>JAUOZQ010000034.1:0-600000 GCA_030710315.1 Anomotaenia brevis
TTGTGAAGTGTGAAGAAACTGAGGTGGAGGGCCTTCATAGACTGTTTTCCAGTTAACATCTAAAATGGTGAAAGCTCCACTCATTCCATTTGAGCCAATTTCAACGATCCAGTCTGGCGAAATTCAAATGGTCAGTTAAGATGCAGACACCAAACGCAATGTTCAAAAGAGTACTCACTGCCGATGCTTGTGAATCGGCTGCCAGAATAAATGCTCATTGCCACATTGGTTTCCCTGTGGTTCATGAAGCGTGGAACATTTTTCACCAAGGATATGTTACCGCGATTCACAACAGCATAGACCAGTTCTCTGTAATGTAACCAAATACAAATATTCATTGCATGTGGCTTTCTTTGAGTCCTATCTACTGCTTCTGGCAATCTCAATAGTCATCAAACATATTTCATAGATAATACATCAAGTACTTCTAAGCTACTTTTAGTGATAAATAAAATTATGTTAAATAAGGGATTTTCGTGCGTGGTATTTGTTTCCTGTGAAGAACTGGGACTGTCGGATTGAGGTGCTGATGACGGAGATGTCAACTCTTGGTTGGGGAGACGTGAAATCGCAGGTTGATTTTCGTTGGCGGGCTGCATTTCGCGAAAGGAATTTGTGCTGGGGAATTTGGGGCCTTATTAGGATCCTCCGGTGAGTACTCGAATGCGTATCGATCGTTGGTTGTCTCTTAACCAATAGAATTACCTCTGCATGGCTCTCAATAATTTCACTGTTGCTTCTATAAAAGCAATTAATAGTTCGTTCATTTATTATCTTTTGTTTAAAACGCTTTTCTACATTAATACTTTACGATATTTTTTAACGAATTCATTCAATTTGGAGGAAAACATGATAATATTCGAACGTTGTCCTTTTTGAAATTTACATTGAAATGTCCATTTATCTCTAAGCATTTTCAGCTGACTCTATATCATTTTTCAGGATTAACTTAGCAATTGGAGAATTTTTTGAATAAAACACCGTGGAAGAAATTGGATTTGATGCAAAGCGATGGAGATTATATTTTCGTGAGCTGCAAATATTTTTTATCAAATTTACAATGTCCTGAAAAATAGGATATCATTGTCGGCCAAGGTTAATCAAAATATAAAAGGCCGAAATTTCCAATGTCTAATAGCCCTGGAGTCCTCCATTTGCGCATTGGTAAGATAATGCGTGTTTTGAACATACTCTCTGTAACATTAAGAATTCAAACATGACTGAGGTATTGCTCTAATAAATGGTTTGATTGAAACACTTAGCTGAATTCAATTTCAGCTTTCACTTTTCAATAATAACTCCAAAATATGACTGATGAGGATTCAGAGCTCGAATAAGTTGCTTGAACGGTTTGATATCTTCGCCAATGCTAAATAGCTTTACAAGGGACCACCAGGTAGCAAGTAATTTGTGCTATCGCAAGGTCAAACGTTCCTTTAATGAAGGCTATAAGTAGGACAATTGCTGTACATAGCCATAATTCTGCTCAAACCTCGAAGTGCCTGAATAAGACTGCAGAGCATGGTCCTCCCATTTTACAGCCTTCAATTAAAGACTAGTCTTCTTAATGTTTGATGAGATTGAATGTCGGGCAATAGTTATGTGTAATGCCATGCACTTATTCGTTACTTTCAGCTGCCTTAGTCGTGATTACCTTCTTAAATTAGTCCACTTTATTTTCGATGTGTGTTCTTAAACACTGTTATGAAATTCTTATGGCTCTACTTACCGAGAGAATAATTTTTGAATTAACTCATTTGTGTCATCCACAATAAATCCTCACCCCTCGACCCGTTGCCGGTGAAAATCATAAACCTAGTGAAGCCTTCGCCTATGCAGATTATATAGTTGAATGGAGAAAATTAGGGATCCCTTTTTAATACCACTTTCCTAATAATTAAGATGAAACTTGTGCCACATAAGATGGTCCATGCAGGCGGGGATATATGGATTAAGGGTGCCTTCTATGCAAATATTATCCCAAGTGAGGGAGACTTCGTTTTAGGACTGTTATAGACCAACATACTGTAAACCCAGCAGTAAAAAATTTTCTAAATCTCAGTTCCGAATCGGTTTTGGCTCAAAGGAAAACCGAATATTAGACATCGCCTTCCCCGTTTCCTGTTTGAGATTGCTTCGACAATAATCGGAGAAAGCAGAATGTGCAGAAATATTAAGGAACCAGTTTATTTTGCAAAATCATGTTATTAGCACTGACCTCCTTCTCACAACCTTGGACAACAGATCAATACAAATCCTAACTCGATATTTTCGAAGACCTCTTTAGAGACCTCTGGAGATTCTTTATTAAATTTTCCCCAGGAATCGAATTGCTCTTTAGACAAAACGAATGCATCAAATGATATTATGTGGAGGTATTGTAAATTTGGTAAGTGTAGTGAAACTTTCCTATAGTCAATTTCAAAATCCTTTTATCCAATTATAAATCGGTTCACTATTTACTGCTGAAATCGATACTTTCACTTACAGTTTCATGAGCAACTGATATCTTAATTATTATTGAATTGGAAAACAAAACTTTTATTAAGATTGAATGATGCGTTGTTTCTAATTTTGTAGCTATCTGAGGTCTGAAGTGAGCTACAAGGTCACAATTCCACACTTTAAAAGCGTCAGCTGATTACAGTTGGGTTGTTTTTGCTTATTTCCCGTTAGCGATTGGAGTCTTGAGTCGATTTCCATATATTTGGAGTATCATTTTCATTCGACTTCACTGAGAGGAATGGAAACACCTGCACTTATGTTATTGTCATTGATGCTTGCAAACTGTGGTTTTTATCAGATTGCTCCATGGTGCATATGCAGATGACCTATTTAGAAAATCCAATATAAAAATCTCCGGATTATATAGTCTCATTTACAAAACAGGTGTAAGATGATACAGCTTATCGTGCTTCGTTTGATGACTTCTGAAATATTCCGTCCTTTAAGTGCGACGTTTAGTTCAGGATGGAATTATATTGTTTTCAATTTCAGTGTCAACGGAGGATCTGTGGTGTTCGCGGTTCATATCCACTGCCAGTGAACCTTCAAAGACATTGAATTTATGTTTATACGACAAGATTGTACTACGTCCTTTGCAGTAATTTAGCTTAAGTGATGGCGTATGCTTCTGAAATGCTATCCTAATTTTTAACCAAGAACGACCCTTTAATTAATCGTCAATACAGGCCCATCAGCGCTACCTTAATCACAACCTAATTAACATTATCAATTTAGACAAAATAACTATCCTGATTCTTTTGAAAATTCTCTGAAGGCAATCCACATAGAACACGGACCAAATCTTACTGAACTTAAGATTAGAAATGGAAGTTTTATGGTGTTTAATACGCATTGGGTCTCACCATGCAGCTGGAATTCTTGTAAGCCCACCGTTACTGCGATAATTTAACGATATGTTGCTGATTTCAATGCCACGGTTTCCTTTTGATTTTGCTTTTCTCTCAACTTACTGTGAATGATGTGCGTCTGCGTAATGCCTTGTTAATTATGGGTGATAATGAAAATTGTCCCTAAACTGAAGCAGAGGCGTATTTCACCTCCAATTGCATGTTTTCAGCACAGCTGACTCTCAACTCCTCTGTGCAGGGAGCATTGAGCAAGGGTGAGGCAAGCAAATGAAACTTATTAAAAGAAGGTTTTTGGAAAGCATTTCGCTTAACTTTTTTTAAACAAGGTTAAAGGTAAAACGGGTTTACTATTGATTGGTGGAGGCAATATTAAATGTTAATTAACTGAATCAATTTTTTCACTGGCGTCATGTAAGGGTTAAATAATATTTATTTTGCAAAAAAATCGATTTAACATTTTTAAATGGTACATCTATACAAAGCCACAAGTAAAATCTCACTTAATCTTGGCAGTTATAATTTATCCTTGACTTAAATTGAGACACTTAAAAATAAAGCAATTTCGTATCAGTCACATTGGGTCTTTTCGCTGCAAGCCAGCAATTGAAATGAAAAGAACACTGCACTGGAAAATTAATTGTGTCGTCAAAGTTTCATCCCTCTTTTATAAACTTTCTTATAAAATAATTTAAATTCACTCAAAATAACAAAGAGAACTACCATTTAATACCTCGATCTTCCATGATATTTGGGTTTATTTAAGGAATACATTTAAAAGAATTTCATTTTTTATCATCTATAAAAGTGAATCCTAAGAAAGGATTGTTGCTTCTATAATAAAACGGTTACATTCCCAGTTAAGGCCATTATTTATGGAATAGGGGCATTTTAATCAATTTAACAAAACTTAGGAATGAGATTATTTAGAACATTTCACGTGTTATCTACGTGTTTAAAATTCGTTTAATTGTGACTCGAAATTGTTTTTTTATGTGTTATGTGCTTTGGAGTACAAAATAGACCAATTTCATTAAATAGTTGATAATATTCTTTTAAAATCAATAAGATATATAACTTTAAATCTCGATGTGATTTCATTTCCAATTCGGTGTTATAAATAAGTCGTGATCACAAATGCCAATCAAGGCAAAGCTAATGAGAGACAGTTGTTTTGCAATTTAAGGGCAGAAACTTAAAAAATGTTATATTCCGAGCGAAATAGGTAAGATATTTGTCATAAATAGGCGCTTTAAGACGGGGAGCTGACATAATCGCACAAGGTACCAAAAGAAATTGACGAGTTCTCTTTGAGTCTGGTTAGATTTTGTCCAGTTTTAAATGTGGTATTTTGGGAAATTACGGTGTCATTCATTTTGCTGAATATTTAGTGTAAAAATAGACGATCACTTTTGAACATTTCTGCTAAAATAAAATTGAAACGCTCCCAATCAAAAGTGTCATTTAAATCACGCTTTCTGGTAAGTTCAAAAGTAGTGTCAAAGTGAAAACGCTTTTTGCTACAGGAATTGCAATGAGTAATGTGGCAAGCTTCTTATTTGACAAATTTCATTGATGTCGGTCTATGGTGGTCATCGTGTGCAATAGAGTCAACCCGTAGGCAGCATTGAATTGGGGATGCTGCCAGTGATACCGATTCTTTGCCTATTCTCAACCAAACGATCGTGACTGCTGTAGATTCCACTCATTATTGACATTATCAACAATGTAAATTGACATTGATAGAAAACAAGCATATAATATTGCACGATTGTTTAAATTGACATTAGCCATTGAGCCCAACCTAATGGCGTCGAAACGCATTTTGAACTCCCAGATATGATGTGCATTCGCAGCTTCTCCTAAAGGTCTAAGACTTTTAGGACGCTATCTCGACCGGCCATTTCTTCAAGTAAATCAAAGGGAGGTCAGACCAAGTAGATTTCATTTGACGTCGTTAGTGGCATCGGCACAATTTGAACGCGACTTTCGTATGTGGAGACAGTCTAAGTTGCCCGAATGCAGATCCCCAGTGACATTCACAATCACAGAGCAGGTGACTTATCGGTCACAAAATGGATGCCAGGACGGATTCTACTTGACAAGATTCAAAGAAGACAAGGCAGGACAAATAGTAGGCCTATGATAAAGGTTGAAGCACTGGCAGACTATGCACATGTTTTCAGACTCATAGTTCCATCCGCTAGAGGGAATCTTTTAGAAATGTGCAGCGCTGTATCAGCACCTGTTGGTAGTGATTCCCGCAGACAAGCGTCTCATTTGGTGCTGCTCCACGCGGTCATATGAAAGATCGCTGCGTGCGCTGAATTGAAATTGGCTGCACTGTCGCTTACTTGCTTCAACTTACATTCCTGTATGAACGGCGCTCGAAATAAATTCGGTCTTCTTTGAACCTGTCGGGTCGAGTTTGTCCCAATGGCATGCGGCTAATTAAGCAGAGTAAATTCCAACGTATCTGAATTAAATTTTTTGATCCTAAGGACTACTTCTACAAGATCTTAAAAATTCTGCCAATGGGCCTTTTATCAATTAGATGTTTTATAAAAGACCTGCTGATCTTACATTTGATGAAACCATTGGAGTTTCGCATATACTACACTCGAGTGAAAACGCCCTTTTCAATTCCCGTTTCCAGAGCCCCAAATTCGCATTGGAGCCTGTAGAAAGAAGTCGAGACTACGCTAGTAGAGTCTTTAACTGAATCCACTTCAAATCGTTTTCTTATCGGAAGCGCCATACCCTTATTTATCTGGTAGGCTTTAGTAGCCCAGACTCATCCTCTGTTCGATCTTAACTCATGGTTCTCTTAGACATGGACCCAAACACGACTGTCCAGGTGTTAGTTGATGTCTTATTACGAAATCAGATTAAGTTGCCGAAGCTAAGTTAGCTCTCAACGCAGCAGGCACATCGGTCTCTGTAAGGGTTCAGAATCGACCTGGAGAAAATGGAAACCGCTCAGCGAACCCTAACAACTGTCATCGCCAAGCTAGGAAGTAAATTTGGTTTAAATTCTGTTGAAAATTTCATTTCTACCGTGACTTCATACAATGAAAGGCCATATAAAGATTCATGTGATCCAAGCAAGACCCAATAAAGCCTTGTTAGGCACAGTCAAACGGACTGCATTCTTTATATCAGGTGGAGGCAAATAGGCGCAGCTACGTAGCAGGTTATAACAATGAGCGAGAATTGTGACTTCAACATGATACCAGCTGTACAAAACGGAACGTTTTGTCTCTGTCCAAGACCAAATCTGTTTTGCCTTGACCTGATCGACGAGTTTAGCATCTTGTCGGGCCTCGGACTGCACTGACTGTCCCTTGCGTGACTCAGTCAGTTACTTAAAGAGTACTAGTTATGACCACGTTTAAGGATGTGGTTAGCAAACGCCGCGCACCTACCTCCATCGTGGAGACCGGGATAAATCTGCCGCATTCGCTCAATCGTAAGAAATCGGCCCAAATCTTACTTAAGAAACCAACAAGCGAGCATTGATTACAAGATGAAGAAGTCAAATCGAGGTAATGCAGCCTTGCTACCCAGTAGGAGCACCAGTCGAAGGGACTCGAATTCAGAATGAAGATTCATTCATGGAACTGGGGTGCCTACTTTTTATCATCGAAATATATTAGGCTCCAGAAGTGAGAATAGATTGCATGAAACTGAGCCACTCAATATCAAATGCACAAACGGCGTTTAATGATTGCATCCATTAGGTGGTTATGTGGCCCAACACCACGAAGCAAGGCCAAATAACACCGAGATTTTGCGCTAATCGAATTAACAACCTGCTAGCTAGAATGCCGTGTCACCTTGAACTTTCCGTGTTTTATTAGACGTCAATAACAAGCGAAAAAACTGAATAGATTATCTAATTAAGGGCTACTTAACCATGACTCATAGTTGACCCCAATGAATGACTCACGACTCATCCAGATGACCTGTTAATTATGTAACACGCGTGGTGTCTAACGGCATCTGATTGGTCTTTGCACACTCCTTGTGAGTAATTCAGCCTCGCACACTAACCACAGATGACCTAACACCTTTTTATCACTTTGTTTAAATGAACTCCTCATCAGAAAGCTATAAAGTAATGGTGGCTGCCCGTGGTTCTGCATTTGAGCGTTTACTTTCGTGCAGTAAAGACGTCCGTGAACATGCAGAGACCACATGGCAATTCTAATGGTAATGATATGGTTTTAGGCCATTTTCCAGTACGATGTTAAAATATTCACAAGGTTTCTATCCATATTGTTTGGTGATCGTTATTTTACTTTAATATTGTTTGTAAAACCAGGTGACTGGGAAGACTGGGATGCTGATAGGCTTGCAGAAGAATTTCGTCATTTCCGAATTGACCGCATTACACGACGGCAAAGACCTCACCACAATCCCATTCGACGTCGTCATCATCGTTCACCACTGCGAGATGCCACGGAATTATTCCGGCCAATGAGTTTGAGAGATGGAAGGCAATTGAGTAGATATTTTCAGCACAAAGTCGTGGAATGGTGCGTCGTCACCATGAGAAAGGGCCATCCGATTTCTGAAGTCGGTCCTGCTCGAACGTTTCCTCTACCAACGCCAGTTGTAGGGCACTTTGGCAGCGAGGCTGTCAGGATGCCTCTCCTGCGTAATGAGCCTGTGACCGGTGCTGCAGCGAATGACACTGTCCCACTTCCTGTACCGGACGGCGAGGGAGAAGAAGTCGTCGCTGTTGTGTCCGAGTTTCGCCGTCGGACGGGGATGAACGCTGCGTACAGTCGTCAATGTCTGGAGGAGTTCGATTGGCAGTTTGAGACTGCGCTGGATGCCTTCCGCACACTCCACCTCTCCGAAAGCATTCCCCAGGATGCCTTCGCTCCTGACTAGTTCCCCTTCCTTTTCTCTGGATTTGTGGTCACTCGTTAATTCAATTACACGTTCTCAATTCCTGTTTCCCTTTGTTCCACCTGATTGGAATTCAGAAGTATAAAACCCCTGATTGGAGACTTATATGACGAAAATTCCATCAAAGTTTCCACCCTATGCATTTCAGTGAATCGGTGTTTGAATAATGCTTAAGCTAAAACTAACTATAGTGCTGATAGGGATTTCGTGACCTTGTGCGTGAGAAATCGATGACCACCTTTGGCGGAGGTCATACAACCACGCCGAGTTTGAAGTAGGATTCGTTTCAACCTATCCCTCGGACTCATCAGAGCAGCGTGCTTGTGCACTGCAAAAAAATAAAAAAACACGGGCAATGTGACTGGAAACTATGCTCCAATTTGAAGCAATTTCTGCCTGCAAAAGCGAATAAATTAATCATAATTGCCTATTAAAAGTTTATGACCCTTATTTTCTTTAGAAAGTTAAATTTGGGACAGATTTGTGTTCATCATTTCACTAAGAGTCTTTAGATACAAATTCTCATCAAATAACTAAGTTTTCAAGCCGTCTCGGTTGCCTCTTAAAGTGTTTCTCAATGAATAAATGAATGAAGGAATGAAATCGGGACTTTTGTATTTGAAAATACTTAAGCCTGATAAATTTCTCCCTTCATCGACCTACATTGCGGAAGTAGGCAGATAGATATATTCTTCATCAGTCTTCAATTGTAACTCGGCGCGAATATCATGTGTTCCTCCAATTGTTGGGTCCGACTTGAAAGAACAAAGAGGAGCCTCCAAGACAAAGGCTGGCTGGAGTCTATTGGACAGTGGATGACTAACCGCATAACCGCTTACCAAATGGGATCGTCGTGGAGGGTAACATTGGACAGCCAATGGTGCCTCGTGAATATTCTAGGCCGCACGTTTACCATGTGTAAAGATAAGAGAGAAGTGTTTATGGTAATGGCATCAATTTAATCTCGCGGTATATTTTCTATCTTAAAAGATAAAAAATGGACTCGGTTTTATTTGTAGACGATAAAATTCGAAGAAATTCCTGAGACGAGTTTCTGAATCTCCACTTTCATTCGCATGACCTTTAAGTTAATGAAATCTAAGAATAACAAATTGAGGCATCTTTAGCCTAACATCCCATTATCTCTATTCCATTTCACCAATGGGAATGTGACTCATTGCAATCGATGAGAGGCTCTTTCAAGGTCATAGAATGGAGATTTTGGAGCTGCGTTTATCTATGGCCAATAACTGAGCACATTGATTTATAAAACTGTTAGCCTTTCAATTTATCAACATAGGAGAAAACGGGTCTTGAAATACCCAAATCGCGTGATAGAAATCTGTTTGAGATTCACAATCCTTTTCAAATTTATTGGCCAATCATTAAAGGAGGCAGTTTTAAAACCATTTGAAAAAATACTTTCCAAAACCGTATGAAGAGGTTGATAACTTAATTTTCAGTTGTAAAAATCGAAGTCATATGAATTTACAATAAAGATGTGTAAATGTCATATGAATAAACACTTTAGCACTCATTTAAAATGCACCGATAATGGGATCTTCAGTCCAGTTTCATAGTTTTCGCTTATTTTGTTAAATCAAAAATTAGACAGAACCTGATAGGAATCACGTGACCTCATGCCTTTAGTTGCGTAGAAGTGCGTGAGCAACCGATGACCTCTGGAGGAGGTCATGCGTGCATGCCCAGTTTGCAGTGAAATGCCTTACTACCCGCTCTCTTAACTCATCATTGAAGCCTGCTTCTTCATTGCAAAATACGTGGGTTTATTCAGTTCAAATCATCTGGTTCTGACTACTAAGATTGATGGTCACAAATAAAAGTGTTTGAGGCGCATCCTGCGTAGCCTTCTCTCATTTTTTTTTCAATATTTCATCAAATTTCAAAAGAGGAAAAGCCGCAGGTTGCACAAACGGTTTGTTTCAAAAATGAAGGGCCAGAAATCATTCAGATTTAACCCGGAACAGAAGGACCTGTCGCCTCCGTAATGTTGAATGGTGTCGTCTTCCGGCATCTTCGTCATCATTCCCTCGACTCGTTCTGGTGTCGTTGCTATTGGAGTCACGTTGACCCAAGACAGCCTTGCTCTCCTTCACGTTAAGTTTAGAGACAGCATGGCATTCTGAGTCTGTTGCATTTTCCACACAAATATCCACAGGACTGAGCGTTTGTTTTGAAGTTCACGTCAATTTATGCTGTGTTGTCGAATTTATCTTCAAGTGCTGAAGGAATTGGCCAGCGGAGAAGAGTTCTCAAATAGTGCCACAGCACGTCAGCTTATAAACAGGCGCATGCTTTTTTCACTTTGTGCAGTCTTTAACGCAAGTCAAAAGACTTTTCTCCTGTGTTTCACACCTCACGCTCCCAGACGTACTGTTCAAGGACAGCACGCCAACGCCAACGCCAACGACACGAACCAATCAAAAGTGACTTAGTGACAATTTGTACGACGGTGTGCAGTCAACACCTCATCCGTCCTCTGCTAGTTTGTCTCTTCCAATACAAGTTTCGACTTCCATTCTGGGTTTTCTCTTACCCTCTAAAGAGATAACCACTTCGGTACCTCAAAATTCATCCACTGCCCTTTTGAATCACAAAACATCCATAAATAAGTGCTTTTGGTTAGAAAATGGCGTATTAAAATTACGTTTCAGTTCGATCATCAGTGCTTCTGCAAAATCAGAGAACCTTTTAATCTGCCCTCCTGTGATGAAGTTTTGGATCTCAGCTGACTGAGAAGTTGAATTGAAAATAGCAGACTGAATTTGTATACTTAATCTTTAATTATACTTAATCTTAATTAATCTTTTAGCAAAACGATCGAAATGTTGCATTTTCAAGCAAAACATCTGTGGTTTGTTATCACGACTCTATGAAAGGGGACATTTTTGCCAAACAAATTAGAGAACTTCAAACTCAATTTTAAAAAGGCTGCAATTGAAATATTGAAAAAAAGTTGAAATTTACCTTTTAAAGGAGTTGGAATGGCTCTTCGCAAATATAACCTTGGTAGCGGCTGTCATTGAGCAATTGGTTAGCCGTGCATTTATGCAATCATACATGAGCAAATCAGATTCGGAGTAAATTCAAATGGGTTCTTTTTAAATTTTAAGCTTCAGCGGATGATAGATGGGGGTGTGGGAGGTTGCTTCCTATTGGAGCTTAGAGTCATGAGTTGGCTTCTATATGGATTTGGTGCTAAACTGCAATAAGCCATCAGCGCCAGAATGGAAGCCCTCGCAATTGTCGTATTCTTAATGCTGCAAGACTTCTTTGACAAACCTGTATATTTAGGTGCTCAATTTATCTACTTTTAGTAGCTAAATAGGACTTAAAATGATAAATAAATTTAGCGATATCTTTTAACATTGAATTAAGGCAATCAGGCCCAAGATGTATGCAAGTTCGTTACACTTTAAATGATTGGTGATAATTTTTAATAAGAAATATTAACAAATGGAGAATTTCTTTAAAATACGAGCAATTTTTTCTCGTGATTGGTAAGCTGTATGTCATTTTCATTTATGAGGTCCATTTTAAATTTAGACTCCGAATGTCTCAATAAATGCAAATATTTAATATATTTAAAAGTCAGTAAATTTCATTAATAAATTTAAACTATATTTCCTTTATACCCAATGCAACATAAAGAGCGTTTTGGAACGAAAATGACCAGAATACCACGAATACTTAAAACTCTTGTTCAGCAAATCCCATTCAGGCATTTTCAAACATAAAACTGAAGTAGATAAATAAATAGATATCAGTATATTTGAAGAAACTAAATTCTTTCTTTTTCAGGGGGTTTAGTAATCCTTAATCAAAACTTAACGACAGATTACTAAAGAAATCCACGAATTTTTAATGCCACATTTACGTGGCTACGTCTGATTTCTGCTGAGCAGGACTCGCCCTTGATTGGTTGATAGAGAGAGTTGTTCTTGAATGTGATTTGTTGTGCTTGGCGCTTCCTATTGGGCATATAATAACAACACGCAACACATGTTTGCTCAATTCCTAGCCACCACACAAATTTATGTTACTCTTAATAACCACAACTTTTTATCTATAAGTAAAGCAGTTAAAAATCTCTTACTCGAGCATCTTTCAGTTAGTGGCTGAATTCCACTGAATTGAAATCGTAGGAACATTCCTCCCGGCATCCAATTATGTCGTCCTAATATTCATCAGTTTACTTAAAACTGTATTCTAAGTGCTAATATCATTTTTTAAATAAATTTAATCTTCAAACACAAACATTAATCGATTTCATTTATTCCTTGTGAAATTTTGTCAGGTTTCTATTGGTTTGTTCTATTAACAAAGTTCAAGCGTTTGGTGTTATTTATCAAACTTTTCTGTTAAAATGCTTTATACGATTATTTCTAAAGTTAGTTTCTGTAAGAAAAATCCTTTTTCAGTAAAATTTCATCTGGATATTGATTAAGGTCTGAATCTGGAGAAACAATCTAAAAATGCGCAAAAAGAAGGTCTTTTCAGTGTTCAAAACTTTAACAAACACCGTGTGTTAAAATTTGTGTTAGAATTTGTTTTTTTAATATTACTTTTCAGCAGAGAGTTCAAAATCCCACTTGGTTTTATTTTATTAATGTAGCTTCAGCTAAGGATAACGAAGTATTCGTTAAAACATCAATGGGGCAACTGCTGAGCCCTAGCCGCGTCATTTTTTCCAACTTTTTTATCGTTATATGATTTCGTCATGATCACAAATGCCAATCTAGGCAAGACCTGATGGAGTCAGACTGGTGTGACACTTAGGTTGAGAAATAAGAGTATCAATATTGTATTTATACAAGCGAACTAAATTCAAAAATAATTTCACGAAACTTTTAATCTGCCTCCTTGATAACCAGAAACTTGAATGTAGGTCATCAACTATTTGTAAGCATTTTTTAGCCAATTTTATAATTTGCCCTGACACAAGAATTTGTAAGATGGCTCGTTTGCACCAGACGGCACCTATACTGGGGCTCTTGTTTATTTATTTCGTAAATCCTATGTTTTTACGGATTAAATTAATTGAAAAAATGGTTGAGTAGTCCTTCTTTAGAAAATTTTCCTGTTACTAAAGGGGTTCGCCAAAATCTAAATTTGTAGCTGCACAAAATTCCAGCAGGTTAACCAACTCCTACATATGTTTTACTTAAATAGAAAAGATGTATGGATGCTAAAAAGGGTACTCCAACATGATTATTGGTTTCCGAAATGGGGAGACAGAATAACACAATGGAATATGCTTCCAGAAAATTTTTTAAAAGCATTTGAAAAGCTGTTAAAATTCATGTAAGATACAACTGAAGGAATTCAAGGATATACAAGGAACTTCTACCACAGGAAGAGCAGTACTACTCATGCCTTTTTGAGAATTGATGCGCTAACAAAATTAAATGCTTATCATCTTTACACATTCTTAAAAAATCCAAATTTAATAAAAAAATTAAAACTAATCGTTTTTAATTTTTTATTTAGGTGTTAATAAAATGGGACTGAAGTTTAAACTGAGTCTGTTCAGTTGAATACAATTAGTAGGCAGGTATTTAAGCCTGTCCTTTCGGTTTGGGTTTGTTGGCGCGTTGGAAATGACTTTCTCGGTTGTTCTGCGTGTTGAGCGATCTGAAAACGAAACTGCGTTGGAGAGCTTCACAATTTGTGAAAGTTCACGCAAGAAGGTCTTTGGCTATTTGGAGTTATCTTCGCAGTTCCACTACGTTGGTACGGACTTGAATCCAGATTGTTCCTGGGATGCTGAAACTTTTTCCCTAGACAAACTCACCAAGGTACCTGTCCACGGAGAAAGGGAGGTTTATCTGAATAGGAAGAACTCCGGTCTAATGGTGTATACAGGACAGGCGTCTGTGAAAGATAGCGACAGTGAAAATGTTGAAGCCCCTCCTTCCAAGAGACTTATGGTAATAGATGTCTCTATCAATAATCTTGACAAAGAACGTGACGCAAGTCGGCTAAATTCAGCTCTTCGGGACGTGTCCCTCAATTCGACCGATCAGAATGAAGCTGGAGAGATTGAGAGCAGTGACTCACAAAGGCCTAAAATTGTGTACGATTGTTATATGCAAGATGATGAGGAAGATCTGCTCTCAGATGAAGAGGACGACGGAACTATCACATCAGATTCAGACGAGGTGGAATCGAGTGGCGAGGAATCCGAACCAAACGCAATCGAACCTGCTAGCGTCTCTTCTCGAATAAGGTGCCGAAAATACGTTTGTTGGGGTAGTGATGTCGATTATGACTATGACGATACCCAAACAGCCTGAGCAATCAAGCACGTGAAATTCGCCTTTTACTGTCCCGAATTTCTGTGATATGTGCTCTTTTAGCTACATAAATCTTTGGTAGTCATTGAGTGTTTTTTTTGCTTCTTAGTGCCTTTGTTCGGTATGTCGTGGGTTCTTCGTTTTCTATTGGCTCAAATTGTCTCTTAATGTTTTACTAAGCCTGAAATTAATGTGGCTTTCTGTTGGTGCAGTTTCGTCCTGTTATAAAAGCACTTGCTAGATTTGGGAATGCTCACGTTTAATCAGTGTCGCGTTCAACCCTTCGTGAATGTACTAATATTGGGAGAGGGGACTTTAGAACGTACTTTGGAGAGGACACGCTTAGGAGGCCGTCGCTGGCTCAGCGCTCCACTAACGCCAATTTTTGGCTTTGCTTAAGTGTACCTCTGATTCGGAGAATATTAGATTTAAAATCACCTCGAAAACGCGAGTACTCCTCAAATCTGGTCTCAAACGCTAAGGAGAATCGAATTTCCACTCCTTCTAGTGTGAAAACTTGCCTCAGCAAAAGCACAACAGAATACGAAGCTAACGCTAGAATTACTACCGAACAGCCCAACCCAAACGCTTTCAGCGACTCCTAAAGCTAGTTTTTTCTACTATATTCAGACCAACCACCAATCTACGGTTACCAGAAATAAATAAGCCTAGCTTCGAGAAACCGCCAGAACGGATAGTGTTCCCTGGTCGATTTGATTAATAACCAATTTCCGTACAAAAGAACAAAGTGAATCTTTAGTACAAAATTTGGGGAGAGTGATTAAGATCACTGGGAACGCGTAACAACATTTTCGACCCCTTCAAGATGGTTGACAATACCCTTAACACGTTTGCGGAATTCTTCAACTACAAAGGAGGAAAAAGCAGTGAGAAAGACACCCCACTAAAAGATTTAGTTGGAATTTTTACAAAAATACTTGTGATATCCCCGAAGATGGATTTGATGGCTTTCTGAACACCCTGAAGAGCTCCGTCCATGTCTTCTTGAACGACTTTCAGATCGGCTGACTGTTGTAAGAGAGATTTTCGCACAGAATTGAGCTACAGAGAGGGAAAAATCCAGTAATAGTAATAGTAGCGAATACTTACCACGTGAAGATTTGATTCGTGTTTCTCGATGCTTTTCTTGACTAATTCATGCTTTTTTCGGGAGTAAGTAGTTTGTGGTAGGTCCTCCGGAAGAACAGCATCGTCATTTATGTTTAACAAATTAGTTATGATAAAATTCTACAACAAGGTTTAGGAATTGATAAAAAGAATTACATCAAAGTTATCAAATAGGACATTTTGCTGTCCTTGTAGCTTGATTTTGAGCATACGTCTGAGGGCATCAACTTTCGGCTGCGTTAAATACTTTTCATACTGACCAGGTTATTAATAAAAAAACACTTTACCTTAATATGCAAATCCGAAACGACATCTTCAACCAGTTCATCGAGGCCAGCAATCATAATGTTGTAAACTATGGTTGTTAAAAAGGACGCGGACTAACTTTCATCGGAAATTCCTAAGGGTGCGATTCCAATGCCACAAGCAATATACTCCTGAGCTGCCTCAATTGGGATTTCCACCACTTCATCCTCGTCTGCCATTATAGCAGCACCGCACCAACAAATTCAAGCTAGCCACTTAGGGTAGATCAGGCTATTATTGAAAAGGATAAACAAAAATGATTGTAATTTATTTTGACAGAAGAATACTTTTAATAAAATTTGAAGTGTGCAGTTCAAAGACTATTGTGCAAAGTTTAAATATCTGTCCTGGTTATAGTAAAAAATAGTCTCTGTATTTGACAAGCTTTTGATTATTGAGAAAATTTGCATCTATTTCAATATTAAAAGTGTGTTATCGCAATAATTGAACATGTGCATAAATTTGAAACCAGCAGGTATTTCTTAATAGTTCATACCTTGATAAAATCCTCATTTTTATTTAATAATCTTTCAAGTCGTAATTATTTATTTATTATCTGTAAATATATGCATTATTAAATTTTGCTGCAAAAATATTTTATTTTATCACTGCTTTCGTGTATTTATTATTAATTCAGAAAGTCTGTTTTAGGAACGACCTTGAAGATTCTAATTAACCAGCTTGACCTTCTTTACGTTGAGGAGCGTACTTCGATAATCTAGCTCAATGGATGGGAAGAGCTGTTGGCTTCCAGATGAAGAAGATGGATATACGCTAGGTCGTGTGACAAAAGTCGAAGATGGAATAGCATTTTGTCAGGCATTACGTGGAGATCGAAAGGTTACTTCAAATTTTTTGATGAATTCAATATTAATTTCCCTTTGAACTACAGTTAGATTTTTATTTCTTGCACAATTATATTTTGTATTAATTCCTTTTTTCCTTTAAGATTCATGAAATTCCCGTCAAAGAGGTTTTTCTGGAAGAACCCCGCGATCACATACCTGAAGACAACTGTAGGTTATTTATTTCTTTCTCATTTAAAAGGTGCACTTATAAATTTGAACGAGGCCACTTTACTTGAGAATGTGAAAAAGCGTTATCTTGTGGACAAAATTTACGTGAGTCAACTTTATTAAATACATCATTGTGTTCAAATAATTATTTATAATAGAATTCACTGAGGTTTTGTTGATTTCTATAGACATACGTGGCGAACATTCTGATTGCCGTGAATCCCTACCACGAAATCCGGGATCTTTACTCTCGACAGATGATTGAACTCTACAAGGGGAAATCTTTGGGCACGCTTCCTCCTCACCCGTTTGCTATCGGTGAGTGAAGTCACCACTTGTACTCTCCTACCCAAAAAGGTAGCTTCGCCCTTTTTTCTACGTCAACTCGCCTTTGTCTAATAGTCTCGCCACATAAAGATGTCACACGAACTTAAATTTCTCACCGTCAATCAAGCACTGCATAATTTGGCACAGTTAACCCGTGCTCAAACATTTGCCTACTATTTTTTGGCGCCAAGTACAACCGAATTCCTACCCCTCCCATTATTTTCAGCTGATAAAGCCTTCAGAGACATGAAGATGCTCAAGGAGAGCCAAGCAATCATCGTCAGCGGTGAATCAGGCGCCGGTAAAACTGAAACAACTAAACAAGTTCTTCGCTACCTCACTGAAGGCTACGGAGCTGATGCTGGTATCATCGAGAAGAGGATTCTCGATTGTAAGAAAACCACTTTTTGCAATAATTTTATTTCTCCCGAAGCTGAAAGTGAGTCCTTTCTTTTGCCTCCTCGTCTCCTAGCTAATCCCCTACTTGAGGCCTTCGGAAACGCGAAAACCGTCCGCAATAACAACTCCTCTCGCTTCGGGAAGTTCATTGAACTCTCCTTCGACAAACACGCAGCAGTGTGCGGGGCCTCTCTGGAGCACTACATCCTCGAAAAGGGTCGGCTAGTTCGTCAATCCCCGGACGAGAGAAATTTCCATTTCTTCTACCAACTGTTTGCTGGCGCCCCGGATAATTTGCGTCGAAAACTAGGCTTAACCACCCCCGATGACTTCAGGGTTTGTGGGGTTGAAATTTAAGGGATTTTTTTGAGTAATTTGAAGAGGATTTAAGGTGTCTTTTCCCCCTGTGCTTGCAGTACCTGTCACAGGGATGCACCCGGTACTTTCTACAACCAAACAATCGCAACGCTCTCTCCTCAGATAGACTGAGTCTTGATGTAAGTACCTTTCAATATTCGATAAGAAAAACACTCACATGTCAATCGCTGTTCCATTCACGTGGCTTGTGAGTCATTAACACGGGCACAGTATGTGTGTGCTAAAAGAGTTTCCTGTTGCTCGATTGAGCCCGCTTCTACTAGCTGAATCACCCACACACCCCACCAAGTAAAAACGCACTAGCACACGTAATCACGGCTGGCTCACTTGAGCACAAAGCGCTGTTTGAGCATGACAGCTTTTACTTGTGGTTTTATTCCTGATGTCTTCACACCATTATGGGAAAGTAAATCTACAAACTTACCCCTAAACTTTCTCCCAAGTATTTCACCCTTTCTTGCTCAAAACCAACCAAACAATCACCTCATTTATCACTTGAAAGTCATCTAAACAAAGACATCTAGGCATAAGGACATGCACAAAGAGATGCCGTAAACATAGCAACAATTATGACACATTACTTTTACTTAGGTATGCTCGGAATCTCATGTGATCTGTTTGACAAATCACATGGTTGGCAAATAAACAGGGAGTAGTCAGCTGAGCGACTTATACCAATTTACCTCCACTCCAAATAGTAATTTCAACTCATTGCATTTGTTCAATATATTGTTTTGACGAATGTTTAATCAATGCAGCGCTCATGGTGCTTTTAGAGTTAATTAGCATTTTCAAATGCCTTGTAGATTAAAAGATTTCTTATGAAGTATCTAAAGTAGTAATGAAAACATCGGAAGAGTCTGTTGAACATAACAAGTAAAGCCGCCGTTTTGTTTTAAAGACGTGATAATTATTTACTTCATTTAAAACATTCTTTTTCAATTCCACCTACTTCGGGTAAATTAAAAATGCAAATTTATGCTTTAAAGATGTATTAATTGAGCCAAAAAAGCGCTTTTGACAGTGAAATTTTGTGTGTGTGATCTTAGCAAAAAGAACTTGGACCCCTGACGGACATTAAAATGGACGATTTGGAGGATTTTAAGACGTCTCTTAGCGTGATGCGGGAGATGGGAATAGATGAGGCGACCCAGGAATCCATTTTCTCCATTCTCGCTGGTATTCTCCACCTTGGCAATGTCGTATTCCAAGAATCCAAGAGCGCTCATGGTAAGTCTGAGTCATTTATCAACAAATTTACCCATCTTTGGTGCGTTGATTTAGTAGTCATTTGCGTAATTTACGCCTTTCACTGTCTCCCTCTTAAACTTCTGCTTCTTCTTCTTCTTTTCCTTCTTATTTAAACAAATATTCTCATAAAATTCACGTGCTAGGTCACTTAAATTACTTTCAAATTGTTCATTGAGCTCCATCTTGATTGGCATCAATAAATACTTACTACTTGCGTCATTCTTACCTGCCAAAAGCACAGTTCGACTTCTAAAGCTTTTCTGCTGTTCAGTGGCTATAAAAGGTCTTAAAGGGAGACCTGAGAGGGTATGGCTCAGGTAATCGCCATAAGGAGTCGTCACAAGTGCTCTTGCTTGCTTCCACCACCGTCACCACCACCTTGATTGTGGGAAATTCTGCGCTGGTATCTAATACTTTTTTCTCAAGCCAACGTCGATTAGGTCAAGCCACAACTCGCATTTTGTGCCTCGGAGATTGAGCAATCATGCTCTGTGTGTGTGTGCGGTCTTTTTTCAAAGAAAAATCCAATCTATAATTCATTTAAAAAAGACTTACTTTTATCGACCTTGAAAAGGCACATCTGCTTCATTCTAACTTAAATTTTGGTCTCTTTTTAAATTTAATATTTTGTGTTAATATTTTATAGTTGGGTTTTAAAAAAATTTTTGAATCATAGCTGATTTTATTATTATCTGGTCAGATAAATCTTTATTTCTACTCTCATAGAATTCCAATAAATAGAAGCTAGCTTTAACGCATATTTAATAAATGAACATAGTTATTTCGACAAAATTTGGTGGATTATTCACAAAATCACCTTACCAAGATAAGCGAAAATGCTCAATCAAGTAGAGACCTAGAGACCAATCTTAAATGCGCAATGATGATGTTGACGATGAGTTCGTGACCCGAGTTATGCGCTTGTGACCTCGAGTGGATGAGCAGATGTGTGTCATAAAACCTGACTCATGTTTTTGAGGTTAGTTGTACCTTGTCTCAACCTAATTCGACAGAAATCTTGAGTACATAGTGTCTGGTGTTCTGAAAAAGGTTGCCAGTCGATATTGACCAATCAGTGACTCGAAAGGGGATTTAGGAGACAGCAGAAACGTGATTGGCAGCTCTCGAATCACGTTGGCAGAAACGAAGTTTTCCCGTTGGCCTAGCTTACAAGAGGCCTATGTTTAACGACCTGCTGCTGGTAAATCAATAACCTACCTTGAGAAAACAAAGGCTAAGCCATTCTCAACACATTCTACAATAATTCACACAATTTTTGGTGATTTAGTCAAGGAAAGAAGAATTTATATTGGTTATAACGGTAGCCGAAAAAGCGACTTTAATTATTTTTTAAATTTGCTGTGATAGAAGTCTCTTAAACAGCGAAAATCCTCCTTGAACCTCTTTGAGCATGCAAAATTCGAGGTTTGAGTCCTTGTTTTCCTACAAAAATAGTTGTTTTCAGCCCCAGCGAAAGCAGAATTTTTCAGAGGCATCGATCGCTTCGGTCATTGTTCAGTTTAGCTAACAAAGATGCAAATTTAAAGTTTTTAGTTAAGTATTTGTGATGATCTTGGAACTTTAATATTTAGATATTAAGACTATTATTTTCATCTCATGTCATTAGATTCACGATTGCTTTTAACTCATGTAGTAAGAATGCGCATTGAAGTAAGTAGGCTTTATGGGAATCGAAGATGTTTCTGAATTCTTTGTCCACTCAGAGATAAATTTCATTTCCCTTTCGATATTTAATATTTCCCGGAATTTTTAAAAATCCAGTACATCCCACAAATCGGTTCTAATTCTTCATGTTCGAATTAGCATTAATATATTCAAAGATGCAATTTCATTTATTGCCATTATGTTAAATATTGATTATTATTGTAAAAGTTATATTGCTATATTGATTTTTTTTTAATAATGTTGATCTTTTTTCATTTGTTTCCGTTCACTTGATATTGCAAAAATATAATGTAGTTTCTCATGTTGACCAAAAAGATAGTATTTGAAATAAATTAATTCATTGATATAAAAAACGTTAAACAAATAAGTGAAACTTAATATATATAAGCATTTTAATATTTTATAGTCTATGGTACATTTAAATTAAAAAGAATGATTGATATGCTTGAAGCAATAATGCGTTAATTGAAAACTAAAATTAATTTGATTCATTTATCACTTTTTTCTATTAGGAGGGTCTATTGTGACATCACAGACTCAGGATTCGCTTAAGATGGCCTCGAAGTTGCTAGGCATTGACGCCACCAAGATGGCCAAAGCCCTGACAACGCGAGTCACCGGAACACGTGACCTGACGATTGCCCTTCGAGCCGTGGAAACCGCAAACGCTCGCGACGGTCTCGTGAAGGTCATCTACGACCGTCTGTTCGAGTTGCTCGTCACCTACGTCAACAAAGCCATCCCCAATTCCAACAAACTCACCTACATCGGCCTCCTCGACATTGCTGGTTTTGGTACGCCTACTGATTTTATTTAAGTAGTCGTTATATTTTGATATACCTGACTTCTATTTAACAACTGTAGAACACTTTGAGGTGAACTCTTTCGAGCAGTTTTGCATAAACTACTGCAATGAGAAACTCCAGCAGTTCTTCAACGAGAGGATTCTCAAGGAGGAACAGGTTGTCTACCATCGGGAAGGCCTGAAAGTCAACAGTGTCAAGTATATTGACAACCAGGATTGCATTGGTATGATATTGGAGCATTTGACAGCATTTTGCATGGGTGAAAATGTTAATAATAGGCACTACTCTCGTCAGGTCGTTCGAACTAAATTAGACAGTCTCATCACCATAATAAATACATCGTTTCTTACTAAGATTATCGGGATTTCGATTTACTGATAATTTTGAAATTAGCAGAGTTTAACTCAGTAGAACAAGGAAGTAGCTTTGTTACACAGAGAGGGTCGTCAAGCCAACTTTTTTGTACTTTTTGAGTAGTGGAGGTTTGTAATCTTCAATCTCCTTCTTGCCATAATGTGTAAGAACTTTCAAGGGAAACTTTGAGTGTAAAACACCTTCAAACCCGGAAAAATGTTTTAAGCTCCTTGTATTTTATCTCTTAGACCTCATCGAGTCGAAGAAGACGGGTATTCTTGCCCTGCTAGACGAAGAAAGTCGACTTCCTCAGTCGAGCAGTGAACATTTCACTGATGAGGTGCATCGGGTTCACAGTGAAAGCTCACGGCTATCTGTGAGTGCCAATTTTCCATTAAAAACAGCACTTAAATGTGATTATATATTATAAACATGGAAAGTTTCATTCTCTCAGAGTATTTAGGGAGTCCATGTACTAAAAAATATACAGCCGTTTGAATCAGAAACTTTTGTCAATCTTACGCTTCTGTGCGGTCTTACGTTGACAGTCATTACAACAGTAGATAAAGTGAAATTATCAATCTAGGTGACAAATGATATTTAGAGTTATAATAAGGATATTTATTATTTAAATAAAACATAGTTAATTTTACTTCACTCAGATTTAAGTGTTCCAATAAATTAGCATAAAATCACCAAATTTAATGAATTTGCGATCATTTAAATTTCCTTTCATTCCAAAAGAGAAGAACTTGCAAATTTTTGCTAATCTCATCATAAAATAGTCTTGTTGCAACTTGTTAACAGTTGCATTCTCGACGAAAAACCATATACAGTAGTCGTTTTACATCATCACGACTAACAAGCGTGTAGGTTGTCATGGTGACGCAGAACAAAAACTTTCAAAAACTGAGGGTTGTTTGCTTTCCTCTAAAGGAATGCCACTACCGTAAAGTGCTTTTCTTTCAACGAGCACTTGACGCAAAATATTTCGGCGTTTTCTTTTGATAATACGATACAACTGCTGTTGTTATTCGTGTAAACAATGTAGGCGCTCCTAGGTTATTGCTGTTTTAATTAAAAATCGGTAATTATTACCAAGTTTCAAGATCACAAAAGCGCTAAACTAAATGATTTGTTATACATTTTAAATTTATCTCTCCCCTGAAGGATCAGTAGATATTGTTTAGCCTAATCAAAATTTAAATAGTAGATATTTCATGTTAATGCGACAGTTGAGAGTCTCTTTCAACGTCTGAATCCTGCGAGTTTGGCATTTTCTTCATGAAATCTTTTCGCTAGATGTACCAAGCATTCTTGTAGCAGTTCCGAAGGTAACTGTGGCTATTTTTTATTCTTCGGATGTTAATATTACACCTACTAGTTAATTCCGTTTTATCTCACTTGACGTGAAGGAAAATTAAAGCCTAATTCCACCAAGAACTTTATAGGTAGACAAACCGATTTGCTACTTAAACAACGGGCAAAAAGGTTGTCTAGAAGTGTGGAAAGTTATCAATTTCCCTTACCTTCTTCCTTCAACTATCAGGTGCCGAGGAAGGACAAGAAATTCAAGAACCTCAGAGACAACGAAGGCTTCCTGTTGAAGCACTTTGCAGGGTCAGTTTGCTATACGACAGCTGAGTTTATCGCCAAAAACAACGACGCTCTCCACCACTCACTGGAGGAGCTTCTTCATTCCAGTTCCAACGACCTTTTACGAAAGATGCACAACGTGAGTAATCAACCTCCTCCTTAGTGGTTTTCCCAGTTTCGTTGGGAAACTGAATCGCTTTTTTGTGCAGCCCAAAGAAGCCAAATCGTGGACTTTGAAGAAAATTCAAACAAACATTGCCGGCAAAATCAACTTCATCAGTGTCGGCTCAAAATTCAAGGAGCAGATTAATGAACTCATTCGAAAACTCACCGATTCCGTAGGTTATCTTTTCGTAATTCCGAACTTAAAAGGAAAAATTGATTATAAAAAATCGGTCTTAAATTGTAGCATTTTATTATTCTTTGCTGATAATTTATCTAAAAACGATTTGGTTTCAATCGAGTATTTCATTAATTTACATAATAGAATTTTCAGTCCATAGAATTCGTGAAAGTGGGGTTTTAATCACAATTACTTATATATTTTGCATAATTTACTTATTTACAATTTATATTAATAATATATTTTGTGTAGAATTAAGGCAGTTTTTGTTGATATCCCTTCTACATTAAAGCTAAACTTTTGCTCCAAGTTTTTCATTCAAATCATGAGACTGTATTTCTTATTTTTCAAATTGACAATAAATCTTATGAACAAAACCATTTAATAATTTTTTAATCAGGATTTGGTTATTAATTTTTCAATAAGATGCCTGTTTCAAGGTGGAGGTCAATTTTTCTGACAGGCTGTCATTGGAGATTTTGGGCTTTTGTTCTTAAAACCATCATGGGAATAATGTTTGCTGGGAATTTTTATCTGATCGCAAAATTCTCAGGGTCTGGTTTTGTTTTACTAGCGGATAAAATTAAAAATATAGATAGTAAAGCCTACTGTTGTTTAAATGGGGCCTTGCTGTGTTCTCCAAAACAGGGCACGAATTTCATTCGCTGTGTTAAACCCAACTCAAACATGGCTGATCACGAATTTGATGGAGGTCCATGTCTTCTACAACTCCGCTTCTTCGGTCTTACCGATGTCCTCATGCTCATGCAACAAGGATTCCCTTCTAGAACGCAGTTCAGCAGTCTCTACAGCTCCTATAAGCCACTGTTACCAGCGGAGCTTCGAAGACTCGAACCTCGTATGTTCTTCAAGGTGAGTTGAAGCAAAATAAGGGTCTATCCGTTCCGTTTTCGACACAAATTCCATTCTGCATTCCCCCGCTAAAGGCGATATCACTGTCAAGTGAGAGTTGAAACAGTCGAGATTGCAAAAGGGAGTTAGTGTGTACAACTGGAGAGGAGAAGGGGTAATTTATCAACTCCAAAATGGCCATTTGCTCGCGGCACCTGTTTTGTGCTTCTTGCAAAATTCCGTTTTATCTAAAAAATGGTTAGATAGGCTCACGAAACAATTTTATCTAAAATTTTAAACATTTTCGAGGTTGTTTAGTAGAAACCAGATTTATTAACGCCTTTCAGTCACATAAGGAAGAGGAAACAAGTGATTAACAACTAGAAAACCTCATCGATTTAAACAAACATTCGCTAGACGAAGAAATGCCACTGCTGTCAAAGACGTTTAATAAAAAACAGCCATAAGCGTCTTATATGGCTCCAAGGAGACGGATGATTTTAATTCTTCTCCGTGGAAGGCCTCTTTTCCAAAACAGCTTCGATTCTGTTATAGATCAGTATTGGTGTAAAAAATAATTCATTTTTTCTACAAATTTTCCCATATCTCAAGGCTTTGTTCCACGCTGTGGGCATGAATGACGACGACTTCAAATTTGGCGTCTCTAAAGTCTTCTTCCGAGCTGGCAAATTCGCTGAATTCGACGAACTCCTTCGAATGGATCCAGAGAACCTCCGGAAGTTGGTAGAGAAGGCGCGCAAATGGATTGTTAAATATCGTTGGCGACGCGCAATCTACGCAGCCATTAGTGTCATTAAATGTAAGCCAAATACTAATATTTATTTAAAAGTATTCTTAAAATTGCCTGAGTCTTCATGAGAAACTATTCATTCGCTTGCTGCTGCATATTTGAAACAATGGTGAAGCCATTCTATTATTAGAAGCAGCATCATTCGACATATTAGTCGCGAGGACGTCGTGACACTACTGTACTGGGTTATCGTCACCAACGTTTCTATCCAAAGGGTTGGCATTTGCCTAAGTTTACCATGCTCCCTATTTCAGGGGTATATATATATGTATGTATACATACAAGTATTACGAATACATTTACGGTGTTTTCAAGGTTAATTGCCCCGTTCTGATTGGCCAGTTTTCAACACTAAAGGCACGTACCAAAGCCCCTGCCTACGTGTTGGAGAAATGTGCATATTTCATCACTTCAAACGCATAACGTGCAGAAAAACCTCATATTCTAACGCGCACCCAAACACAGGGGGGTTTTCCCATCAACATTTTCCGCTGTTTTTTGCACCGAGGGAAAATAATTGTTTCTCTCACGATGTGAGCCAATAACTAAGTCCCTCTTTTCTCTCTATCTACAGTGAGGAAGAAAATTGCGCTGAGGCAACGCAGCGCAATCACAATTCAACGCTACTCTCGCGGCTGGTTGGTGCGGAAACGAGTTGGTTACTTCATTCAAGCCAACCGCGCTCTTCGAAGCATGGCAAAAGAACTCAACGACATCCGTGAAGCCTACACCAACCTTCCTGATTATCAGAGCAAGGGCTGTGCGAACGTAAGCCACCCCTCTCCCTTTTGAGCACTCATGTAACACTCTCTAATTCCTCCAATGCTTGGCTTTTCTTGTGGAATTAGGTGGATCAGGCAATGTTTGAGCTCCGAGAGTTTGAGAAGCGCCTTCAACAGAAGGATAGTCTGATGAAATCGGCGGAGGAATTGCGAGTTGGCTTCGAGCACCTGCAGACGAATGTTCGCGAAGTTCATGCCGAGTTGGAAGAGCATAAACGCCTGCAGGAAGGGATGGAGGCGGAGAAAAATGCCGGATACTACGATCCGAATGGATCTAGTCCGCTTTCCACGTCACCTATCAGGGCTCGTGCGGTTGTGGAAGTCAACTCTGCTCCTATCGCTGCAAACTACACGTGAGTCCCGTTCCGCGTCAGTTTAATGGAAAGCAGTGATAAATTCCATATTCTTATCAAGCGAGATACTTTATAATTTCGATAAGGTAAAGATCTCATCGAAACAATCTTTATTCTCTCGCTGATTTATTGGGCAACAATTTTCCGGGGTTTGGACAAAATAATGGAAACACCTAAAAAGAGTCAATAACAGCTATTTCTACGGGGTTTCCATCTACGCTGAATGTGAACTGTTGATTTCAAAGGAATTTTAAGCTAATTCTTCACTTAAAACACCCTCCAGATCTTTTAGAGACGATGGCGTTGAAGTTGAGTTCTCGGGATCGTGTTGGCCAGATGAGGTGCCGTAATTCCTTAGCAATTCCAGCTGCTGAATGAGCTGGTGCTGTTGAGAGGAGACATCCAGCTGGATTAAGTGCCTCTTTCAGCTGTCTTCAGACGCACATTCGGATGAGCATCGGGTGGTTGACCCCTGAGCTTTGAAACCCATAAATTTGGGCCAGATGTCCTTAAAGGTCAAACCGGGTTTAGAAGTGGTTAACCCCTTAACTAGAACCGTCTAGCATTAGGCAGTCATTTATTGTGTGCTTAAAGACACGCAAATGCATGGCAGCTGACTGTTCAACTACCACAGACAAGATGGAGAGTCGCTATTCCAGAGAGACGTCATGTGTCACTTGATCTGACCGAACTGCTGAGCCAATAGGATTTCGGAATGAGGGGAAGTCACCCACGCTGTTGCGTGCGGTATGAGAACAAAGAACTTTACTCAGAAATCTGATTGGACGACAGCGGAATTGAGGTTTTGTGCGGGAGTCTGGGTGGCTGTCCATATCTTCAGTGACGCCGATTATTCGTCGGCTAGATTGTTTATTCGGGGAGTCAAGCATCCTAGAATGAAGGCCTTATTTGTAGTTTATATTTTTGCAACCAAAAAGGGCATTCAATTCTGCGTGGGTGTCTTCGAAATTCGGTGAATTTTACACCGTAAGCAGTGAAGCAATCAAACCCATTAAAAACCCTCATTTTGTTGAAGATTCTGGTGAGCCACATCTTGTGCTTCCTTTCAGGAGAAATGGAAACGGTGTAGCAACGATGAACGGGTTCGCTAAACCTGGAGTAAACGCACAATCCGGTGAAGACAGGTGGGATGCAAAGACTTTGGCTGCTTTCCAGGCGAAAATTCATCAGATGCGGTACAGGGAATTGGAAGTCTACATGGATTCCACCACTTGTGAGTCGCGTTTCTTGAGCCTCTATGATGTAGAGCGAAGTTGAGACATCCCTTACTATCCCAAAAGAGGGAGAGGAAAAAAGAAGAACGTTTATAGGGCGTTTATAGGCGACACAGAGTGTAAATCACCAAAGTGGTCTCATTTGACTAACCCACCTCAATTATCGATTTTGTCAATAGCCGACAACGAGAGACGCTGCTGTGAACAGGAACTGAACAGTCGCTTCCGCGCTTTCAAGAGCTTCAGAAGCACCAAGCACACGAACGGATCACAGGCGACAAACGGGTACTAGAGTTCGCCCCTTGGGAAAAACCACCCGACATCGGCTGTGTTGTACATACAGACTTCCGACAGCTTTGCTTTGTCTCATCCCCACTCCCCTCCCCGCTTTGCCAACGGGGTTCTTTGTCTCCCTTGAAATTTCAGGCCTCCTCCCCCACATACTCGCCAATAAACAATTTGTATCGACTATTTCCGAAACGTGCATACGCAATATCGGGCGCGCATACACATATCGCCTTAATATATGCCCTAAAAGACAGTAAAATGGGCGTTATTCTCTCTTTGGTTATACTGTTCATTGGCAGGAGTCGTGGGTGTCTCAGAGTTGTCATACAGATTCGAGAGGCCGATATCATATATATTTAGGGGTTGGACAAAATTAGGTGCTCCAGGGCGTTTGGATCCCTGGCGTTACATACGTGGCTACACTGTCAACACCTGGTCACGTGTGAATGTGCGATAGCCGTGCGTTGACTGGTTGGCTGTCGGCTCGTAGCTGATTGGCCAGTGTATTTTTGGCCCATGGGCTTCTTTAATGCGATTGGTTAACACCGCTGGGGGAGGCCCACACCCTAGAGGAATGAAAGGTACCAACATACATCTTCTTTTCTGGTGAGAGACACCGTCATTTAGGCTGAAATGAACATCTGGTTCCCGGTTGTGGTGATTTTAGCGGGTGTAGTGGCTTTCTGGTGTGTCACACCCGGCCCAGTCTTATTTGAGCAGGACATGGTGCTCAATCAACAGGCTATGAGGTGCTTTCGATACGTTACGGATTTTAATCAATACCCCTCGTGGTTGGATTCTGTCAAGGCCGTCGTTTCCAATGTGGATCCTTCCAGTGCTATGGTTGGAACCCAGTTCGAACTGCTATTCTCCAAAAACTACATTGGTAAGTCGGGTTTTGAAATATCGTCTGAATTATTGTTGCCTTTCACCTATTGCACAGAACAAAATGATCAAACTATCACATTAATGATAATTTACAATTTTTATTGACTTAAATTTCAAATTTATCAGAATTGAGGATTTTTTAAATAGGAAAAACTTTTACTTCGATTTTTTAAGTAATATGCTGCTGGAGACAAAGGATGTGAAATTTGATCCGTCACGATAAATGAGATGCTTTTTAAATTTAAGTTCCGATTTAGAGGATATTAAAATCCCTAGCTACCGTAAATTTTTATAATAATTTATGAACTTGATACATTTAGAGGATTTATTAAAACAAGAATAATTTATTATTTTGGATGTTATTTTTGTAACTGAAATATGTTATTAAACGATGATGTACATTTTACCAATTATAACATTGAATTTAAAATTATTTTACACTGAATTTGAATATTTGGTTACTGTGAGAATGCAGTTTTAGCAGTGGAAAATCCACTATATGTAAAACTGTTTGATTTCCAAGTATTCCGATTCTCTAAAAGCAAAGTTTTGTAAGGGTAATCAATCTTTTTACAATTTCTAACGGACACAAAACATTTTTAAATAACTGAGTAACTGATTTATAGTGAAATTACAGACAGTGAAATTACGCAGCTTAATGAATTTAAAGGTTTATAATGTGGACATGATGAGTAATCGGCTCTAGATTCCACTGTTTATTACATTTTTTAATTATTGTGTTGTAATAATTTGAAAATATATACGTGTTTACCAGGCGGAACCCTAGTATATACTAAAGGAATACGTTAATTATCCATTTCGAAGTATCAAAAAGTAACTAACAACGTGTCTTGAACCAAAATGAACATTACCAGATGCGGAACAGCTGCTGTTGGTACGAAGCGCGAAATATTTCAAGAAAATTACAAATTTAGAATGTTTAGGTTGTCTACCCAATTAAAGGTTCATTTTAAGGGGGCCTGGAATAATGCATGATGTTAATTTGATCCATGAAATGATTCCATGACAGCGAACCTTTAATTTTTTGCTGTCATATCAAAAAGAATACGTCCATTGGTGATTCTTACTATACGGCACTTAATAGGTGCATTTTCATGAATGAGTTGCTTGTATAACCCCTATAAATGTGAAAGGCAGCCCTGGTAACGCCATGGAAACCAATTTTGTCATTGTCAAAAGAGCTCTACAGACGATGATGACAATTTTTTGTCTTGTTGCTTGTTTTCTAGTAAATGTTATTAAATAAACTACTTGGGATGTTTCCATTTTCACAAATGCATAGCAAACTGGTTATATAAAAATTATTTTTTAATTGAAAATGTAGCGAAAAATGCTAAATAACACCATTAATCATTACCGACGCAATCTGTCATAAAAGAAGATTAGTTGTCGTAACAGTCGGCTGATTCATTTACATCAAGTCAAAATTGTAACTGTTTAATGATCAGTGGTCTATTGGTCGTTCATTTGATTTTGTTTTAATATGCTAGAAGATTTTAAATACAATGGAACGCTTAATCTTATCTGTCTAAGTACCCAAATTGTTCGGAAAAATATTTTATCAAAAAAGAACTAAATTTGAGAGTTATTAAACCCCAAAAAGGCATTTTTGCAGACTCATGGGTGTACTTTTTTCTTTTTCAAAAGAAGAAATCCGTAGAAATTGTTACTCATCGTTCGGTGATAATTTCGGCTCATGCTTTTGCTCCAAAATTTCCAAGATGCCAAGATAATTACGCTGATTGACTTTGGCAATCAAATACAGTTGAAGCCTGTCCTGCATGACTTTTACGAGAATTCCTTCACAGATGTTATGCAACTGCAGTCATTTCGACGGCAAAGATGACATTCACTGTCTTGTAAATTACTCTTCAATACATATACTCGCTTTTTACAGTTAAGATCATCACATCAAAGAATCCAAGGAAGTTAACTCTGTACGAGAAACTCAGAAACTATTGATTTTTTTGTCTTTCAGAGAACAACAAAATAAAGGCAGAGGTTCTGGAGATTGTCGAGGGAATGAGGTACACCGTGGGACTGGATGATATTATGCAAACTGTGCTGAACTTCACCGTGAAGAGCTTGCCCAAAGGCACCTGTAAGATCACCGTGAGGATGTCTTCGAGAATGAACAATTTCTTCTCAAATGTGAGTTTCTCTTTCGAAATGCTGTTCTCATGTCCTCATGTTATGCGCTTATGTTTCTAACCATCTACGTTTGTTTGAACAGGCTTATTGGAGAGTTAGGTTGGGTTGTCATGTGTGTTCTCACAACTTTTTAGTAATTTGTTTTAACGGAATATCCGACAAAGATTATTTTAAGCACCATCCTATAAAATCATAGTCAAATCTTTGACGCCTTTGTTTGCCCATAACTCAAACTTAGGCTGTCTGAAGCTCCTTTCTTTAATAATTTCGTAGTAAAAACTATAAAATTACTTATAATTCACGGTTTCATACAGTTGGTTTGTCGGTGCCTTTTTATGCCTTATGGCAGCTTATAATAATAATAAAAATTTCTGTACTTTTCTCTGTTTGATCGTGCACTTTAATAGTATTCTCTGTTGATTTCATCTAAAATTTTGACATAGTTTCGACTAACTAACACATGAGCGTCATATGATCCATCCAATTTGCTGGCGTTACCTCTAAGAATAAGGAAGGGTTTTTGTACTGTATGCATGAACACTTTGTTAATAGGCAACCAACCAGTATCAATTCAGCCTCTTTGTGCATAAACCTGCCCATGCATCATGCAGGAAATGCCGTTAGCGGAGGAAACTGGGTGCACACACCACCTACTGTCGTAACAGCTGTGATGTTGCGAATTATCTTTAACCCAGTTCCAAACACCGACAGAATTCCTAAGCGTTCAAGCAACTAGGAGCCTGATGAGGAACGGCGGAACAGTGAGGACAAAACCTCGGTGGGAATCATGAGACAGCGTTAAGTATTAGCGTAGTAAGCGAGTAGTGTTATGTCCCATGTTACCCAATGAAAATATTCACTCGGCGTATGGACAGAAATATGTTAATGAGAGAAGCTGGTTGGTCTGATACTCTAATAGGATATCAGATAAACGCCCCTTATCTCAATATATACTCTTTGGCTACAGTCCTATAACATAGCTAGGCACCTAGTAGACCATAAATGCTACTTGACCTTTTCTTGGTCGTTTTTCCCATCTCTAAAAGGTGAAGGTTGGACCTGGACACAAGCCTACTGCACTGTAACTTAAACATGTCAAAGGAAAACTGTTGAAGGGTTATAAATTTTTTATTTTCGGTGTTTTATCAAGTGGGATTTTCTGTAAACGATTGGTTAGACTCTTGTTGCGGGAGTTAAAACTGGTGAAGCGATTAGCCCCATGTGTTCCATCTAAAACGTTATTGCTGCCACGATTTTTCAACAACAATTTTCCGTAAATTTTCCTAAGAAATCTATTGTGTTAGAGCATTCAGATCGTCAGTCATCGAGATGCCTTAGGTGCATTGTTTTCAGTGTAATATTCATCAAATATAGAAAAAGAAACATAAGTCAATTTATCCAGAGAGTTTTTTCTTTTTTTCAGAATTTTATAATCCCATGTGTTCGGATGTCCTTCTACAACTGGATGCTCAAATCCCTCCTCAAACTCAAGGCCTCAGTCCACTAAATCGTAAGGTGACAAATGAACAGAATCACCCAGGAGATCGAGTAATCATCGAGATCATCATCATCATCATTGTCATATACAAATACACACACACAAGTATCATTTTGCATCGCCTGCAATATCAGTGTACATTTATTTATAGGCAAAGTCTAGGGTCGGAATGGAAAGACAACTTTCAACTGCTACTTTCACGACCCTCAATCTTTCAGCACCTCTTCCTCTTATTTCTTTATTTTCTTCGTTCTCTCTTTCTTCTTTTTATTGTTGCTTATTTAAACTCCTCTGAGGAGTAATTCAACAAGTAGAGTTTGAATTTGTATCAACCCGACCTTTGGTCTTTTGGTTTTCAGAAAAATTAAATGCCATAACCTGTTAAATATGTTTGAATAGCCTATTTTGCTTAAAATAAGTTTAATTTATTATTCAGAAAACAAAAATTATTGGTTTTTTATTATCAAATGCCGTTTAAAACAAGATAAATTCCTCAAATCGGCAGTGAGTTATGAAAAAGCTAAGATTTTCCACAATAATCGATGTACGATAACTATTATTATTACCGTCATTAATAAAAAATCATAAGGTTATATTTTTTCCTTGATTTAAATTCTAAAAGATCTCTAAATATAGAAAAAGGGGTTCTATTAATGTTTATTGAAATCACATAGTATTTCTTGCCTTAGAAAATATAATATTCCAAACAACTTTGAAATTTTTTATGATCACCAAAGAATTACTGAAAAAGAGGGACCCATTTCTGAAATTTCAGTTGTGATCATATTTCAGGATGTGCATTCAGTTAACAGCTGTAAGCTTCATCAACAATTAATCTTGTAGTTCTGTAAAGTAATTTATTGTGTAATATTTATAGCATCAGTTAATTTATTTTGGAATCCTGTAATTATTGAAGTTATTCCGTCGAAAACCTATTTTCTATCCCGTCATAATTTCAGAAACATTTCATTATTAATTTTATACGACATAGATATTATAATAATGGTATTATATTTATTAATAATATAATTTTTGGTAAAGTAAAAACGATAATGACAGACAAAGTCATGGAGAGATCATTTTACCTTGAAATGACAATACCTTCAACAAAAACCTATGTTTTCATTTCAATAATTCATTTTGGAATTAACTTATCTTAAATTTAGGAAAATATCACACTTTATTACCCAATTATGGGTAAGTATGCTGAAAAGTGTATTAATAATGGTTTATTTTAAGTGAATATATCAGTTACTTTTTTGAACCGATTATTGCATAAAAATAATATCTGATTATGCATATTTCTACTATTAGATTGTTGCATATTCCACTATTGCTTATAAATATGGCAAGTTAAAATATGAAAAAATTATAAATTATCAGAAATCATTAATTATTCAAATCCAGCTGAACGAAATAATTGACAGGACGTGGGTATTGAACAATAATTTATACATAATTAAATAAAGAGTGAAAAAATGCATAAACAGAAATCCAATTTGGTGGTTGTTCTGAATCTTACCATCGGTAAACCTTTTTGTGTGTTGGAGATGTGGTTTTCCTTTTATTCCGAAAAAAAGTTGGGATGCTTACCTAAGCCGTGCCAGCGGTGCTGTCAAATGACCTTGTAATAACCCCAGCGACCTCGTTTCAGGCACAGACAGACCACCTGCGAAGTGTAATTGGGTTCGTTAAACCCTGGTCCGGCTAGTTCAGCAACTTCTCCCTAATGAACCCATTAACCTAAGTGCCACTCTATAATTGTCATTTATTACTGATGGGTTTATCATTCTTTGGCAAGGCAATGGTATGCGGTAGAAAGGTCACAATTACGGCTTTTTAAATTGAGCAATTTATAATTTCACCCTAATGGACAGAATAATAGAAACACCTAAAATGATTAGACATGTTAAACACTATCAAAACTTAACATATTTTAAAGCGTTACGTTCATTATTTTTGTTTATTTATGTTTAGTTGAAATAGATGTTTTTTCCCAGATTTTCGAAAATATGGGTTACAAGCTGATTAAAAAGGCAGAATGACTTTATATGGGCTTGAAATCTATACCACTGAAGCACCTTCTGAGCCAAATATCACTGCCTCATCTTCCTGGGAGCTGTTGTATCCAATCTCAAGCATTTTGCTCTTGATCTTGAGAAAAAATTGTTCAACGTTGATCTCCGGTAAAGCAGCAAATATTTTTTGTCAACTGGAATAGTGCGTTTTCTGAATTGGAATAAAATGGAAGTTTTTCTTGTACTTTTATTTAGAAATATTATCTCTTTAATCGCAAAAGTACAGAATTAGAATTTTTTGGTGGATGTAATGATTGAACTACTAATTAGATCAATAAAAATAAAAGTAACATTTCTTGGGATATTCGTATCTGGCATATTTACTTAGTGGTTGATTACGTTTGAATTTTTTGTATAATTGAAGGAAAAAGCAAATGTGCTATTTGCCACTTCAAATCAAGGAAAAATTATCGCAAATCATCGAAACTGTCATCCACTTTTTTCAGTTCTAATTAATTAATGTAACAGAGATCAGATATTTTCTGCACTAAAATTAAAAATAACAAGAGTAAGACATCTTATCTTCAATATTTTTTGATATCTGCTAGGAAATTCTTCATAAGTGAAACTATAATCACAAATTTGCCTGTCTATTCAACGCAAAAACAGTTCTAACCATAAAGTAATAAGTTTTATTTCAATTAATGAAATAATCATCGTAAATTCAAGCATAATTAGTGATGTTAAATAAATTTATAATAAATATTTTCGACTGAATTCTGCGTATTCTAGGATTGGATAGAGATAGTATTTGTCAAATTAAAATTAGAAGTTACAGATAGAGCTTGATAAGAAAAATGGTGCTATAACGACTAAGTCTGATTTAAGAATTATAGAAACACTATTAAATAAAATACAATAAAACTACTAAAATCAGTTTTTCAATATCCATTTATTATTTATGAATTTTAACTCAAATTGAAAGACACTTTTCTGGTGCAAGTATAAGAGGTTTCTCAAGAAATGATAAACATTTTTTCTCACTTCATTTGAATTATACTGTTTAAAGATAATTTAAGGCATAAATTAATAGTCTCAAATACAATTTTACCTCTGATTCTTACCTATTATATCCATTTGGTGCAAAAACGCTATTTTATAAGCGCAAAAAATTCTGCCAGCCCTTTGCTTCTTTCGAAAAAGGACAATTTGAAACAGACTTAACCCAAAAATTTACGGAGTTTTCTTGTATAGATTTAATTGAAATAAACTTTTCCTTGAATATTTGGAACCGTAGCTAAACAATTCCCGATTATAGCTCCAATTCTTAAGGACTTATCTGCTAAATACAAGAAATTAGGGATAAAATAAAGTTTTTGCTCAAGGGCACTATCATTTAATTGATTAATTTTCGAATGTCTCGATCAAATTTCTCTAAAAATTTTAAATAAATTTAAGATACTTGTTTTCACTAAACGGTTGATTTGAACCTATAACGAAAAATATACTCAAAAGTTCTCTTTAAAGAAGTACGACATTAAACGAAAATATTTAAGAATTTTATCAGTTTAGACTTATCTTTTTAAAAAGAACTATTAATTAATTAATTTATTTACGAAAGCAAAAAAGTTTTATAATTTGATCGACGTAAAAATAAGTCATATTTACTAAAAAACTTCCTCGTATGGACATTAAACTTTAGTAGGATGCAAAATTAACGCCTTGAAGAAATGTAGCCAAATGCACTGCTTGGAATTAATTTATACATGACCTCTTTTTATTGCTGGCTAACCTAAAAAAGTGATAAAGTAAAATTAAGCCATTAAGAGATTTTATTTCCATGGAACACAAGCATATATAAACACGAACGTTACCTCTATTTTGGTGTAAATATATGATTTTTTTGTGCGTCAATGTAATGGTGCGAAAAGTAGATTAATTTCATTTCGCTATTAAATTCTAGCTTTCCAGTTTGGAGTTGAAGTTGTGTAGTGTCCATTTAAAACTAAATCACTTAGTAGTTATCTCATTCTAGGAAGCAACATTCGTTAGACACAACCCAAGTTTATACTCATACCGAGTATTATTATATTTAACTAAATGACAGAAAAAAATTAAATACATAAAATTTTAACGAACGTGTTAATATTAGTCTTTGAGATATTAAACATTATCCCATCAAAGTTGACATTATTTTAAAGATGTTTTTATTGAAATTAATTAAGTTGGCAGCTTACAATTACATGCGATTTCGCAATTACTGCAGTAGTTTGGGTATTTTGAGGAGATCGTAGGAAAATGAACGATTTTAATTAATTTCCACAATCTTTAATAATATTTCTTAGTCATATTTAATTATAAATTTATTTATTTCACTAATTGCCTAGCCGAATACCGGAGATTAAGTTGTGGTTTTAAACGATTCCACATTTATTTTAAAGGGAACCAAATCAACTTATGTTAGAAAAAATATTTAAAAAACTATTTTTATGATACTCTTCGTTTAACTTCTAGAATTTAAAGAAGATAAAGTGAAGATTTTTAAGTGCTCTTAGGTAACTTCTAACATAAAATGCTATATAGTTGTGACCAGCACTGACATTGAGAAAATTTCAATAAAATTAGATTCGAGGGATTTTTTGTCTATAAAAACAGAAAAAATAATCGTTTAACGTTTTCAAAAAATTATTTATGTTTTTAAATTTAAAATTTTTTATTTGTGATTCAGTTGAGATGGGACTTGCCTAAAATAGAAAAATCCTTAACGAAGTTGTGAAATGTGTGTCAGAAAACGTCGGTGTCACTTTTATTTCCTGCAGTCGGTGTTTTATTTTCGAGTTTTAACTATCAGAATTTCATAGCAACCAATTTTTCCTCATTAAAACTTAAATAAGCTTCTTATTGCTTGAAAAAAACGAAAAACAAAAACCTATTTTGTTTTTTATGTGCATATTTAATTACGATTTTTACACTTCAATCAGTTCAAATGTTTGTCTGTCTGAGTTAATGACCAACTTAAACGGAAAGAGTACAAAAAACAAGGAATTGAATCCATTCTTATTAGAATTTTCAAGTTTCGAACCAGTAATAATTATTTGAGGCCATCACAGCAGTTTCCTAAGTGTTCTTTCTTAGTAAAAAAATATACTCTTTACGGGAGCCCTTAGTTTTAAGTAAGTTTACACTGCTCCCATTAATTGCACTTATTAAGTTACTGCTTACATTTAGCAAATTTCAAATACAATTTGTTAAATATTTATCTTAAATGTACACAAAATATTAAAATTTAAATCCTTAAATATAATTATTAAGACACTAACACCCCAAAACTACCGACTTTTTCAACGTATCTAGATCCATCTAATACTCAACTTATTACAATAGAAAATCTATTTCGAACTACCTCTAAAACATCTCTAAGGCCTTGTTTTAGTATGCTTGCTCTTCAATTGAGAATTTTTTCCCTATATTAAATATAGTCGAAAGGGCGAAACAGAATAAAGAATATAATTTAATCGTCAAACGATCAGCAGAAGGGAGGTTTTTGGCATAAATTCATCCTGGATATTTAATACACCTTAAAAGTGTTTTAAAACAAGGACATGATGACTACTGGCGCCTTCTTTTTTCTTGCCAACAAGTCCTGCTGCTCTCGGACTCATGATGACCCACTCCAGCCAGGTTACTCTCCATTTCGCAGAGCATCAAGCGCGCCTGCTCACTCAAGGCACCCACAATCTCGCGTATTTTCTCAATAAACACCGGCAGAATTGAGCAAGCATCCGACACCTCCGCAAAATCTAGTATCTGCCGCATCCGGCGACGTAGAGTCATGCAGTGTGCCTGCAGACCCAGTGTGGAGATTATCAGGGCCGTGTTCATCTCTATTATCTCCGAAGACTGAGTCTTGAGTCTCTGCTGGGTCTCCTGAAGGACTTCAAGGCTAGAGCCTGGCGTTGGATTGGGTTGAGCTTGCGGACCAGCTGCAACAGGGGAATACGAAGGAGAATTTGAAGGAGAATTCGAGGGAGTCTTTGCTAGTCCTAAATCACATCTGGAACTCGATAGGGGTACAGCGAACGCACTGCCTTTCTCACCGGTGGAATTCGTTGCATCCTCTGCTCCATCTCCACCGTTTGCACTTGGAAAACGAGTTGATTCGTCAGCATGGGGATTCGCGGAAACCGCGGGAGCAGTTTTGAACGCTTTTCCATCTTCCCGCTCACTCGGAGTACCTAAAATCGACACTCTACGTTGAAGACTTGATGGTATACATGTGCTCAACAGCTGAGACTCGCACTTACGCTTTCTGTCCATTAATTTAGAGATCTGCTTCGTGCAACGTATTTAAATAACTGACTATTAATAAACCAATGGGAGCAGGATTGACTTTTACTCTGTTCTTTGACATATAATCGCGAATAGGTAATCACAAACAATTCGCTTTCCTTTATAAAAACAGCATTGAAACGGATTACGTTTATTCATTTCAATCTATCAAATTTCTTCTTTGTTCTGTGAGTATTTAACCCCTTAAGTTTGAGAGTATCTTTGTAGAAGTTTCAACTGAGCAAATTCAAAAGAAATTTCGACCCTCTAAAGTGACAAGCATTAGCTTTTTTATCGAATTTAGAAGCTTAATCCTCACAAAATCGGGCGAAAATTATTTTTAACGCCCTAGTCGATTTCTCTTTAATGATTGCTGGTTTTGCATACCCAAATTTAATTTTAAATTATAAACACACAACTCAGTGAAACTGCTTGAGAATAAAAGAATAATTTAGGCACTGATTCTATGTTTGGTTCTACAAAAGTTTATTTTTTCTAAAGACTTTTTTCAGTATTTAACAGGTAATACAGCTCTGGAATGTTGTTGGGTTTTTTAAACTGCTTTAACTTCCAAAAGCGTTTTGTGATTTGTGATTAATTCGTAGTCGTTAGCGTCCATATCAGTGAAAAGCATAAACGCTATAACTTTACCTTTGCAATAATGGGTTTTTGATTGCCTAAAACAAGATCCCAAAACCAATAATAATATTCTAGTTTTAGTTGCTGAAAGAAGTATACCTTGCATTTAGCGGTGTTTCCTCAACAAAATATGTGGAATAACTATTATTCACAGAGTTTATTTTTCCCCACTTCAGAATTAGTTGAAAAATTTTGTTTAAATCTGTCACACGTTTGGGAAAGATTCAAAAATGCTAGTTTTGAGTTCACTGTTCACTAGTGATGAAGAAGGCGGCTTTATTTAAGCTGATAATTTCAACCTCTGAAACTAGCAGGTTTTGTGTGCAATTTTTCTGCTAATTAAAGGCTTTTGGGAACCAAATAACCAAAAAACTACATTTACCAAAATTCATCTTGGATACACAAGAGGGTGAGGGGGTATAAATTAAAGATAAAGGGATTGCCACCTCTAAATTGTCCACCGACCTTCGCTGTCACTGAAGTCTTCGAAGCTGTTGTAGAAGTCCTGATCGAAAGAACCGCCATTCTGCATTTCAGACACGGCTGAGATCGTTGAAGTAATTGAGGAAAATACATTTCGGCGTAGGTTTCGCATATAATTCCGCAGATCTGCAGTGGCTTCCCTGTGAAGCATCTGGTTGCTTATATGTATGTACTGGATCTGTACACCAAGGGCGTAGGTTAGAAGCACCCTAGCTAACGCTTGAGGAAAACTGTCTTGATCTTCGACGTTCTCCGGATCAGTGTGGTACCCGATGAGAGTACGCAGTCCATCAGAAGCCCAGTCACTATATTCCTGTACGTCTCTCGGAGTCAGTGGCGTTATACTTGGAAAGAGGTATTCACTCTCCTCAAAGGTGCATTCCGAGGACGTGCTACTTCCATCCATTAGTGCGAAATTCTAATTCTCGGAGAGGTATTCTAAACAGACTGAAGAGTAGTCATGGATGGGGCTTTTAATTAACCAATCGAATATCGACTTCCAACTAGTTACTTGACCTTGGATCATTCAAATTGTGAATGCTAATGAATCAATGTGAATCGTTCTTTCAAACAAAAAACCGATTACTTTACCAATTCTCTAACTCTTAATAAGTACGTAGATTGAAATATCTAAAAATCGCCTTACATCAAGGCATTCAAAATCTCTTCAAAGGCTTTTATAGCTGCCTGTCACGTGCATCTTTCGCGATACTACTAATTACAGACATGTTTTCAGTTCAACCTTACCAACGACAATAATGTCTCACTGAGTATAGAGGCTCTTAGTTATTTTAAACCATCCAACTGAATAGTTTGAAGATTATATAAGCAAATTAAATATGGATTATGATATTCTAAGTGAAAAATCACGTAATTTTTCACTTTTTGTTAAAATTAAGTGTAGTTTCTATATTTTGTTTAGCAGACCATTTCAGATTTGAAAGAAAGAGACTCGCAAGAAACTTTTATTAAAAGTGCATAAATTTAATTTTTCAATTGTCCAAAATTACTGCTTTTGGTAAATTTAGAGATAATAAAATCTAATTCAAATTTAATTTAACTTAAATTTCAAGCTTTGAATGAATTAGTAAAAGCCTCTTGATTGGTTGCTAGAGGGAGCTGTTCTCAAATGAGATATGGTGTGCTTGGCGTTTCCTATTGGGCAGCTTCTTCGACATTTCAAAACATTTCTAATTCCTATTACAAATTTTAGTGTAGCCATTATATCAAAATCTATTTAACTCAACATCTATTTCCTGCTCCGTTTCTACTTACAAATTCATGCTCTACATTTTACACACCATTAAAGAATAAAGTAATCTTTTAAGCAAACTATGCCCATGAGTCTCTTGAGAGTTTAACCATTAAATACCAAACAATTGAGGGCGAATTAAATAACACCGAACTCATGCTGAATATATTTGATACAAGCAAAAGTTGCTATAAAATAAGAACAGGCTCTGTTACAACCTGGACTAGTGACTCATTTCAGCATCTTCGCCGTCTTGTCCACGACTCGCGTTGAGGTCTGCGATGTTGGCGGCAAGCTGACTGAAGTAGGCCTGTAGGACAGCTTTGACGGACAGAACCTCGCATTCAATCATGCCATTCTTGTCACTCAGCGATTTCACGACCTGTTTGGCCTTTCGCACAAATACCATTGTGGTTGAACAGGCTTCGTACGCGTCGCTCAATGGTACATTGTTCACCAGTTGGCTGTCTAGGGCTATGCAGTGCGCCTGTAGCCCCAAAGCGCAAGTCAAGAGACACCTGATCATTCCGTTCATCTCGGCGTAGAGAGCGTCGAGAGTCTCGAGGATTTTTGGGGGCTCCGATGAGGCTACGCGAGCGATTCCCAGGTTCGGATTGGTGGACCGATCGCTCACTGTCGGGGGGTTTGAATTCAGAGTTGAACGTTGTCCATCGCATGCCTCGGCCTTAATGTTCGATTCCCTCAGTGGGCTTGGTCGATTTTCGAAACTCGGTGAGTTTTGTCGGACTACTGGTGGCGTAGGGGGACGACGACGTTTCGCTCCGACTTCTGGAAAGACTTCACCATGACTTGTGCTTGGAACTGGAACGGATTCCGTGGCGTCATCTTTCTGGTCGACTGTGGGAGGATTTCTCGGTGTGTAACCGCTAACGATCAGAGCTGCAAGATACGGATTTCTCCGCAAATTCCTACGTAGCATTTGGGGATCTAGGTTAGGGTGTTCAGTGGTAAAGTGACGAAAAGCCTGTTCCAGGAAGGCAAAGAGATCTCGAAATGTGTTGCCTGGGTGCTTTCCTACCTCTCCCTCGGTTCTTGGGCTTAGATTGCCTTTGGGTGAGTCCCCAGACCGATCATTGCCATTATTTTCCAGGTGATTCCTATCCATTAAGGAGAAATTTCGCTTTACTGCTATGAACTGAGATCTAATCTTGTGACCATCAATCAGATATCGAATTTAAAACTACTAAACTTTGTTTAATCATTAATCACATTAAAACCTCTCTTTGCTAGTGACAAAGAAAGTATAACAGTAACGAAATAAAATTTTTAGTAATTTCTATAATCCTTTAACCGTTCAAATGAATCTGAGGCGCTAGTCAGTCAAGCCTCTTTTTAGTCAAACTTAGATCCACTGAAGAGACTAGCAAAAGCTCTCAGCTTATGTCAGAATTGTTCAAAATTGACCAAGGCGTGTTTATTGCATAGATACTGTCTGGAACGGTTTCCAACTCAACTTATTCATCTAAACTAACAGAAGAACCTATTATACTATATCAACCTTTTTCCCACCAAAATTTTAAACAAAATTACTAATTTCTGTACTTTAGTTGATTTTAGTAAATATTCCATTTTAAAACTGCCATAAATGTAGATCAATATTTTTTTGTGATTTCGATTTTAAAATCTTAATTAATTAGGTCTTTGATACTTTGGAAATAGCTTTTCTGAAATAATGCCTACTTAATTCTCTCTGTCTATATATCTAAGGACTCTCCATTAGTATCACCTAATCAGCTAGCATATAATTAAACTAGCTGGTTAAGCATTAACTCAAAGCAACACTTTCTAGAATATTCAAAATTCGGTACAAGACTGCTCAACTTCTCCAGTTAGAAGCGAGTTTAATTCCAGCTTCAACGAAGGTATCTTATTCCTGGCTGTTATTATTTTTCCCACTTATTTCACACTACTCTAAAGAGATTAGCACGAGTCTTAGAACTAAGCCGTGCTCCTAGAGGAAAGAAAATTTAGCCATTGCTACTCATTAATTTAAGTAGACATTCAACTTAAAAATAAAACATTTTGTTGAGTGGAATATGACTTTCATTGGTTTTCAAATAACTGACATGTCTCAGAAAATTTTATACCACTTTTTTTCTTTTTAAAATAGCTTGATTATCCTAAGAAACGCTGTTCTATTAATCTGCCAAAAGTGAATATTTTTCAAATCATTGAAAGAAATAATTTTTCCACAGAAAAAAAGCAAGTGGATTAAAAACCAAATTTTTGTTTTTATTTATATTTTGAAACAAAAATGTGTGAAGTCTTCATCTAAGAATTGCTAAAATGTGCATTTGAGAAATTGTGAATGGCTTTTATCAAATTAAAGTTTGTGTATTTATACTAATCTATGAAAATCATAATTTTAAATTCAAAATTTTAAATACTTGAAGTGGAAAAAGCTAAAACTGACCCTTACCTGATATCTGAATTCTACTTCTCTAACCCAGTCTCATTTGCCCAATCAGTAAGCAAGGCATTGGAGATTCTGCTTGACCACATCTCAAAACAGAAGCTTCTAGAATGTTTCTAACCAAAATTTTCTCGTTCTTTCCTGACCCTCTCTCGTATTGATTTTTTTCTTTTCAAAATAATGGAAACACCTCGAAAAATCAACAACTATATCTTAATATGGTGTAGGCCCACATTTTGTGACAATTATAAACTCAGTTCGTCGGATAATTGATTTGTATGACTTTTTAATTTTTGGTTCCAAAGGAACCTAATCCCATTTTTCACATAAATACTCTCCAGTTATTTTGGAGACAATGACAGGCTTCTTACTTAAGTTGCAATGAACGGCTTATGTTCACTCGAAAAAAGTTCATTTTTAATGCTTAATTTTCTGCAATTTTTTCATGACAGAATCATATTAAATATTCACTCACCATGCACATCTTTTTAATGATTAAAAGAACATTTTCAAATGGTGATATTTGTTGCCTAATTAAAGTCGTATCTTCTCTTCTGCATGTCATGAGCAAGCCACTAACGTTTATTATAAACAAATTAAGAAAATATTTTGTTTAAGCTTAAAAGATATGTAAGTGAAAATACGTTTGCCAAAATATTTTAAATAACCTCTTTAATGTGATAAGGAAATTTAAGTTAAGGAAAATACCAAATTACAAGAAGGCAGAAACACTGTTAACTACTGTTATATTGTTTAAATTGCACTCTGCACCAACATTTTGGCCTCTGAAAGTTCGAGAGTTCTGACATTTCTGTTGGGCTTCAAAATCTTTTTAGGTGTCTGTTGAAAGGATTTATTTTTAAGTGAACATATCTAGTAAACAAAAAACGCTGAACATGTCATAAACAATCAACCTTGACATATTTGTAGTTAAATCAAAATTCTAGGTGTTTCCACTATTATGTCCAACTCTTGCATATGCAAGAAATCAATTACATGCACATTATATTTGAGCTTTTTAAATCTCGTTTTATGGGAGCAACTCCGAATCTGGTTTTTAAATGTATGTATTTATTGAGCAAATATCATTGGCTGCCCTCTTAACCTTGGCAAAAGCTGAATCTCATTGGACGAGGAAAAAATCGATTGCGCTTCGGCAGACGTAAGAGCAACTGATACCCTCAAAACTCAATGAGGAATATATTTAAGGAAAAGTTCCCTAGTTTCTGGAACACACATCTTTTTTGTTTCTGTTTTGATAAATAATTCCACAAAATGGCTAGATCTAATATCATTTTGACATCTATTTTGTGTTTTAATATGTGGTGACAATAGCGCCAGATTAAAAAGGTCGGGCTTATCACACTCATTTGCTTCAAGATATCTAAATGTGATTGTCTCTCCTGGTGATTTATACACACAAAATGAAGGGACCTATCTAATCTACAATTTTTAATAAATGCAACTAAAATGTGATATTGAAATTCATATTACTGTATCATTCATATTTGTGCATATTACTGTATCCTAGTGTATTTCCAAGTTTATTACTTCAGGTTAGTCAAGATTGCTTTGAAAAGCCCAAAATTGACAAATCTTTTAGTTCTTTTTTTAAAAGAAAGTTACAAATGGAAAAAGCAGTTCACACTTTTACGATATAAACGAAAATCTTCACTCCCCGATTTTCAACGGGTCGTGCACTCAGTCTACAGCCCTGAATGCCGGAGTCAGATTTGGCAAAAGCTTCGCAAACCACATCAAGATCGCGTTTGTTTGCGGGATAAAATTGCAAAACAGCTGCCGCATTCCCTCTACTCATCACACGGGTGATTTCATTCGCGAATACTTCAACCAATCGTTTGTCGCCTTTCGCCGTCACCCATTGGGCAAACGATATCGATACCAGATAGTCCACTGACGAATCACGGAGTGGCAGCCTTGAACCGACCAATGAACATCGCGCGAAGTCAATTCCAGCCAATGGATGAACAAATTGATCAAGCCCGAGTTTAAATGCCGTTTTGGGGATAAAATGCTGCTCGCCGAATGGATAAAACGCTCCACAGGCCAAATCGACAATAAAAAAGGGCGAAGAAGTGGTAGAACCGACTCCTAAACACGTTTGAAGTGCGAATTTGTAGAGGCTTTTCTGGAGAAGGCGGTTTCTTTGTACATTTATGCTGTGCTGTATCGGATCTATTTGGTTTGAAAATTCGGCTCGTCTTTGGGTAGCCCTCTTGTCCACATCAGGAATATCGAAATTGGGAACGATTTTTATTTTGTAGTGGGAGGAATATAGACTCCTTGGAGCCGTTATTCCCTTTTCAGGTGTAAGAGGCGCAATCAAAAGGCTTTTCGAGTTGTAGGCAAATGTAGACAGAAATCTGATGGACCGATTTCGGGGCAGTATAACCGCGATGTGCCTCTGGACCTGGTCAAAATTTTAATATAATTGTAATTCCATCCACTAAAACCTTTTGCTCAAAATGTAGTACTTAAACATTCCACACTAACATCAACTGGCAAAAAGACACAAGAACATGACAAACACAATCTATTACTCGACATTAAAATGAGTCAATCCAATCAGGGGTAGCAATAATTAAAGTTAAGATGACAAGAAAAGGAGATGAGGGCTAGTTGGGCACTGCTACGCGCTGTTGCTGTTGATTGCAGGTGTCGGCGGCAGGTTCGGAGGATTTGTTTGACTGAAGCCAGGGATTCGTGGCGCGACCGTTGAAGGGAGACCGGTAGAGAATGGCCTCAATGTCCGCCTCTAGGTTCTCCTGGTTGTCAAGCAACAAGTTGGCCAACTTCGACTTTTTGGCTACCGTCACGGCTGTCTGCGAATCCATCAGTTCGTCTCCTGTCTCCATTGGCTGGGTCTCGCCTCCTTTCAACAGCCATCTACAACCATTTTGGACAAGTCGACATGAACCTTGTCCCAGCGAAAGATCCAACCGATTGCGGCAAAAGTAAACAAGCGCCTGGGGTTCCCGGCCAACAATAAACAAGGTCAGGAATGGAATCTGAATCTGACTGAAAAGCACACCGCCTACTTCTTAAAAAAAGACAATTGGAGCAGTTATTTTTAGTCGTTCTCCCAGCTCTCAACTCACTGATTTTGCCAGTTCTCCCTCTGCTTGCAGCTCTGTAGATTCAAGACGGGTTGTTCAAAGTCACTCAAGGCCTGTCTGACCGAGGACAGCCACATCTCCGTCTTGGAAGCGCCAATCCTTCTCAGCTGATCGATAACGGCTGATACGGACGACTCAGACGTCTGTGTATCGATCGCTGCTGCTGGTGGAGAGGAAGTGGCCAATGAGAGGGGTGGCGGAGGTGGTGGGACCGTGGGGTCGGTGTTGAGACCCTGTTGATGGGCCAACCATGCGCGGACACAGGGTTTGGAGGAGACACGAACGGCGTCAGAGGCCAGACGGAAAGCGCAGCCACCCAACAACTTGCACAGTGGTTCGCCTTTGCGAGCTGTCTTGCAGGGAGTCTGGTGGAAAAGAGACAGATGAAAGAAGCATTTAATCCAACTTGTTGCCTTCTCTCAACCGGGGGTTCTGTGATGATGATCTGGGATGCTATTTCTTGGAAATCAGCGGGGGCCGACCAACGATTTCCTTTCATTTAGGGGAGAGTTAACAGCTGAGCCCATTTAGGAATTTCGGGTGGTTCAAGGACTGTTTTCAGAGGGAAACACCCGTCATGATGCTAGAATTTTGAGAGAATGGCAGCACGTGGAAGTTGAGCATCTCATCTCACCTCATCCTCACTATTGAGGAGCATTTACGGTCGATTTGAGAAATTAAAGTAAGAATTTGATTTGGATTGATTTTTTGAGAGATCGTAAGGAAAAATTCATCACGGTAGAGCAAGAGCTGCCTAGGATACCCCAGGTTCACAAGTGATGTTCTTTATAGACTAACGAAATTGGTTTGATAAACTAATATTTAAATTAAATCTCCAGCGATTTGTCGCCTATTTGAACCCAAATCAAAATAACGGCTACCACATTTCACTCATCGCCGATTTGTAAAGGTGAGCATTTGAGTTTGATTTTCAGACCAGGAGAAACTTGCTTAGCTACCGTCTACCACGAAAACCCAGACCATGCAAAAACCAGACTCATCGATAATTACCCGCATGGGTTACCCGTTTATTGATCAATTGTAGGCACCTCCTAACCTGATGTCAACGACATAACACTTATTTTCCGGGCTCTTAAGATAGTTATTTCTTAACACATTTGTACCATCGTCCAATGAGGATGCACAAATTTCAGTTCTACCTTTTTAATTCCAAGTGATCACGAGGTCTGTTTCGGGGATGTGAAATGTCACAAATAATCCAGATTCATAAAAAATTCGTGTCTAATTGGTGGGTGACAAAGTCTGGAATATTTGCTGAGGTCCAATAGCCGATTCCAACTAACTCGGAACTTCTAGCGGCGAATTTAGATGAAATTCGCCTACGTGGTCACAACGAAGCACCGACCAGCACGTGATCAATGACCATGAACCAAATTTGGGCATCAGACTGTCAATGGATGATAGCAGGCGCTTGGTATAAACTAGAGAGCATTGTTTTTATGGGCTGTTATTTAACCGTATCCTTTTAAGAGTGGTCTGAAGTCCACGGGTTAACTAGTAGAAGCAAAATTGAACCAACAGGTGCAATAGGGCAGCTTCTGACGTTGAAAGCGGAGACAAATGTGCAATTAGAGGGACGGCGTTGACCTGTGGAAAAAGAATTAACCAAGCGTGAAGGTCTCAGGTAGAGCCAAGGTATGGCAAAGTCTGGTGACATGGTTAACATGTTTATACTAGTGGTGGTTTTGTTTTAATCAGCCAAGCGGAGAGCGGGATTATCGGAGGAGACCGGAACTAGCGTAAACAATTATGGTAGCCCGTCTTTTTTTCATCTTGGCAACACGAAACGTTTCACATCACAGGAGAAGGAATTTTACCTAATAATATTTGGCTGTATTAGTGGTGTTCAAGCTTAGTAAGTGCCCAACTTTCTACTTGATGACAGCATGGGAAATTAACTAGCACTTACCACACGAAGCGAAGTTAAATCGATGTCGGTGGAGCACCGTTCCTTCTCCTGTTTCAGGGCCAAAGCCTCCATCTTGGTTTCCAAGTCGTCATCGTCATCTCTGAGGCTCCTTTTGCCGCCCGTCTCGGGCTGGTGAAGCCAGGTTCCGAGGTCCCTCGTGAGTGCTGGGAAGAGCGTCTGTTCCTCCTTGCAGGGCATTTGCAAAGTAGTTGAGCGGCTACGTGACAACCAGGTCATGCCGCCGAGTGCCGGAAACAGCGGGGCTTCGGGCGTGGCCAATGACGGGCATTCAGTCTAGAGAGGGGCAGAAGCGGAAACTTAGCACGACGCCTGGATTTGTTTGTGTCTACAATGGCGGCAGGTTTGTCACACCTTGTCAGAGAGAGACCAATTGCACGACCTGGCTACTGGAGAGGTCATTTCCAGAATCTCAAAGCTCTCTAGATCCGTCTTGCCTAAAAACATCATGGGAAATCCCACCCAAATTACCAGACGAGATGGAGCACTCCCTCACGCGATCCTTCGAAATCATAAGATCTCTCTCCGGGGCGAGCCACATAGACGTGTCCTCATCCAAAACGGCAGGTTTCTCACTCCTGTCTTTATCTTGAAAGGGAATTTTAACCAAGTGGAAATGATCACTAGTTACCTTGACGGTCAAGTTTCCCGAAACGGAAAATTTGGCGCTCCAAGCCCATCTTATCGCACTTAAACGATAACTTGGAAAACAGAGCATCGCCTTTGTCATTACCGAAATTACTACACAAAATATCGGAATATAAATTTTAACATACGACTTCATTTGTTCTTGAACGTAGATCAAAACATGCCTGCTCTCACATGGATTACAAGTCTTAGCATATTCCAAGAGGCCAATAAGCCTATAAAAATGAGCATAGGGAAAATGAATTAAACTTTTCAACGATGAGCAGCTTTTTGTTAAATATTGACTCAAGTTCGCTGATTAGTTCGTTTTCTCGGGCTTTTAAGCAACGAGTTTTACAACCGAACTCCAAAAGAATTTCTCCTCGAGCGGTCGCATAACTTTCTTTTAGGGAATCAGCCAAATTTTTCAAAATATTCCCAATCTTATCCATGCATGAATTGTTACAGCTCTGACCACGATCGATGCCGCACATGCCAAAAAGACTAATGAGAACCCAGCAGTGAAAAGGCTAACTCAACCTCAAGGTCAGTTAAGGTGTGGATGTATGTAATTCAATAAAATTATTATCTTCTTGTAATATTTGCAATAGTTTAAAGGTATTTCAGTTCATCACATTAAATTTGATATTTGTTTTACAATAAAAATAAGAAATTCTTGAATGCTTACAGTTTAGATTAAAATCAATAATTATCAAAAGAACGGTACATCAACGACTGGCTTATAAAGCCCAGTAAACAGTTTTAGAGGAAAGTAATCAAACAATAATATCTATGAAAGTTTTGCACCAAAAAATATTTCGATAATAGCCAGTAAATGATTTGCGTCAGATGTCTATAGGTAAAAAATAAACTGCTCTATGGTTTTTTATTGTTAATTTATTTTGTGGTTCATGAACCCATTTTCGTAAAATTTCAGGACCATATTCACAATAAACCATAACCATTTCGAAAACAAATGGGTTCACTTTAGCACTATTTAAGAAGAAGGCGTTTTCTGTCGACATATTCCGTTTTATGCACAACGTTGGTAAGGGTAGATCTTACAACCTTGATTAATCATTTGTCCATTCCTGTGCTTAAACCATCTTTAGCAGTAAATGAATTCACCATCCACTTCACGAATCATTATTGCATATTTATCGGTCATTAAACCATAAATGGTATGTTTTTCAGAGGCGAACTGGGAAGAGTACATACTGGGATAGCTAGTTCTCATCACATCAACTATACTATATATTTATACTTTGGTAAACATTTAATTTATCTTGTACGTTAAATAAATGGACCACCACATATTGATTAAAAATTCTACAGAGGTTTTAGTTATTCCCCCATGAAAAAGCGTTTTAACAAGTAAAATGATCTTTGATCATCCGTAAAACTCTTTTTCCTCAAAAATATTTGGCATTTTTGTACACTTTGGTTTAAAAAGACTTTGAAAGGACCGAATGTCGGTCTGGAAGTATAAAAATCTGAAAGTTAAGAATACTGGTGGCAATCATTGGCCAAATAAAAACAAATCGTCAAAGAAGATGAATAAAATTATGGACGGTATTAAAATCCCGTAAAGAGGGGGAGGCGGAATTCCTGATTTGGAAGTAATTTTTAATGCTCTCGCATAAGCGGGCTCGAAGAAGACCCGTTGGATGTGAGAAAATTTTGGGTTGGAAAGGACTGAGCTCGATGGTTTGAAGACGAGGTCCTTTACAAGTACCTTTTCCGCACTTTGCCAATGATGAATTCGAAGTTTGAGAGGCGATTTGTCCATCTGGCCTGATGTATAGAACCACTGCTCGTTTCCGCTGTGTCCTGATTCTGAAGAGTTATAAAAGCTTTTTGATGAAAATTGGCTAATCAACATCTATGCTAAAACATGACTAGTCATCTGTATTACCTTTTGGCCAGTATATAGAAAGCCCGTGATTATCCCGGTTCATTGAAATTCCAGGAGAGGTTGTTATATACTAAAAAATAATAAATCTACTTAGGTTGATGTAAATTTATTTGCATAAAGAAATCTAATGATGTAATACATCAAATATAAGGAAAGCATTTTCGTAGCTTTCACTGACATTGCGCAGTAACACCATGTAATTAAATATGTTAAAGTGTAATTAGTACCGCATAATTATGCCTAACTTTTAAGCATATATAATGCATTTTTTAAATATTTGAATTTTATTATCGCAAAATTACCTTTATCGGGGCATCGAAGAGGAAGATGAAGTTGACAACTCTCTTGGAAACCACGAATGGATCAACCCTCTGTACTCCTAGTAGGTATTTATAGGCTAATAATAATACATTAGCTTTTTTAAAATATGTTTTTGGGATTGACTTATAAACTATCTAAATACAGTTCTTGTGTGGCTGTAAATGCTACAATATTTTATAGTCCTGGAAACCACTCACGTTTTCAAATCTATTACAAGTTATGGGACTAATCGTGATTTTGTCCTTTAAAAGCCATACTCATTCACTCGTTTTACACCCAATTCGTGCCACTCAAACACCTACATTCTATTGTGATTTGAAACTGATGTTTTTATCGCTCGCTAAATAGCTAGTCAAAACTGATATCGGAAAATTCCCATTTTGAGAAGACGTTGACCCCACGGTCATCAACGTAGCTCTCCTTCAGTAAGCTTTTGAACCCCTGAAATTGAGAATACTTCAATTGAAATGACCCACTTACCTCAGTAGACCCAAATGTCTATGTAAACGCAGAGTTAAAAGAGAGTTTTCGTACCTGACGACCGAACGGCTGCATCATGTATTAATAACCTACGAGATGATTGAATTAGCACAACTTACCTCTAATTCCACGTCCTTTTCCGATATCGATTGCATACAATAGATTGTAAAAAGCTCTAATTGGCTATGTATATCATACCTAAAACAGGCTACATTAGGAGGGATTTAAACATTCTAGTGGATAAACTTCAATAAAATAGATCAGAAAATTTAAAAATTTTTTATTTAAATAATTAATTGTAATGAATAGAGAATATGATTAATTTCGAAATCCTACTACTATGATGCCGATTTCTTATTGGCTGAAATGTAGTTTAGAAAAGCCTTCTTTAATTGACTTTAAAAAAGTTCTGCCATTTTTCGTCCTTATTTTTTGTCTCTATGAAACACGTATTTAAGTAAACTAAATATTCTTTTGTACATGACCTTGGTACAACCACAGCTAAAGTAAGGATGTTTACGGAGGTAATTCAATTTCCATAATTTGAGAAGGTTAAGAGACTAGGAGAACGACCATTGCTTAAAATGTATTTGTTGGGAAGAGGTTAGACCCATTATTAAATTTTAATCTAATTTCTAGGTCATTAGTGTTTTTAGAAATGTTAGTAAATCAATTTTACTTATGAATTAGTAGCTTAGATAAAGTTGATCAGTGCCTTATCTATTTGCTATTTTTAACTCTGTTGGACACATTAGATTTTGAACATAAACATGTCAATTCATGTTTGATTTCTAATGCTAGAGGGTGTAATAAAAGCCTTGTCGCATTTCAGATGATTTCACGGTCTCATTAATTTTCCACCTACTATGGCAGTAAAAGGACATCTAATTTTTAATTTAATTTTAAAACATTGGTGGAATGATCAGAAAGGAAAAACCGGCAAAATATTATATAACGATTTTTTGGTATATTTTGCGATTTCAGTCCAAAACTCATCGGTAGAATTAATCCGAATCTGATTTGTAAAGATTTTATGCTTTTTAAGGGGAATCGGTGGAAATGTCTAGCGAAATTATCCCAGAGAAAATAGAATTATACCTAATATTTTGAAGCATATGGCATGAAAGGCTTAACAGGTTATAGAAGTGATTAATCTGTTTCTACTAACAAATGATCCTTTTAAGTAAGGTACCATCTACATTGCAAGAACCACTTTGCGACAAAGAACTGTATTCATTTTTAGTCAATTAAATCTAAATGGCAAAATATTATATAGGCCTCACTCCTGCTATTAATGAGACCAGGAATAGTAAAATTTTTATTTTAAATTGAAGAGTTGAAAAGTTAGTGTCAAGCTTCCATCACGTCACAAGTAACAGAAATTATACCAGCTTGCTATGCTTTTTTTCTCTAGAAAACTGTTACTATATGTTAACTATTCTAAACTTTAAATGGGTTATAATGTAAATCTAATTAGCCTAGAAATATAGTCCATTCACCACTGCCACAAAGAACTGTATTTATTTTAGCTAAATTCAATTTAAATGAACCAGAACCCTAGAGGAACTTACTCTCGACTTGGTCTGAGACGGATTCGTTGATGAAGGAGAGGACGACGGGACGGAGATGGGAATTTTCTGGAAAAACCACTGCGAAAGCGCTTCGCTCCAGCAGTCGACCGGATATGTGGATCCATCGATCCGCTATCAAACCGCAAATAAATAGTGCGAAGATACTACTCATTAAAGAACAAGTAGTAAGAGCCAGTGTCTGTGTCTAATAAACAGGCTACAGGAATCCCTCGACCATCCAAGATAATAATGCACCCATCCATACAGCAGCTAGAATTGTTAGAGCTGAACCGCACGAGGAACATTATAACGAAGTTGAGCATCTCATCAAACTATAAAGTGCTTAGAAAAGCTATTAATAAAGGCTGTTTTTTAATGAATAAAAGGAAACTTACAAGAGAATGTTTGGACGCAAAAGTCGGGCGGTTGACAAGGATAGGAGTTCGAGCCGACCCTGGCTCTTGGTTCCGAGTCGAGGAGCTAAAAAGTATTTAAATTTAGATTTTATTTAATTAATAAAACCCCTTCATTCAAAGATGTTGATTTTTTATTGTTTAATCTTTATAATTCGCATATAGTTTACAATATCCTTCACTTTTTCTCCATTTATTCTCAGAAAGAAATAAATCGATAACTGGTAATAGATTAATCGATACAAAAAATTGAGGACCACTGTTTATCTGGTAATGACAAAGGCTAGTAACCTAAGTTACAACTATTTGTGAATTTTCAGACAGAAAATGGTTTGAACGCCTTCTCCAGTCAATATTACTTGTCACAGTGGAGTAACTTAAACAAGACTTCTGATTATTTTTCAGTTTTTAGTTTATTCAAATTCAGGATCAATAAAGTTTTTTAGATAAGAGCGCTGTTATTTCGCTTTTAGATTCAGGAAGTTTAAATAGTTTAATAGTGACAAACCAGTTCATATAATTAAAATTTGAAATATGGTGAAATTCTAAATATTCCTGATCCATTATTTCGCAGAAAATTGAGATGGTTTTAATTAATTGGAATAGCAAGAAATGCATAAGAAATTCTTTGATATTCTCATCGTAAAAAATTTCCCAGTTCATTTGAAATATCGAATATTGAGGCAGAACTTTTTTGGTAAATTCTTTTTCTTCAGCATTTATAACAAACATTTAAAAATTTTTCACTTTGAATTTATAAACATCACATATAAAAGAGATTTTTTAATTATGCTGGAATAAAGTTAACTAAAAATTTTTATAAATACACCATTATGGGACATGAGTTAATTATTTAGCTGGTGATTTTGAAGGCCTCTCTTTTTAGGAAGATAATATTTACCCATTTTTAAATCCACCAATTTTGTCCAAAATAACGAGTTCAAACCTGGTAGTTTGTTAACAATTACCACAAAACTCTCGTCTGTTGGCTATCACGTGTTTTTTGCAAAATATGAATTTTGAGGTCAAATCCTGCATTCTGCACTTCCCAAACCGTCGAACACACACGCTCACACCAAAAATGCAGTCTGGGGTCATGTTTACTTTTTTTAAAATTCAAAAATATAATTTGAGGGTGTTGTTACCCTGTTTGAATCACTATTTCTGAATGTACTTTAGCTAAACAAAACACTCCATTTTGAGTGCGTGTGTGTTCCATGAAATCGGAGAATTACTTGGTTAAAAGTAGGCACAAATTTACAAAAATAGTTGCTTATTTAAGGAAACGTCCAATAAAACAAATTAACTTTTGAAGACTATAATAACAAATGATCAAAAAAGTTAAACTAATTGTCCTCTTCCTGAAAATTGGACAAAAAATGTTAAAAATCTTCATTCATGTTAGATCAGTTTAATTAAAATTATTTTTATTCAAAAATGGTGTTTTTGTTTTAGGGAGTCGTTGGGATTTTTATATTTTTGAATTTACACAATGGCAAAGTGTGATGAGAACTTCTCACCGATCTGTTAAAGACGTGAAATTTTCACAGAACGTCCAGTGTGGGAGCGTGACCATTCAACTGGACTTGATAATGATAATAAATATAAAAAGCCTTATTTTATTTATTTTAAAAGGCCTGTAAAGGAAAGGTAACACGTATTTCACAACGGATCATTTCAGGTTTAAATATTAATCGCAAATTTGATTAAATAAGAATTTAACCATTAAAGTATGATTATCCTTATGTTTTTAGTATCTCTGAATTAAATTTTCGCTTTATTTAAAGCCGAAAATCGCCGATAATTATGAAACTAGAATGATTTGAATTCCACACACGTTAAAGGCAAGTGTTTAGGGGCCTCATTTTCGAAAGAATCGAGGTTTTATTAAAATAGTGAATGTTTAATCAGAGTTTATAGCCAGATTTCTTGATAAAATCAGTTGAATAAAAAACAAATTTAATGCTACGCAAGAGAGATGAGCGACTTCATGAATGGAATTCCCAGAAACAACTTTAGGAAAGGGAAATTTTCTCTTTTGTCTTAAGATTAGCGAATGTGTTCGATTGAACAAACCATAAAGCCTTCAAGGCACATAATCTACATTAGTTTCCCACTCCCAATAACACAAGTTTAACGCTGTTATTGCTGCCTAAAAGTGACAGAAACTAAAGGTTGTAAGGCTGTTGTAGGTTTGTGTTGGAAAGCATTTAAACAAAAAAACAAACAATTGGAATTCGCTTGGTTAAAACATTGCCCACAAGGAAAAATCGGCAGCTAGACTTAGTCCAAGCCACACATTTCTTCATAGGCTTCATCGTCAAAAAATTTGGATGTCTTTGAGCAATCTCAAATCTCCAGTTTACATCTGATTGTCTATCCATTCTCTCCAATTTGTTCCACCATTATTGGTGAATAAAACTGTGACAAGGACCAAAAAAATTATTGTTTATCGAAATAGTAAACGTCTATTATCCCACGCAGGATAAAGGGATAGCTCAGGAATAGAGATTCCCAGAGGTCATAGGGCAACCTCCCCTTTTCACGTGTGACCGCAGTGGATATGGCTTGATCACCTGTGCAACCCTTATTGTCATATGTCTGCCTTTGACGAGAATTCACGAATATTTTATGGGAATACAGGAACTTAAAATAGCTCACTGTTTTAGAAGATTCTGACCTGTTAAGAAGAATTAACTTCTATCAGTTTGTTCCTAAAATAAAATTATGGTTTCGTTGCTCTAAGACCCACTTAGATGATAGGAGAATTATTTACACCAATTGCTTGTAAAAGTTAAAAAAACGTTTCATTTTATGGGATTATTCTTAGTGATTCCCTTATTGAAATAAAATAAAATTAATGTACGCTAATTTTAAGCCATTTTGATGGCTTAAAAATTACCAAGTGTAATCTTCCCTAATAAAGCTGCAATAAAATAATATTAATAATAATTAATGATATAATAATAATTATATTATGATATAATTATTAATAATTAATTATTATTATTAATTATTAATAATATTAATAATAAAATAATAATTCATGAAAAAATAAAATTTTGTATATTGACCTCATTCCCATAAATTATAAATCTTAATTTTACCTTTAAAAAAGTCAACTACCAAAAATTTGGAAGTAAATGCCTTTTTCAACTATAATGGTCATCTGTTTCTAAGGCATTTTTGACTACGTATCACGTAATTCCCATGGGTCACCTTTCCATATCCCATCTTGTGGTTAGAGAAATTATGCAGTTTTCTGAGATCCGATCTCAGTTTTTTAGGACAACAATGGTCATAAAAAGAGATTATTATTTCTGTCTGAGTTTAACAGAGTACGAATATTCTTCATCTTAGGCCTCAATTTAGATATTCCTTCCAAATTTCCAACTACAATCACTTTCTCATATCACAAGGTTTGCTCGAAAAAAATTCAGATTATGAAAATCTTGGCATAACGATAAAAAAACTCAGTGGTAAAAGAGATACAGTTTCATGGAGTACTTTAAGAAGAGGATCACTCTAAGTGTGTTCTGGCAAAATTGATTTTTTTCTAATTTAGCGGCAAAATTTTTGAAATTTTAAGTTGGTAGACGAGATTGAGAACAAAGCTGCCTTATTTTAATATAATTATGAAAAGTTTGCAATTAACTTACCGAGACGTTTCCATGGAAATGCTCGTACACCTCGAACGGTCCTTCTTGCTCCAACTCCAGGATGTCTATTCGCAAAATGTATACAAAGAAAAATATCCTCTTCAATTTCTATTCAAATAGTGTATTGCGTATTTTAAAAGCCACAAAATTCATCTGCACATATATTTACACACCTGGAAGTTTACTATGTCTTCAAGGCTCTTATCTCAATATACATTTAATCAAATGCATAAAATCAGAAACATAACTTGCATTCAGGAATCTTATCATCTTCCATGCTCCCGAGCGCATGCGTAACCATCCAAAAGGCAATGACGAGAAGTAGGCTCCACACCAACTTCATATTGGTGCAACTGAATCCACTTTGGTGTCGTTCGATAAGATCCAATCGGGTGATGGAGAAGATGTGGCCAGCCTCGCTCGCTGGTTTTTATAGGCAGCGGCTCGTCAAGTGACCTTGTGCGCTGCTAACCCGAACGATCACGCGACTAGAACCAGTGTGAGGGCGTGCGTCCGTGCGACCATGTGTTTATTTACATTTTTCCCCTAAAACGGGAAAATTGGGGAGTCGAGGGAGGGAGGGGTGTACTTTAGGAATCCCCCACCCCTTGATTGCTCACGTGAAGGTGTTTTTTTTCATCTGCTCTCGATGGAGATTTGCAGTTTGTTGGCCTCATGGAGGATTCCCGGGGCACATGCATTCGAGAGGGAAATTTTGAGCTGAATTGGCTTAATGTCTGAGTTTTCAGAATTGCCAGCAACGGCTTTGGGGACTAGGGTCTTTTGAGGATGGAAATCGAACCAGGATGCACCTAGGATACCGATTAACAATGATACGAGCTCCCTACCATCATAACGAGAAGTTGAGTGAGGTATATTTATTCCATTGGAAGGTGGTAATTCCTTAGGAGCCCGGCTTCTAAAATCACTGCAGAGCTTCTCAATGAGGACCTACAGAACCCAGTTTCCACAGAAACTGTTCTTCGTTGGAAACTGCACGATATAAATAGAAAAACCTCCTAGTGTCCACGTCATGCTCGCTAGTGATTGGTGAATTCTTGTGTTCGACTACTCAACTTACTGAATGTTTTCTATGAACTCCGATTCATGGATGACCTCCATTCAACAACATGTGAAGATTCTGTTATTTAATTCCGCATCTTCGATTCTTTTTTAAATTTTTAAATCTTTCGATGCCTTGCGAAAGGCTCTGTCTCAAAGTACTAGTTTCTAGAATTTCCTTATCTAATCAACTTTCTAATAAAAGTCCTTTAACATCACAACGCAACTGATACACTAAATTCTACACACTCTGGAAGGGAGTATCATCAAATACGCTTGTGCTCTCTTATGTCCCTCTGCTGTTCGGGAATGTTTATTTCTGTTTTTAAGAGAAAATAATTATATCTTTCAACCGTTTAACAACGTTGTTGCTGCGCAGAAAGGCATTGTGAAGTGCTCAAATAGGTGTCAATAACAGAATAGTCAATAAAAAATTTAGAAAAATCGAAGTGTTATTGACTAAATCCGTCTATTAAGAGCTCTAATCTTTAAACCATATGAAAGTAACTGTTTTCTCGCTTTTGCATAGTTCACACGATGAGGGGGGTGTGGTGTAATCATAAGTCAGGCCGCTACAGCAAAGTAAGGAATGGGAATCGCAAATTCGTGACTCCAAATGATTCGAACTGTTGACAAGACCTGATCGACACGACAAGTGTAGGCTCGCGTAGCACATCAACAAAAACAGGCAAAAATGCCTGGTTTCTGCAAAAAGTACTTTAACCGAACACGTAAAAAGTCAAGGTCAGCGGTGAAATTTGCATTTTAGAGCGACCAAACTGTGCGCATGCATATGTATGTCTGCGTATATATAAATATTTTTATGAGGGCATGTTTGCATCTGCGCAAAAAGTGGAAGTTATTTTTTACATTTATATTTGTTGTTTACTTTCGTAATACGGGTAAGGTTTATCCCGTGGTGAAAAACACGCTTTTAGGCGGGGTAGGATTATTTAAATACATCAGCTTAATAAGATTTTGTCAGTTTTTGTTCTATTAGAAACGGAGTTACGAATAATGTCATCCCATAAGTTGCCTGAATTTTGCCTTTTCAGTTTCTCGGAATGTTAAGCGTTGTAAGCCCTAGGGGATAAAACACAGCCACAGCCCTCGAGAAGGAAACAGTTTTTCTTCATCTTTGGATTGTTACCACCCAATGCTGTAGCTTGAAACAGCATAATTATCTCCTACCTAAATTTAATTTGCAAATCTATTTGCGTTTTTTTTTAAATTAAGCACTGCTTTGTAGGTCGAAATCAGCCTATTTTTAGGACTTGAAGATTCCAACCCCCAAAGGTCATCACGTAAGCGTAAACAAACAAACAAACAGACAAACTCATAAACAAAAATAGCTTGTCTGGAGGTGGTGAAAGCCCAAAATCAACTATGCACGTAAAAATTTCCTTAACAATCATGAATTTTGGAACAGAAAAGGGATTAATAATCTATCATGACCCGACTGTGAAAATCCACCAATAGGGATTACCACCCTGATCTGCCATTATTTGATTGGTTTGCCTCTGTTTGCAAATGTCCAATAGTGTATAAGATGAATATTCATAGCATGTAGATAGCAAAATGGAAGTCCTTATTTAAATCATCGTTTTATTTTCAAGGTCATTTTTCTACCAACCCGTTATAATTTCATCCTCATGAGCAGTTTCATGACATTTTTTTGTAAAACAAGTTTTAATAGGTAAGTGGAGCTTATCTACTCACTGTGTAGAGTTTAAATCTGCTAGATGTGATGGCACAGATGTAAACAATGAGCTGTCTGTGCATAATGTGGGCATAGTTCCTCCGCCTTTAGTCTGACCTTTTTCACCGCCTGGGTCAACAGACTCAACCTTGAAATGTCACTCAAGGTACGTCAAATGGCTCCCTGGTAAAGAATCCTTCGAATATAATGCTCAGATGAAAGCTGGCGAGGAACCAGAACCCTCGGAACGAATACCAATGCCGTTACTACCTCCCCTGTTTGGTTCAAATCACAATATTCTAATCTTACAGTCTTATTTTCATTCAAACCAGAATGTTTAGTTATCTCCCCATAAAAACACGAAATCTAAAGCAATCACGCTTAGGGACAGTGCAACAAGATTGCTCTAGGCTCGCTGAGAGTGACCTTGACCTAATACCCGGGACTTCATTGCCTGATGGTTGAGGGCTTTCGATTTTCTCAGAACTCACTTGTCTAGTGAGTTAGGCTTGCCCGAAAGATGCCCAGGAATTTCTAAAATTATGGCTACCGAGGATGTTTAATCAGGGATGCTCGTGAATTTTTGTCAGAATAGCACGTTCGATGATCTGCGTGCTGATTGGGCCAAAGAGATGATGAGTCACTGGGTCGTTCATTTTAGTCACCGATGCCTGTTGGGCATCTTATCAGACTACTAGAGGTCTATAGGAGAACTCAGACACGATCGGCAGGGAGACCTAATGACGCACACACCTAGATACAGTTGGGGACCTGTTAACTTCATATATCATAAAAACATGGTTCTAACAGTCCATCCTGGGTGCCCAAAGCAGTCAAAGCAATGGCTCTACGGCTTTCTCGTTGGATTAAGAGGATGAAAATCAACGAAGTTAGACGTTTTGAGAGGCCGAAACCGTTCACCAATCACCCAAGGCCCGGTAACAAAGTGACTATGTCGAGTGAGTTACCGCCAAGAACTCAGGCACTGTTTGGTACCATTTAAAAGCTCCCTTCAATGCAAAGGTGCAAGCCCTCCTAGAGAGCAGCCAGGCGGGTCATCACTAATCACATCAACATTTGGCTTGGAACCAATACCGCCACCGGATCAAGTGCTACAACTGCGTCAGAGGGTGTGACCGCGATCCAAGAGTGCAAAAAGCGAAACCACAAACACGCAAGCCATGTAGGAATTTTATGACAAACTTAGCATTCCAATGCACTCACACAAACGCTCCAGAAGAGAGGGGGTAAAGGAGAAGGAAGAAGGGAGAGGGGAAGATGGACAATGGAAGTCTAGCCTTCACTCAAAAAACACTTATTTTATTGACTTTATCTCATGGTGGCAGAAAGAAGGAGCAAATAGCCAGATTTGTACACTGATGATGCTTTTTTCCACCATCTACAGCCGTTTGCCGAAGCCACCACTGCGCATCGGTGCACTGAAGTTCGCAGCAGCCTGGTATTGCAGCTGGTAAGCCAGCGGATGAATCTTGAAGCCGTAGAGCCTACAATCCAAATGAAGAGAGCCAAATCTAGCCACAATGGGGCCTGAAAAATGGGAGAAATCTCCCTACCTAGCCACAAACTGCTTCGGAGCACGCTTGGGACGGTATTCGGGGTGAACAGCGAACAACATGTGGGGGAAGCCGGTACCAAAGTAGGCTCCGTCCGTGTGATGGTGACGCGTAGACTTCGGTGTGTAGACATCCTGGCAACGAGGACAGTAGATCTTTACCATGGCCTCGCCAGGAATGTCAGAGAGACCAATCGGCAGGCAGGGCTGATTGTCACAGTAGACCTGGAAAGAGGAACGGTAGGCCAGGATTAAACCACAGAGAAAAAGAGATTCCCCTAGACAGTTAAACCCAAGAAAACTCACGCGAGGACAGTAGCCAAAGTCACCCTGGAGCCATTTGTCACCCATCATCATGAGACCACGATTCGTGAGGATGTAACGAGCATGGATAAGTCCGTAGAGCATTTCGGCAGCCTGTTCGATGATGTCCGGCTCATTTGCATCGTTGGGCATTTCATCTACTAACGGCGAGAGGAGCGCACTTAACACTCATCCCAAGTAATAACAAAACCAGAGCTAAGGAACTCAAATAACGTTTGGGATCTAATACCTCTCGATTCACTTCCGCCTGGTACAAAAACAGGGAGGAGATATAAATAGGAAAATGGAAATGAGAGAACCGGAGAGCATACCAGGTTCCAAATCCAGAATCATGTCAAGAGCGGCTCTGAAGTTGGGAACTTGCTCTGAGAGGCCGGTTAGGTTGAACCTATCTTGGATATACTCCTCGTCGACCTCGCAGAAAAACTCATTTCCCCGAAGGCCGCAAAACCAAAGAATCCACGAAACTTCCTCGCTACTACTCATCCTTGACTGGGAGGCGAACGAGGATGCTGTTGAAGAATTCGATATGCTAACCGTGTCTAGAGTTCAAAAACATGAATTAATAAATATACTTATTATAATCTAATAACAGTAGAATTCCGAAAAATAAAGCAACAATGCTAAAACATAAACATTTGACAAATACTCCTAACTTTTTTAAACAAATGACATTTATAAAAGTTCACAAACTACCTATGTCGAAAAATCTAAATGAGCAACTCGCTCAAAACACCAATACAGATGGCAGGCTAAAGAGTTACTTAAACAAATTATTACCCAACAGTACGTTCTACAAAAAACTTCTTCAACTTACGGCAATCGGGCAACAAATAACAAATAATTAATTTTCTAAAATAAAACTTTTATCTAATAAATAAAAACAGGTTTTAAACATCTGATACTTAGTAGTAGGAGTCCATGTTTGAAGAAGGTTTTCACACATTCCTCAGAGTCCCTTACTTTACATAGTTCTGTATACACTGACAAGTAGATTTTATCCCTTTGGAATTGCATCACCATTGTCAGCTCTATTGTATTTGGCTTCCGGTTAAAAATTTATTAGGCATCTTGAGGTATTGGTCCTCTCTACACCTAGTCTAATCATATTCTAACAAGCAAAGATCTACTGCAGAATTCTATTAATGAACTGGAATATTGGTATGTGTTTTGAAAATACATTAAAACATTCTGGGACTCATTTAAATAATCGTTTTTTATTGTAATGTGCTCGAACTCAGCGATAACTTTTAAATAACCTTTAAGGGTTAAAATGATAGATTGGGTGAGATGAAATGAGCATCGATACTTCGGAAATCCGACTAAATAATCTTACTGATTCTCTCTCTTAGTCATTGTTAAAAGAGCTTGAGCAGCAAAATCTCATATTTCATTTGTAGAGATGTATGCATATGTGAATGTCAGTTTCATATCTCCTATTCGTCTTCATCATGCATTCCATCAGTATGAATATTAGAATAAACTACAATTTTCCCCTCATATCTGAAGTTTCTCATACATCGAGACAACTACTATCCGATCAAATGACGGGTATAATAATTTGGATCCAACCTAGGAAGTTAATGGTGAACGATATTCTATTTTATTGATGCTCCTTTTTGCGTCGTGATTAGTTATTTTGAAATGCGATTTCAGTGAAAAAATTGAAATAGAAAGAAAATTTTAAGCAACTGAAATTTAGACACTTGCTGATGACTGGAGCCTTCTTGTTATTTGGACTGTTAATAATTGTAACCCAGTATCACCATGACCAGTCTTGCCTCCGAAAACAAGCGCAATACTTTGCAGTGTGAAAAATCGAACACGGTGAACTCGCAATGGCATTTTTACCATAATATGACCACAAAATTTTTCGCCTCGAGTGCACATCCAAAGCCAATAAAAAGGCTTACATTGAAATGGGTATATAAATTGATCTAACAGCTGCTTCACAAAAACCCTTTAAAGACTTATCTATTTAATGTAAACCAATTCGTTGGCTGGCTATCAAGTCGAAAATTGGGGTTTTACTCAAGGGATACGAAAGCGGTATTCACTAAATCCACTCCAAAGATCGAGGCTATATGTGTCATTTTAAGTTAAACTGCATACACAAGCACCATCATTGCGTAACATTTTTGCACTGCTAGGTAAATATTTGCGTTGGCTACTCATTATATGTGCTAACCTAACACACTTCCACAATCTTAAAACATCTAGATATAAATACCTCCAAATTTAAGGAAAATTTTTTAAATAACTTATACCAAAATTTACAATTATAGAAGTTTTTTATAGTCCAACCTAACGCTACGCTGCCCATGTTGTTTGTAATAACACTTTAAGGTTCTGGGCGCCGCGGTTAGCGTGTTTTAGGATGGTGCGTCAAGCCCTGATTTGTAGTCTTGCGTTGAATGACACACTAATCGTCACTGTTTTTAGACTGATAACGTTTTGATCCGCACAAGAAAGTTTATGTCCAACCGACTGCTTTCCAGAAAGCAGATGGTTCTGGATATCTTCCACCCTGGCCAGCCTGTGCTGTCCAAGAAGGAGATTCGTGAGCGTCTTGCCAAAAAGTACAAGACCACTCCCGATGTTGTCTTCGCCTTTGGCTTCCGCACCAAGTTCGGTGGTGGAAAGTCTTCAGGTTTCGTCAACATTTACGACTCCTTAGACTACGCTAAGCGTTATGAGCCCAAATTCCGTCAGGCTCGCGTAAGTTTATGACTTATCCTATTTACGCACTTCTAATGTAGAACGGACTTATCGAAATCAAGAAGGGTGCTCGTAAGCAGAGGAAGGAAAATAAGAACAAGCTCAAGAGGATCCGTGGTACCGCGAAGGCGACTGGTGTGACCAAGAAAAAGAAGTAGATGTAACGAATAAATTGTGTATAGGAGTTCAAAACTCGAATTGTTTTTCTCCTGTGTTTGGCTGGCAATATATTATGTACAGTGCTTTTTTGTGGTTCTCTATCGCATTCATGCAGTCAAGTATGCATCTACCTTTCCCTACCGTTGGATTGGCATTTTAGGGATTTGCGTAGGATTACTTTTAACGCTTTCTTACAGGCTCTCGTCGATCTCAATACGGTTGCGTTCGAGCTGGCTGTAACAGTCCGTTAATTTCGTATGTAGTTCTCCCTGGTAACTGGTGTCCATGAATTGACGGCTTCGTTTGCGATGTTATGGCCAGTGGGTCAGTCCAGCAGTGGTCCTTTGATGATGACGACCTAGTGGCTGTGTGCAGCGGTCTCTTTGTCGTTGAAAGCGACTTGAGAGACTGAGTTGGCCCTAGTAAGTCAGGCCAATGGGCCTTTGTGTCAATAAGGTGTTTGTTTGCATGCGGTAGGCATGTCTACTACTGTCTATCTGGGACTCGATATCCGGTTTTTACTAGTCCATTTTGAAACCAGCTTCCGGGTTTTCTCATTGTTACTAGAGAGAGGTACTGAAAGAACTACTTCGATAACCTTTGGATGACTTTGTCTGCACGATGAGCTAGTCTTGTCGTATCATCGGCAGCAGAAGTCCCTAACGTTTGGCAGATACACAATTTTTTGATCAGAATACGAGCTAAGTGGACGGTTTGCCCTCATGGAAGAGATGATAACGAATTCTAGTTTGGACGTTGTCTATGGTTAAATCAACATGGGATTCCGTAGTAAGTGCCTTAACCAGCCAGCGAATTAAAAACGAACGACTAATGGAGCCATCGGGTCAATTTACCGCTCTGTTGACACAAAGTAAATCTACTCAACCAAATAAAAGCGTCTTAGGGATAGGAGGTACTTGCTAAGACTGCTTGACGCTGTAAAACGGCTCCTGATAGTACGATAAATAGCCAGACAGATACCCAAAAGACCGTGTGTTAAATCGCATTGTGGTAACAATAACCAAAGCATACGTTTAACTACTTGATAGAAAAGCTTGGCCGACGTCAGTAAGCTTATACCATATCTGCACTAATAGCAGTATTACCAACAGAAATAGGGATCAGAATAAGTAAGACGCAGTAGCCCGAAACAGTAGATGTAGCATAGCCATTGAAATATAAGCGTTTGATTGAAACATGGAGATTAAACATCTACCTAAATAAAAATCGACGAAAGAACCAGAGCTGGTACAAAATGCGCTTATATTAACAGAAAAATAAGCGAGCACCTTGAAAAATTATTGCACAAACTTGAGAGAGCGAGGCTCAACAACGGCAACCTTTTCAGCAGCATCAGTCTCGACTTTCTGTTGGAGCATCTTCTGGAAGTTCTTCTTCATGTTATTTAGGTCGGCTTGCTTCTTTTTCGCTGGAAAAACTTTACGACCTTTAGATATCTTGCCCTTGTTCTTCTTTATGGACCCTAGGGACTTTTGGTGCTTTGGAGCTTTGCCGGCATTCTTTACCTTCATCTTACCTTGCGCCATGTTTTCGAAAAATGCGGCAATGTGCCGCTGTTAGGTCAATACCCGAAAGCTTACAGAATGTTTGGGCATTTTAAGTATTGGTCAATTTGAAAGCTTAATTTATCAAATTTGGTAAAAATAAATTTCGTGTATAATTCCTAAAAGGCTGCCTATTTTCTGATCGATGTTCAGTTATTAAAATGGTTATCTTATTCCATTTAAGCATCGAATACTAGCTTTTAGTATTCTTGTTAACCTATCACGCTCAAATATTTAACATTTTTTGATGATATCTGCTTTAATCTTATTAAGCATAGATGCCAACGCTGTAATCCATTCCTTATACTTTTCAAAATTTCCTAGGCAGATTTGTGACTAAATTGTGATTTACTTATATATTTATAACTATGGAACATCTTAAAAGCCCTAAACTAGTTCTGCTTTTGTGTAAATATTGTCTCACCCTCAACAATAACATCAGTAAAATTTTATTTATATCATGTATTCAAGTTTCATAGTGTATGCACCAGCCCGAGCTATAAGCGTCAGAGCCATAGATTTATGTAGTCTCTAAACGAAACTTTAGAAACTCTCTTAATATTTCTCTTTTAAGCCAAAAACCGATATCAATTCTTAAGAGAACAAAATATATTTTGATCTGGAATTCGCCCAAATCCCTTGGGTGAATTCACAACTTCCAAGGCTGCCTTATGGACATGTATATTTCAAGCCACAAGTGAATTTGTCTATTTTTTCTTAAAACTGATCCAAAAAACATTACTCAGAAACGATTTGAATGGAGTTAGCGTGAAATCGTAGTATCCTTACTTATTAGGCGGATCCATATTGTCGCTGAAGGCTTTTTATAACTGTGAAAATGTCAAGTTTAGACATGTTAAAAAACGCAAGGATATTTCAATTTCATGAAAGCCAATATATGGGGCAGTATTGTGGCGTCATGTTGCTATATTGGGCGATCTATGCAGCTTAATCAATGTCAATCCTCAGGCTCAGACAAAGCCTGCTTCTATATCACGGAAAAACCACACACAGGTCTTATGCCGAAACGCAACCGAACGGCCTAAATATTGAACATTAATTGGGATTTATCACAACTGAATAACGATTCCATCAATTCCGTAACACCAACAAGATGGACCTTGTGACTGCATCTTTGTGAGCTTCAGTCGCAACAATTTGTAGCAGAAATCGGCCAACCCTGTGACCGAGAGAATTTATTTCTGTTCATAGCCAGTGCTGTGAAATAGCCTGATAAATTTTATATTGGACTACTCCAGGTAAAGGAAACATGACAACGGCATGCAGGAGGTCTCCTTCACTAGTCTTTCCGAGAATGGTTTTAGCATAACTGCAACTTATGAGATCCACACCCACAATGGGTTTTCCGTCGCTCTCTGGCACTGCCTCGATAGTAACGTTCAACTTCAAGTCTCCAAATGTGTTGCCCTTCAAAGGAAAACAACTTTGAAATCATTTTATGGGGACCTCAATGCCTGATTTAAGTTTGAAATTTCGCGCCAAGGTCATAGAAGCTACACCTCCTTATAGATGATTAGCAGAAAAGGGATTAACGAATTAAAGCATATAAGGTCACCTGCGCTGTTGCACTTTGAATTTGGACGCACGTCTTAATTTTGTAGTTGGTTTTCCTGTACACCTCTTTCACATCCACTTGTAGTGGACCGCAGAGGGAGGCATTGATGAGTTCCGTGACCTCCTCGACATTTCCAGCTTTGATGTAGTCAGACAGGGCAGAGAGCAGGCTGTTCACCATTGATTCCGGTGTCGATGCTAGATGGGAAGGTTGAACAGACTCGAAGCTTACCATATCCCGGTACTTTACTGGCATGCAGTGTCGACAGCACTGGGACTAGGAGTAGCAGGAGCGTCTTTCCTCCGCACATTCCTCTTTGCTTGGACTGATTGTGACAGCAGAAGCGGAGCTTATATACGAGCCTTGGCACAAGAAATTGCACAGGAATTTCTTGCGAGGTCGTAGGTGCACACCGATATCACGCCAGAAAGTTTTACTGCCCTAGAAACGACAAGCTCTGAAAGGCGTACTAGACATTAAGTCCAGTCACACTATTCACTGGAACATTGTGAAGCTTTGGGCGACATCATCACAGACCCTATTTGAAGGATCATTAACGCATCCGAAAGCCTGAAACTTCGAAGTTGGTTTCCTCCCCGAACAAGCGCTTTCTTGCGACTCTGCTGAAATTGAAGTCCATCTCTTCCATAAATCGTCGGTGAACGTTGTTTCAAAGGGTGCTTTTCTCCGTTCTGCGTATCGTACGTTGGATAACTTCAAGTTTTTAATATTTAGAGTGGTGTTATTTAGTGATGGAAACGATGAATCAAATAGAACCACAACTACTAATTTGTGAATTTAATTTTGAAAGTTTCAATTTTGGAATCAAAACTAGTAATTAGCATCACACCTAAGGCTAAATTTTCCTGAAAAATTAGGAAATTTCGCACAATTTTTCAGTGTCACTTCTGGCATTGTGTATCTGATAGTTTTTCATCATTTCCTTGTTAAACATAGAGAGGAATCTCATTTTTTATTACAAAAATTCGCTAAATGCATAATAAATTTTCATAAACCGTTTGGTTATTTGGTAATAAAAAAGGAGGAAACCGCATAGGTATTTGAAGGCACTTTTCAGAGACTGAGAAGAGTCCAACTTTAGAATTTTATTAAATGATCATTTATATATTAAATAAATGATTTTTAATGCATATTTTGAATTCCGATAACACTGGTAAGTAGTTCGGTTATCTTTTAAATCGGTAATTAGGTCAAATGAGCACACTATTTTTAATAAATATTGTATTCGTGAGAACATAAATGGTTGGTGAAATGGAACGTGCCAAGTGGGATGAGCCTGCCACGGTAAACTTGCTTACGACTATTTGACCTCGACCAATTCCACCAAGAGTTCAAAGTGACCTAAGCGTTATCTTCGAATTCAACCATTTTGATATAGCGTAATATTGAGGGTATTTCATAGAGTCTAACGGAGCCTAACATTATTGTTTTAATTTAGGGCTCATTTAAACTGATTGATTTGTGTTTTATGTAACAATAAAATTATAATTTGCTTGAGTAAAGCTCTGTCAACACGTGTTTTGTGAGCTCAGCAGCAGCAGCAGCCGATCAAGTGCCTGGAAATGCTCACTCAGTTTGTGGAAGAATGTGCTTGCCAAAGACGCAGAGTAGCGATTTCATTCTCCATGAGTTTGATGCTAAGCTTGCCTTGATGATGAGGTCTGGGTGGTGAGATGGTCAACCTCCTTTGAGTGCTCCTAATTGTGAAGTTTCTGTGGAAACTGAGTTCTTTAGGTGTTCACTGTGGAGCTCTGCAGTGAGTTTAGGGAATGAGGTCTTGCGATCTTCCCTAACAATTCCATCGTCCGCAAAAAGCGGTTTTTTTCTAAGAATCTATGCTAACCTATGCTAGCTAAAATGGTCTGATTAATAAACGTTACGGTAGATCAAGGACACAAGAGAAGGGACTCGAAGTGCAAGGAGTCATGGTAACGACTTAAAAAACTTTACGTATTATACAGAAAAGGTAAATAAATTATAGTTCAGGGTAATCCGATAATTATTAATACAACTTTCTGGAGAGATATCAGGCTAAAATATTGTATTACTAAAAACCGTGTAGCGTTCCCTCCAGCATGGTTTAATCTGCGGGTATGAAGAGTTCGCTTCTTGTTTCTCCAAAACAGGTTTGAAGGTGTAAAATTCTTCCAGTTGAATGGAAGCCTAAGATTAAGAGAAATTTGAAGATCTGACTGTCAGTTAGCTGTGGCGATTTGCACTATAATTTTGCTAGATTAAAACCGTGCTAACATGAGGTTTTTTATGAGTTTAAGAGAGGAAATCCAGCGTTAACCGAAGCGGCTTAAAAAGCATTCACTCAATTTATGGAAAGGAATAAGTTTATGAAAGTCGATGGCTTGCGAAATGCAGTGGAAATGTAGATTTTACCGTCAGAAAAATTAACGGAAATTTGGAGCGGACGACGTGGACAAGCTCCTTCTTGAAGCAACCTCTTGGGTTGGGTTGTCAGGGACTTAGGCAACCTGACAAGTTGAGCTCGATTCAGCTCTCACCTCTGTGATTTGACTAGCTAAACTTGCTAGGACAGGAAGTTCAAGGGAACTCAGATCCTTCATCAGTGCGTCTTGGACCAGGAAAGCTTCCTGTAAGAAGCAAGCGTTTATGTTAAACCCGTTGGCGTCGCTGGGGTAATTTTGGAACCCTTGAAAAATCGCTATCCAATCCAATTATCGGAGCCGTGTTAGAGAAGTTTCCAAATATTATGAAACCGACATAAACATTCTGCTCACCACAGTTGCCATGAAGTGATACCAGATCGATTATTTTAAGCGAAAATCGTTGACAATAGAGTATCATCATCAAACGAACCTTTTCTAACAAAGTTTTATATTTACTCGAACAATTCTTAGTGGAAATACCTTACCGAACGAAACACCTCTAGTTTCCCCTGAAACAAATTCATCATTTCTAAAATTCACACGCACACTTCCCATGACATCCGTAAAGTCACACAAAAGTCCATGTGAAGTATTTCCACGCACTTACCCAAAGTAGGCAAAAGGACTGGTCACAGATGCACTCCAATTCCCACTGACCCGATAAAAAGTTATAAATATGAACCAGATGACCTCATTCCCGTGAGGTGGAGAGTGTTCCTACCCCTGGGTTCCCATTGCTTGACCACTTAAGTGACCCCACTGCACTGCACCAATCACAAGCCGCAATGATTCGCACGGACGAATCTCATTGGCTAGCTGCACCAAGCAATGATATACGGGGTACGGTTTGGAGTGTCGTGTACCATTTTTTAGCGAACCAAAGATAATGTAAGTTCTTATTAACTAGATTTAAATTTCTACTTAAATTATCTTCTAGTAAATTGCTATTAATTAAACAGGCCCTGAGTATTTTTACATTTGTAATAGCTCTAACCGAGACTTATTTATGTATTCTAATATGATTAATGTAGAAATATGGCTAGTTTTTGCAAACATTATAAAATGCATAAATTTACAGTATTTGACAGTCTGAGCAAAGGAGTTTATTAACTACAAATTTTAATGACTATGGAATAGATTAAATCGTAAGGATGTTAGGTTTATTTTCAATATTTTCACTTCAGCAGAACTAAGTAGATCATGCATTTCACTATTAGTGGAAAATTTACATTAAAAATGAAGCTTTTTCGACGATTAAATTAGAGGCTTTTGTCACTGAGTGAAAAACCACGTTTTGTTTTTCGCGATTTCAAAGCTGACAACCAGTCAGACAAAGGAGAAGATAAATTTAAATTTCGTTAATACCTTCTTATTTCTATTACAGAATGGGCTATTTTCAAAATAATTTGTCATAAATAACTTGTCGATCTATTGTGATGCTATTCTAGTTACAAAATTATGACTTTTATGCAGAAAGAGCTCATATCCATGAGCTATAAATGGCTAAAATTTATTAATGATCCAGTCAAAACTGAGTTTCCATCCAGAAAATAAAACTATTTTATGAGCTCGTCACTGAAATTAGGTAAATTCTTTGTGATGCTGCGGTCAAACCATAACTAACTTTATGGTTGGCAACTTTCAGAATTTTTCGAATTTTGTAAATACGACAGTAAGAACTCACCTATTATTTTTGCTTATGTAAACAATATACACTCCAATAACTTTAAGATATTAATTATATTCACTCAAAATAATAATTTTTTCGCATATGCATTTATCTAAAATGTTTTAGTAAAGTAATTTACCCATTTATTGTGTTGTAGGTTGCTACTAAAAGCGATAAAACATAATTGTAAAAAATGGCCAGATTATGACATAATATTTCGAATGTGCTACTTAAATCCTTTTATTGTATATTATAAAATATAAATTGCATGAAATTCGTAATATTTTATATAATATATATAAAAATAACGAAGATTCGCTTAAAAAATCTCGGAACTTCTGATGACAGAAGAGGGAGTCATGAATTTTTATCTCTTAAATGAAACAATAGGTTTCGAAACCTCATTAGAATTCTTTTTCAAGCTGACTTCTTTTAACCATTAGAAAATGGAAATTCACCAGACTGTTAGAGTATATTCTGATTAAACATAAAAGGATAAGCCTATTAATATTAAAATTTCATCATTTTAAGCTTCGTTTTACTTTTAAGGTCCTTTCGCTAAAAATAACTGATTTGATTATTTTAAATTGTTTTAAATAATTGAGAAAAAATTTCCCCTCTTGGATTTTCCAAATTCAAGTAGTGATTTTAAACGTGTTTTACGACAATATTTGAGAACTAATTACTCCAAAACTCCAAAGTACCAATAAAAACGAGTTTAGCTCACTAAAGCTTCATGAGCGGATGAGCACGCCACTTGACTCTAAGAACTAATTTTCTAAAAATAAATGCACTATCAGTCGCGAAAACTAGCAGATCTGCTAGTTTCTGAAGTCAACAAAAGTAAGTGTGCTGATTTAAAATTGATTTTTCGGGTTATCATCGATTGAATAGAGGTCTAATTCTGACTGGTTTGAAGTCCTTTACTCAAAAACTTGACAAAGAATCCAAATATGTCCCTGCTAGTTGGACGAAAATCTAGTAGTAGTCAACTCATTATTCAAAGAGCATTTTTATGAGGTCACAGGCTCAGCTATTTTCATGGTCAATCTCTTCTTTAGGAATCGTGCGTGTCTAGTGAGTGATACATCTGATTTCTTTTCATTCCAAACAGGACACAACAGCTGCGCTCACTCTTGCATTACTATGATCCTCGTGGTGAGATGTACAAGGCGACGATTGGTTCCACACAGGGATTTTCACCCAACTCTGACGCTGAGAGACTCAAACAGGCTATATTTGGAAAAGGTGAGTTTAAATCCCCTCATCTTTCTAAAGATTTGTCATTTATATGTTTTTAAGTCTATGAAATAGACAACATACTTCTTAGAACTGCTACTGATTTTCAAAATGAGACTGGGCAATCGAACAAAAAATAAAATGACGATTTGAAGGAGACTAAAATTCCCTGTTAGAATAGAAGTTGATCGATTCGAATGAATTCTCAATACCAAATGATAGTTGATTCTAAAAATACGTATTTTTAAAGTTAGACCCGTGTTTAGCGTCTACTGGTTATTGAAATCCCTTACTAATATTTAATGCAAAATCTGTCGATTTGGATGAAAGATTCCATTTATAATTTACCAAGCCTTCATTTCACATTTTAGTGATTTCAATTTATGAATGTACACGCCTTAAAATTTTATATAAAACATATTTCCTATCATGAAATCCAGAATTTCTCCAGTACCTTAAAATTCATAATGCTTTTAGTTTATTGCAAATTATTAATTGCCGCTTGAGATGAATTGTGTCATTTACTTTGATAAGACGTCAAAATGTTCTTAGACTCTGAAATATGTCTCGATTTAGTTTCTTACCTATAAAACTATTTAAAAATAATTTCAATTCATCCGCTTTAAGACTGAATAATAGGCGGAAAATTTTTGCCTCTTTAGAGTACTAAATTTTGAATTAAAACAATGTTTTTATAAAGATCTTTGAAAACTCCTTTTAGCCTACTAAAAAACCTCCTCATTATCATAAAAAATCTTAGGGATAAAGCAAATGCTCTTAAAAATTCTTATTAAATTAATTTAGACATCGAGTAGTTGTTTTTTCTTCAAATTTTAGGAGCTTTGAGAGCAAGCAATAATTAAAGACTTACAAATCAGCAAAAGCATACGGATGCAATTAGCGTCATGTTTTAACGCAGAGTTAATAAATAACAGGTCTAGACAACCAGCAACCACATACTTAAATAAGTCATTTCGTCTGGTAAATAATGGCTATGATGTGGTTTGTGTGGTTGAGTGATCCTATTTATCTATCGGTAGAATAGTTGCTAACGCTAAATTTATATATCTGGAGCAACTTTAAAGATAAAGTTGTGATGAGGGAAACTCTAAGAATTTGATATTATCTTATTAAGTTACCTAAACAAGAAATATGATTTCATCTTGTTTGTTGAAGACTACACAACCTTCTTCAAAAGTCCTGCCAATTTAATTTACAACGGAGTAAGACAATTAGTTTAAAAATAAATAAGTTTCTTTTATTGTAAATTACAGTGTATAGCACACTTTTGTGAAATATAAATGAAATATGAAATGTATTCAAACAATGAAACAACTTATGTTCTAACGAAATAACTTAAATAATGATCTCCATAAGCTCTACCAAGTTTTAGGCATAAAATTACATTTAATTAAAATTTTATTTAAATAAAAACTAAGAAAAATTTAAAAAGGCCTTCGAGTTATTTTTCATGATTTGTATTAACGTTTCTAAAATAAACATATACTTGAATAAATAAATGAAAATACAGGGGCATAAAGTTGAATTAAAACAAGGACGCGATTATTTAATTTAAAAATGTACATCATTTGCCCAACAAGTGAATGTTAACCACCATCACGAAAGTCACCCATAAATTTTTCTTTTCCTTTTGTTTATTTGATTAAAACGCATAAATTTTAGCAAAAGATAAAATTTATATTGAATTTTTTCTTCTCCAATATAAAAATGTTATCTACGAACTGGTAAAGACTGCTTTTAAAATGGTCAAAAAATTTTCAGGATTAATTTACAAAATATGTAAAAATTGCGTTTTCTGAGCGCTTTTATAAATATATTTAGGAAGCTAAAATTCTTTTTGCGTTTTTTTCAAATCCAGCTGTTGACGAGCAAACCATCATTAATATTCTCGGGAGGAGAACAAGTGCCGAACGCTTGGCCATCCGACAGGCCTTTGCTTCCATTTCAAGGAAGGTAAGATTGTAAATTCAGTGTCCTACCACCACAAAAACTATGGTGGATTTGTTTAAATCGATTATTTGATCAAGGTTTTGTGTCAGTACTCAGCTCCAGAGTTGGGTGCTTGACAGTTGTACTCTAGAAGGTAAATCTTGTCAAATCTTGCAAAGCAGAGATTTATGAGTGCCTCGAGTTAAAACTAACCAATTTTTAGTGGTATCATTAATGAGCTTGCAAAGAGATGGATGACGGACGTTCTCTACATTAAGACAGAGCATCTAATGTTGGCTGATAAGCTTGACAGGGTTCCTTGTCATCTAGAGTCTGAAAGAAGCTCTCTCCAGTGTACTGAGTGGAGATTTTCGAGATTTGGCAATAATGCTAACGAAAACACCCTGGGAAATAATGGCAGAGGCTCTTTACAAAGCCATGAGGGGTGCCGCGACTAAGGAGCGTGTTCTCAACGAGATTCTGGCCTCCTGTTCGCGTGAAGACATTCCAGAAATCAAGAAGATCTACGAACAGAGTGAGTTTTGATAACACTAGAACTGAGCACTTTTAATATATTAGGATGAGTATTTAAGCAATGCGTCGATTTTACTGCGCAGTGTGTATGGAAGGTGGTGATGATGATACCATAAGGGTCCAATCTGAGCCTGGTAGGTGCTAACCCTAACACATGAAAGCATTGGACAAAATAATGGAAACACCTAACATTTCCATAAACTTATAACATGTTAATAACAAGCAAAACATTTATTAAAAAACTGTTTTACGGATATTAAAATAGTAGGTCATAACCTCTTAAAAATGACATACCTCTCGAGATTTCAACGAGGCCAAATCGAGGGATAACATTGAACTGTAAACCATGCCAGGTCCTTCAGCTGTGGAAACTCGACACTCGCCTTTCTCAGTGCGAAATGAGTGGAGACCTGCCTCAATAGCTTGGCTAAGGCATCATGATAGACCCACAAATGAAAACGCAAAAGGTAAATACCAGGTCTAAGATTTAACTTCTCCCACTTCAACAAAGTACAGGTATTTTACACCTAGATCCACGGTTCACCAAGTTTTATTGCCACTTCCACTCCTATAGAACTTATTTCACCTTTGACCCTAACTGAAAACTTAGGTATGGGTGGGATTTTTATGGCCCATATTTGCTGAATAATTTCTACTAATAACAAATGAGAGCATTTGGCACTTCTGTGTTTAGGATTGAAAGAAATTGATGAAGATTCTCCAGAAGAGAAGATTCCATTCTATCGACAGGGTAGGCGTTGAAACTTCTCTAAGTTCATTTCATAAACCTAACCTAGTAACTTGTGCTTCACTAACTAAGCTGTATAAGTAGGAAATAGGGTGGATTTTATTACTTTCTTAATTGTTTAGATTTAAGGTATACAAAAATGAAAAAAGAGTGTAAGTTTTGTACTTTCTTCACTGTAACTTTTAATAAACCGCATTAACGACCACAAATTTCAAGGAAATTGAAGTAAGGATTGCTTGAATTATTCACAATTAGCGAACAAAAGCTCTGATGTGGAAGGTAAGCACAGTATTTCATTTTTAATCACTAAAACAAAATTAGTTCTGACATACCATTTGACTTGTTAGACAAATAATTACATAAATATGAAATTTTAACAAATAAACCTGAAGATATCTAAAAATATCTTAATTATAAAAGAGTAATGGAAACTGATAATATTTTTCCAGAAGGGAAGAAGTCCTTTTGACCAAGTGTGCATAAAAACTTTTCATTAATTGAATAAAAAATTCTCTCATTTTAAAGAAAAAAAGTTTTATTTTATGAAGTTTAGATTATTTTCTTAACAAGTCGAGTAAAGAGAGTGGGTTTATTGATTACCTAAGCGACTTATAAATTAATATTAACTCTTACAATCCGAGTTGCATCAAATTACCACTTAATTAATAAATGTCAGGAAAATTGTTGGAATCTTTTTTTAAATTGTTTAAATACAGCAAACAAATGCTCTGGCGAGGAGTGTAAGTTCGTTTCTTATTATTACTACAAATTACTTAAAATATATTAATTTTAACACTAATAACTCACGTTTGGATTTTAAAGAATATCTCTAGGAGAAACTGTAACAAAACAAATATCAGAATTAACTAAACGCTAAAATAAATCATAAATGAAGCTTTATGTTTAAAGTGTGTCATTATTATTAACGATAGTTTACAAAAGACACACTTTGGAAAATGACATTCATGGAGACACTTCAGGAAACTACCGAAAAGCACTTCTTGCGGTCCTCGAAGCTCAAATGGACGAGCCATCGGCGTTTAAATTAAAGAACCTCTCTCCCTACAACGTCTCTGAGATTGTGAATCATCAAGTGGCCGAAATCGACACCGAAGAAATCCTCTCCGAGGGCAAATGGTACGTCTTTGTGGCGAGAAGTAAGTAAGAGACAAGAAACAAACCCGAAACGTGCAGTTGGACAACTTGTTAGCTACTGAAGAGAAGCTGTTAGAGAATGGAGATTGAAAGAACCGACATTTTTGAGCTCCTCGATTTATCAAAATGGAAATAATTTTAAAATAATTCAGGTATTAATAAGCTGATCTCGGGTTAATGCCAAACACTGGCTGGCAACCTTTTCGCGATAAAATTAGACTTTTAATGGAAGAGCAGTTGCCCGATTAAACTTTAAAAGATAGAAAAAACAAAGATTTATTGCTTTTAATTTATTTCCAATACCAGGCAATGACCACTTTTGTCTCCTTTCTGATACCCAAATTGATTAAGCGCATATCCTACAGTTGTTTAAGCGTCTTCACCAAGTTCGCTATAAAAATATTGTTGTTTGGCTGCTACTTTGCCTGATTTTAAAAGACCTTGTAGAGAGTTTTGACGAAATAGTGGATGAACCTTAGAAAAAAACGATTCTCGGAGGTATTGATTCAAACAAATTGCGAATTGCTGGCACCAAATTAACTTCACCTCGTTCATCAGTTAAAACACTTTCACCCAGTTCCTTTAGAGACTTCCTACTTTGTAGCAGTAGCCCTTATGGGAGTGAATATCATACAAACTGATAAAATTGTCTTGTATCCATGGCAAGAGATCCCTGGGTATTACACATCGGTAGTTTCTTTGCCTTCTCTGAAACTACCGATAGTCTCGGACAAACCGATTTCCCCAGTCTTCTTGAAGATGGACGAAGCAGCCCGTGGTATTCATAGTTTTATTCTTCATATTACTTATGGAAGTAACTGCATCAGACATCTCCCTAGCTAACGAGCGTTTGCTTGAATGAAAATGCATTTATTTACCAGGTAAACTGCCTAACGCACCGATCTAATCTCTATGTTTCAGTCGAGTGGGAAATGAGGAATCGAGATATATGCGTCTGATCATTAACCGATCTCCATGGCAACTGTACGTCACTGACCATGTCTACCAGCGGGTGAGTACATTGTTTCGCACCCTATCGATTTAAAACATCCACAATTTTATGCAATTTATTCAAACAATTTTCAGCGATATTATCACTAGAAATTATTTCAGTTAGCTTAAGATGAGATAAAAAAATAGTCCAAGATTATTATAAGGTGATAGTAGTACAAAGCCTTGTTTAAACTGATGACACCGCAAAATTAGAAAATGTTCCTTTTAAATTAATTGACAAAACATAAAGCTAACTCGAAATTTAATTATTTCTAAATTTTTCATTTTTACAGAAATCTAATCATTCTCTCGACGAATTGATCAGGAGAGAGACCTCTGGCGACTTCAAAAATTTCCTTCTAGCAAGATGCGAGTGTCTTTTTCATGAAAATTGTGATTTATAAATTGTGTAAAACCCCATTTTTTAAGGTGCTGACAATAACGATAGGATGATATGAGAAAGGGCCGAGAAAAAACAAGTTTTCTAAAGGAGAGAGTGTTGTGAACTGGCTGAATGGGTTAACAGGCATTTTGAACATTCCCTTCAGGCAACTGAATCCGTTCATTGGCGATAACTCAATTAAATCGCCCTCTGGGCATCTTGATTCAACCTAAACACCACCGGATCTTAATTCCACTTGATTTTCAGGCAAATCTGTCACTGTTAGCCTTTATAAAAGAGAGAAAATCTCAAGCACTAACGTTTTTGCCCGAAAACGTGCAATTTTGTAGACTTGTATGCAGTGGATCGTCCAACCTTCTATGCGAAGCTGCTTCATTTCGCCATTGCTGGTCCTGGAACGAGAGACGCAACTCTGCAGAGAGTTCTGGTTCTCCGATCGGATGTGAGCTGCTCGAAGTTGGCTTTGGTTTTGCTATAAACAAATCGCGGTTAGAAGACAGTCTAAATGGGATAGTACCCGTGTCTTAACCTTGAGCCAGTAGAGAAACAGCGCCATTACCCCATCGCATCTTGGTGTGAAGGTGGTTCGATGTTGTAGCCTCTCCGGGAGTAAACGATGAATTGGGAGTGGACGTGAAGTAGAGAGGTGAACTGAAACGTAAGTCGGGAGATGTGGAATCTTCATTTTCATTGGGTCGGGGAACTTGGTCTTGTAGGCAGAACTTCTGCTGTAAACGTTAGTGTAATTTAGCAGTAGGAAGACTGGTGTTTCAATATCCCAACCCGGCCAGGAAAGTAAACTATGCGACCCGATTTGGCGTCGTCTGCCGTCATTAGTAGGCTTGTGACCGTTGTTATTTGCGTAGGTGATGGTATTTTCATGGTATGGAAAATTGTATCAATCACTGGAGGTGTTAATCTCTCTTCGAGCTGTTCCTCCACATATGCTAGTCTCAAACAGTCGATGCTGACTACGCATTCTTTACGGACTCGTGAATGTGTTATCGGTCCATTTCAAAACCTTGTGTAGACCGCATCATGCCTCACGAAAACATGGGAAACCGTTTGAAGCTTTGGGTCGACGTAAGTCGAGACGTTTGGAGAGCGAGGAGCCACTGGTGGACTGACGCATTCTAAAGGTTTCAAAGGGATAGGAGCGATGAGTTGTCCTGGGAGTCGCGGTGAAGAACCATAGACCAGTTCTGGAGGAGATATTTTAAGGTCTTCTTTCAATACTGCACGGATGCTAAGTTAATGAGTAGAGCTTCTATATAGTAAACGCCTAATAATGATGACCAGATTAGTTAGAAAGCGTTTACTGCTTCTTAAATAAGATATTATCACCAGTTTACAGTAGTGCTTTCGGGTTTTTTCCTGTCTGACTTGTAGCGGATTGCTACAAACAACGAACTATATCACTAAGGTATGTAACCCTATCAGATCGGGATCCGCACCAAGAGATAGTAAAAACGGAATGCACGTTAGACCAAGTATGCGTCTGTGTGTGTGTATGTATGTATTTGGGATGTGAGTATGAGGGTATAAATAGGCTACATCTGATTTCTACTAATCAGTGATCGCTCCGTAATTGGTTGATCGAGAGTTGTAGTCGGATGCGATTAGTTGGTAGCCGTACGCCACAGACTAAACTGTGCTACTGAATTACGTCAAGGTCGTAGCGCGCATATAAATATTTACACAGCATTATTTATTGATGTGAGGTCTTAGTGTTGAATTTCTTGTCTTTTAGATAGACCTTGAGAGCATCAAGGAACGCTACCAGGAGCTTTACAAGGAATCACTCTCCAAGGCCATTTTTGAGGACACCACGAGGGAATACAGAAAACTATGCCTCACACTCATCGATGCCTAACTAGCCATGCCATTGCTATGTACTGAGATACTGATTATGTTTTCATCAACACAAACGAGACTATTCAGTCTTATTCAATGGATTTAAATGTATACCAAAACACTACAAGGTCATTTTTGCGGTGCCGAATGAATTGATGTAGTAAAATCAATCATTCAATCAAATTTTTATAAAATTTGTAGTTATAAAGCGCAAGATACAAAGTATTTATTTTTTTAACATTAACGATTAATCAAAGACAGAAAATCTACGAAATTAAAAACAGTGTATTAATTTTATGAGGTTATGTTAAAAAAGTCACTACATCTTGCAAAATTACTAAATTAGCAAGTTTAGAAACTAAGAAATAGTTCAGAAGGTTTTGGTTGATGTCTGTCTAACTTTTAGTTACCTCCAATTTGTTCCATGAAAGCCTATTTAATATTCAAACATTCTAAAAGAGAAGCCACTTTTTTATCATGAAAATATCTTTTTCGAGATAAGGTTGAATAATAACTGAAAAGTCACAAAAGCTATTGAGAATTTGGGAGGTGCTCATTCATCATCTGCTCCCAAAAATCACTACATAGCCCCCACTCAGTTCCATCATACCTTTTTTCGAAAAATCAAAAAAAAACAACGAATTAAACCTATTAAAAGCTAATTAAAGATCTCACTAATTCTTTTGCAAAGATCGTCTTTGAACTTGGAAATTGTAGTGCACTGACCTGAGTGATAAGCTGCTTTGAGGAATACTCTCCGGTGCATGTTCGGCTATTGTGCAATTTCTTAAAAAGTCCGTATACTTTATGAATTACTCAGTTACATCTAAAACGACAACAAATCTTGGTCTTTTATCTAGCCGAACAAAATTCACTTGAAAATTGTTTTTATGCACTCATAAAGTTCTTTCCAAAAACCACATTTATAAAAGATGTTGTGGCTTTCTTATTTGCAAATACTTTCAAACATGAATCAGTACTTCTACAGTAGTATAATATGCAAAAATGATTGTAAAACTTCACTCCGAATCCCCTGAGGAGATACTGAAAGGCAGGAAAGTGTAGGACTATGTAGAAATGGGGACAATTTATAGCTCAACCAATAGCCATACAAAATGTCTGAAATCCCGCCTCTTGAGAAGCTTGTACTTGATCTGCCTGAGTCCATCCAGCTGCATTCGCTGGGGACTGCTTTTGGTCAGTCGGTAGAACCTCTCGGAAGCACGATCTCTTGGGTGGGTGGCCCCAAACTCCTCGTAGAATTGGCCCTCGTCGAAACGTGTTGTCCACCTACGGGGTGCAATGTGGACGAAGCTAGCTCTCTTGTACAGATCGTCATCTTCTCCACCCCAGCCAAAAAATGTGTTAGAGGCTCCGTTTATGGCCAGCAGTTGGTCCTTCGACATCACTGTCACTCCACCTAGTAAGCGCCTGAAGAACCTAAATTAAGAGTAATACTGGCGTTTTGGTTTCTCTGTTGCACTTGCTTGTGCACTTGTGCCAGCAATTCATATGATAATAATCAGTTCACTATTTATTTTGCTCAGTTCACAGGAATACAACTTATTTAATAGACAAAGAGCACTAAATAGACACAAATTATTCATCATTGAAGCTGTAATAATCTTGAAAACCTTCCAAATAAAAAAACACTGAAAATCCCCATCGTGGTAGTAGCGAAGCTTCCTACGCAAAAACTGGAATGCGTCATTTGAAAGACCTGATTCATAGCACAAAACATGACTACCTGTGGTAACTATCAAATGAGTACATTTCACCGTTTCTCCTATAAATGGATTCTTTCATTCCCTTTAGTTAAATTATTAAAACTGTGCCTCTTTTTGTAACAACGAAAAAGGCACGTCCTCGGTAACTTGAAACCACATACGTGAGCGAAATTTGTGTTAACGTGTGAAAAGCGCAAGTTTAATTCAATCAGTCGTGAGCTGTGTTGACTTGCGAAATAGATTAACGTCAAATCCTTAAGGCAAGAAGGCCTCAGTAAAAATTTGGGAACGAAAAACTGAAGTCCTAATACTAAATTACTTTGGTAACGCAGGATGCTGAGAAATTACCCTCTCTTCATAGTGTAAATTCAAGGAAACTATCGCTGTTTATGCCTGTTCATTTTTATTGATTCCTGCTTTTAACTACAAAAATTATATTTCTATAATTCCTGATAAAAAACTAACTATGTTTTATTCCCGTTCGTAAAAAAATTAAAAATATATATGTTTCGTTTTTTGTGGTTGATTATAATTAAAGTACTCATTAAGGTAATGTGGTTATAATAACATATTAACAAAAAATCGCGGTGATTATCGACTTAATTAAAACAAAAGATGATGCATAACATAAGCCGGATTTTTATTGGTTTAATTAAAGAAATCATTTAAATAAAAAAAACTTATTATACGCTTTCTATAAACTATTATGAAGGTATTGGAGTTTAGTATTTGAATCCAGAAAAGGCCTTTTATCATCCTTGAAAGCAAGTGACAAATAGGACAAAGAAATACTAATGATTGATTTAGTAGGTTGTGTCTTATTGACGTAAAAACTTGCTTGCCTGACTACTTTAAAGCACCCGCCGTCAATAGAGTAGTTTTATTGCTGTGCGCAAAAATATTGCCAGGCCGAAGTGAAAATACAGCCTATTCCTGCATGGAGAGGAGTGCACGTGAATCAAATCGCTAACTATCCCTCCTGTACATGAGAAATTGCCTTTAGGAAAGGTGTAGACTAAGTCCGGGTGACTAAATCTTTTGCTGACGTCATTTTCGCATAGGAAACTCACCTTAGCCCGCCCTCTGGGTAATGCACATAGCGCAGAAGTTGATTAGGTCGGAGCATACAGTGGTAGGGTGTCGAAATTGCCATCGGCAGCTTGTCTACGTCATGCAGGGCGAAACACGTGGACCCATAGAGCCGGTCATCAGGCGCAGCCGCGAATATCTCCCTCAGAGCCACGTTAAACAGAGCACCGCGATTGAATCGTCTATCACCACTCTGCTCGATGACAACGATGTCGAATTTGATGTCCCTTATGCGGAAATAGGCCGTCATGTGAGCAAGAAAGGCTAGTAGATCCAATCTCCGATTGCGGTAGGGCACTAGAACGGTGACTTTATCATTCTGGGAGTAGATTATGGTGTTTGTTTCGAAGTTACTCGTGAAGTTCCAAGTCAAATTATCGATCTCCGCCATGTCCATCGATTGTTGGGCATGCCGCATAGCCCAGGCTACTGAGTCCTTAGGACGTAGTGGAGAGTCCATATCTTTGTAGGTGTCATAGAGCGCAGAGGGGTAGGCAACACGATAAATCGTGTTGCACAAGGAGAGGAAAGCAAAGAGGACTAGAAGAGCAACAGCTGATTTCGACGTCTGCATTGTGTAATAAAGCTACTCGGCACGGTATCACGGTGTGCTTATCAGCAGTTTTTCACAATCTCCCCTCGTATTTGTCTCTGGTTGGTTGAAACCCAGCGAATCAGCACTTTAATCGACTACCATACGTTTATTACTGGAGGTATATGCAAACTAATTTTTCAGAGTGATGATTTTAGGAGAAGTGAAACCATTCATTTAAACAAATACATTGAGCGAACTCAATGAATTTGGAGAAACGAAACTTGAAACCGATTTCACGATACACAGAGATGTTTCAGGAGGATAAGAAACAAACCCGATCATTTCAATTGTATTAATCGGTTGACTGTGGATTGAATTAAATTTCGATTGCCTACGACACCTATGACAATTAGTGGACGTGAACCAAGGAGTTCGCCTTATTCTTCGGACTTAAAATGACCGGAACTATTTGCTAATGGAGTCAATTTTCCAAAATAAAGCAAATATTCATTTTATCCAAGACAGAAGAACCTTTTTGTAAAAATCAATGCTTTATGACAAAAGGTGATTTCCTCTAATTAAAAAAATTGATTGGCAAGATTTATTTACTCTGTTTCTATTGGTTGAAATAAGAGGTATCTTCACTTCGAGATAAGTTAAACACGTGGAAATTATTTTTGCTGATGTGGAAAGACTAGGAGGCGTGACTAAACTTATGGTGATCAACCGATGATGAGTACTTACTCTTGCTAGCGTGAATAGAGACGGTCACCTTGAATTTTGTGGTGTTTTCACGCAGATGAGATGTTCAACTTCACGAGAATGAATTGGTAGCGGTTCTTGAACAACTATAGAATGAATTTGATAGCCCAATATCCATTAATAGTCACGGTTGTTAATTCATCCACGAAAGGAAATCATTGGTGGGGTTGAGGATTCTCCAAAAATAGCAACCAAGATTATCTTTACAGATTAGGCAGGTAAGAAATAAGGTGGTTAACGGTGATTCGTCAGAGAAAATCGCATTTCCACTGCTTGATGGACCATTGCACGAGGAACCACCATGGACCATGGACCACCACGAGGAACAATTTTTGTGGAAACTACTCTGAGGTGCATTGCAGTTAATAGGTTGCATTGAAGTTAATAGGCAGAATGCCAAGGTCATCCATTCACTCTCTCATTAGTTTGGTTGCGCATTCCAACTGGCTTTCCTTTTGCTAGAGGAAGCGAAAAGTCAGTGTAAATCAATGATTTAATGATGGTTTAATGTTTTTTTTTCAATTCCATGCTCTTGTTTGAATCATACATTCTTTTGGTGTATTGATTTTTCATTAAACGTGTCATACTGATAAACAATTATTGTAATAAATATTTTTTGGGAAATTCAATTCTTGCCATTATTTGTGAATGACAAGTGTTTAAAAAATTCACAATTTCAATGAAAATGCTGTCAAAGTTGTTGCGGTAGTCACCATTTTTCCAAATAACTCCCACTTTATTGTTTAACAAAACAAAAGGAATAATTTAAAAGTATACGAGTAATTTATTTTCCTGACTAAAGCCTCAGATGATGAAGAAGAACTTGGATTTTGATATATGCAATTTCTGTGCCTACAGTAACGTGCTTGCTTCGTTTTAATCGCACTTAGTAAATTTCAGCACTTTACAAGGAGCCAATAAAAATTGGAACAGAGAATTTTCGTATGAAAAGTCCCAACATTTTCAGTACAAATTGTGCTGCAGAACATGCTTAAAGGTGCACTGAAGCAGTTTAAGTTTAGTTTGTGTGAGGCGTTTGAAAATAGTAATAGACTTTTCCTTTTAAAATATCCATTTGTATACAAGGAAAAGGCTTAAATTCAATGAGCTTCAATTATTTTATATTTCAGAGCCATTTTTATGGAAATGGAACTTAGCCCTCAAACAGAACTGTTTTGTTTAAATTAGCCATGTTTACCACAATAGGTTCCTTAAAAATTTAAATATTTAGTGGGTATTATTCAAGCTATTGTATAAAGTAATTCAACATAGCTATCTGTCGAAATGAACTGCATTCCTCCTGATATTTAAAAAGCATTTCATCTTGAAAACAGATCATTACATTTCCACAATAAATTGTTGAATTTAAATAGTACAAATAGGGATTTCCTCTTAATTTGTTAAGACACTATCCTTAAATAGCATTAAATCAATATCGATTTTTATCGAGGGTTTGAGGCCGAATATTTAAGAAACTGTTTCGAACACGAGGCACTCCATTCTTTGTGACGATAAGACATGTGAGATGACAGCGCAAAGTAAACAAAGGACTTTAGCACTGACCTTGGAGCAACGCAAATCACACGTGTGGTGAAGATACCCTTCCCTGTCAAGTAAAGACCATGTTCATCTCCCTAACTGTTGCAAACCGCCGCGAGCAGTCAGGATTTGCACAGACAGTGTCACACACACGCGAACCCACCAAATGGGGTTTGAGTCCCGCCGCTTCTGGTGTCCACGGACGACAGAACCTCCGCAGTATCCATTCGAAGTTGTTGCATCCAGTCCCTGAAACGGACTGGACGGCTGTTGCGAGTTTCAACCGTGAGAGCAGATGCACATACCCATTTGGTGACTCCGGAGAGGTTGCTCGTCGTCACCCAAAGATTTAGGCGTAACTGTGACACCACGCTAGATGTGACCAAATCACACGTGTAATAATTTCACCACCCAACGCTATTTCCCTGAATTCTGTAAGAAAGTGCAATTTATTTTATCATTATGTTAATAATCTTACACCTATACACATATTTGCCAAAACAAAACATTAAAAATCTCCAAAACGAAGTAAAAAAATAAATTCTGAAATAAAACGCGTGCTCCAATGAGTGTGTTTATTAATGTGTTATTAAAAATGAACCCGAAAACGCTAGTCTATAATTATACAAATCAGATCTTTCTTGCATCTAAAATTTGTCATTTAAAATGACAGAAAATGCGAATTTTATATGTTAGAGATAAAGTATCAAAAAATTACTCTGATTGAAAATGTAAATTAAATTTTAATAGCGTATTTTCATGTGTTTCGCACAAACAGCTAAGAAAATATTCTTTTTCATCTTCAAGTATTTGATAAAAAAATCCTACAAAAGAGCAGCAAAGCGCTCTAGATGATTTTCTGTTTCACTTTTTGTTTTTTCTTAAATAAATAATGCTGAACTTAATAAAACAGGTCTGCAAAGACCACCATCACTTGATGCAACTGCAATTTTTCCATGAACTAGTATTGACATGACAGACATAAGATATTCCATAAATTGGTGATTTTTACAACGTCGATGATAAACGATTTCAATTAGTGAAACAAAAATGATTTTTTTGGGGAATAACAAAAAAAAAATTCCAGGGAATTTGTTAAAATAAAATGAAATATACAGTGAATATAGCCATAAATATCTACAGTTGCTTCGAGTATATTATATAGCACCTTATTTTTAAAACAAAAGAGAAAGTTTAATTTACTTCAGGTAAAATTTTACCTTTATGATTCATTATTAATACTATTTAAATGTAAATTCAAAAGATGTGTAATTTATCCAATGGTTGGATCTAATAACCCAGCTTGGTCTAACTTGGAGATGTGGTGAATTACCAGAAGTGGTTTCAATTTCGAGCTCCATCGCAAGTCAAACACAACTTTTATTCAAAACGAGATTCTCGAGACCATTCGAAATAACTGACTTTATTGTTATTTTAAGAAATCGGTAGAAAAGTGGATCCATGCCAAAAAATTAGCCACTGAATCCCTGTGAGTCTTAGTGGATAAAACTGTTCTTTTAAATCTCTAATACTATTTAAATGGCGCCATAAATCAAACTCCTAATCGCATTCTAATGTAAAGTACGAAGGTTCTATGCTACCTAAAATTCCTATTAATAAACGTTACATCAGATAACAGCTACAAGAGACGGGAGGCGTGGTAACTTCAAAGAGCAAGGGTAAGATGTCATAGCAACGACTCAAACAACTGTACATATTATACAGATAATGACGAAAGGTAAGTAAACAACAGTTTAAGATAATCAGGAAATTGTTGATCTAATTATCTGGAAATGTAACAACTTACATTTAATGTCTTAGACAATTTTACAATTTTTATTTGAGACCCAACACTTGATATATTTTTTTTTCAATTTAAACCCCCATACAATTATTTTTTACAATTCTGTCCTTGGATTGACAAAATACCTGTCTTCATTTAGCCTTGCCTTGATTGTCATTTGTGATCACGAGTTGAGTCCACCCAGATGCGAACGTAAACGCATTACAATCACTTAAACAACTGTATATATTATAAGATAATAACGAAAGGTTAAAAATTATGGTGCAAGGTAATCGGACCATTATTAATATAGTTTTCTGAAGATGTAACAGAAACTCAAATGGGGAAGTACCCTGAATTTGTCCTGCTATGTTACTAATGAATGACAATCTATTGGTCTCTTGCTTTCACTCACGCTTGTAATAAAAGCTCATCATCTAGTTGATCACAAAGTCAGAGGCTCAGTCACGCTGCTTCTAAGCTCAGAGTTAGGTTACACGTGAGGGCAGTGTCGGATGTTTTAAGTTTAGATTTATCCCAATCAAATGTGCCCCTGTCCATCAATGCAATTAAACACTTTTGTGAGTTAAAATCAAATGAATGCAAGGATAATCCCTAAAAGAATTAAGAAAAAATTAATAATTATGCAAGAATGTCAGAACGCTCGGTTAATCTCAGAGGGTGGATGTTCTGTACGCAATACTAATATCGCTTGTTCATACTTGTTAAAACTGACTATGAAAAAGCCGAACCCAACGTGGAAGCATCATACGGTATTTTTGTACACCAGGGGTTATGATAAGTGGCAGCCTTTTCCCTATTGCTAGAATCGATTCAATTGTTTTTAATGTATTAATTAACCGTTTAAACTAAAATAAACTGCAAACATTTTTCGTGCTCTTCTCACAAAAGATTACTCGAATAACAGTTGTACGTTCAGAGTCCTTATAAAATCAAAAATCCGGATTTGTCCTGCCACAGAAAAAAACAACAGGTATTGGGACCTCTAAGACAATATTTACTGTAGTTAACTGCCAAAATAGGTGTTACATTTTAAAATAGCCTGTCGAAATTAATGAAAATACAGTACAGCAGACAATATACTAGCAATCAGCGTATTTTTGCTGAGGGTGAAAAGGGTAAGAGACATAGTAATAGTGGACTCTAATTGATCTAAAGGGTTTTTCAATAGGAAAGAAACGCTTTGTTACTAAAATAAATCCATTCAATGCATTACAAATATGCAAAGTTAAAAAGTGTAATATATGGACTTGAGAAAAAGGCATATAATGAATCATAAAAACTAATAATTAATTTTCACTAATAAAAAGAAGTAAATTCGAAGGACATTTCAGCAATGAATTTTTCAAAAGGATGGCATTGCAACTATGGCACAATATCGAAAATGGGTTGCAGAAAAAATTTCCATTGAGATTCATTGTGGGAAATGGAAAAGCAAATATTACATTTGAAGGACCAGATATCAATATTTAGAAGGTGACGGATATACGAAGCACATTGAGCTATTGGCAGTGATATTTATTACTCATAAGCAGACCTTGTAAATGTCAGCAATTTTTTCTTTTGTAAACTATTCAAAATATGCATGTTAACTTTAAAAAACTAAATAAAAAGAGATTTTTATAAGGTAATTGTTTTACTGCATTAATTGATTACCGCCGGAATTGAGTGCTGCTGACTTCCTAAATGGCCGAGGATCGCGTTTCGCAATTTTTGGCTCGTGAAAGAGAAGAGTTGGGAGACATAGCTATTGATTTGCCTGGAAGAAATGGCAATAGTGGCTCAGGTATACTTTTTGGCATCCAATTAATAGACGCTTTATAGATTTGGACCTCTCAGATACCACGCATGATAGTGAGTTCGTGATCGCCCCTGAGAATTATCATACCATAGAACCGACGCTGAATTCCTCTCCAGTCCCAGTGCTCAACCAAAATTTCGCTGCTACTAACGGCCACCTTAACGGCGACGGAGAGAGGAAGGAATCCAGTACTTCATCACAATCTAACCCCCAAGAAAATGCCATTCTTGAAACTTGGAAATTGAATTTTGAAAAGGATATCAAGGCTCGTGATGAAAAGGAGGAAGCTAAAAGAGTCGAACTGGAGAAAACAGCTAAACAAGTTAGTCGGCTCGTTAATTTATTCCCACTATCTGATTTTCAGTAGTGTATTTGCTCCAGAAGGGTCTGATTTCCTTAGTTTTTTTTCGCTTCAGTTGTATTTTGTCGACATGGCTGCCATCCATGTTTGGTGTCAGGTTTCTGTATTTTCTGTAACTTTTTGTCATCGATTGTGGTTAAACTCTCACACGACACCTTCTAGGGGTTCTTTTGACCTGTGTCAATTTCGTGAGGCCACCACGTTGTGGATAAGAAATGGGCTTTGGGGTTTCGTCTGCTGTTTTAGCATGTTCGAGGAAATTAATTCAATTCTATGCTTCGTATTTTGGGCATGGTGGGATCTATTTCCCAATTTTTAGTAATTTAACATAAAAGAAACAAACATCGCCAACGTTATTGGGACAAACGAATTAGCCGGAAAAAAGCCTTGATTCTGCATTAATCTTCCAAATCGATTGCTGTCATGTGTAGTGTTTTCAACGAAAAAGTTTGTGGAAATTTCAATCGTGTTCTCCATCACAGGCGAATCGAAAAGCTTTATAATGTGATTTCGCATTGGTTTTATCAAAGTCACCACGGCTAGACAAGATTGAGCTTGAATTCTGCAGCAAAAGCGTGATTCTGTTAGACGCAATTGGTTCACCAAAGGAGAGGTCGTGTTTGCGTTTCTTGCACTCCTTTTGAGTGTTTCAAACGCAGTAGTTTAACCTAAAAGGCGTTAATTTTATTTCGCCTTAGTTCTCTCTCAAAGTCGGTTTTTATGGTTCCATCTGGTAGTGAGCGTTTTGCTCAGTATTTTCCACGAAAGGGGGAATCTAGATTTGAAAAAAATTGCGTTCCTGTTCTAAGCTGTTAAACCTAAAAGCCAAAATCATTAATAGGGGCTCGGTTTGGCCCTCTCAAAGTTACCACCGGTAATTGTGTGATAATTGGGTGAATCAGCTCAGCAGAAGCCTAATTTGGCACTACTTGTGCTTGTAGAAACTTCGGCTCTGTACTGTGTTCCAGTATTTCACAGTCATAATAAGCATAAATGTGCGTTTTTCTTACATCTACCAGAGTCGTTGTGTACGAAAGTCTGATTGGGTTGTGCTATTTCACTTCGTTTGCCGCTAGACACAATATTTTCTCCGTTTACGCCACAAGCATTAATACGAGTTCTCTATCAAAGCCACCAAGGCTATTGGAGAAATGAACCAGCGCTCACAGTCAGTTGCTATTAGCCACACTGTGTTTCAACTTATTCCCAAAACAAACTGTTTATAACCTTAAAAGTAGCCATTTTGAGCGGGCATTGATAGCTGCTTTACACCAGATTCCATTTATTGGCACTGTTAAAGCCGAACGGAATGAGTGTGTGGTTTTCTGTGGGTGTTTTCAGGAGTTGGATAGGTGGTACGCGCATTACCGGGAGCAGATGGCACGGAGGTCGGCGGAGAACCGAGCTGAGGCGCCGCGTGACGCCTCTGGCAAGACCTACGAGGGCTTCTCGGGCCAGGCGCCCTCCGTTCGCGACACCGCCGTCTGGGAGAGTGTCTGTGGCATGTGTGACCTCACTGTGAGTCTTCTCACCCCTTCTCTGGCTTTCTGGCCATCGAAAATGCGTATTTTTCAGACCCTAAGCCTTTTTAAATCGCGTTTTATGTGGTCCTAAAACGTTGATTGTCTGTATCTCCGCCTATATTGTTCAATTAAGGTCTTTAAATTCGATCTTTTTGCATTTTAGCCCTCTGAAATCCCCCGAAACGACGCTTTTCGTATTTGGAGATTGTTGTATCGATCGAATCCGGTCTCTTTTTTGGCTAATAGACGGCATAGTCGAGCCTCATCCGACTAAATTCCGATTAAGTATCGCTTTTCTGGCCCTAGAATTCCGGTTGTATCGAGATCATCTGCCTCTCTGTCTGTTTTCTAACCCCGAGCTCTTTGAATTCGATCTCCGTCGCCTGAAAGGGGTGCCGCTGTTTGGGCTCTTTTAGAGGGTTTTTGTTTTTTGTTGTTTCCACAACTGTTTCCATGGGGTTGTGCGCTACTTTAATAGCCGTCTGGTTGTTGACGACAAGCGATTTTTCTAGAGGAGTTCATTTGGACTGGTTTCTTTGTTCATTCCCTGCCTTTTGTTTCTCATTCTTCGAGTGAGCTCCTTGTTCATGCGCTCGGGCCCTCATACGTTATCTCCGTCCTATTTTAGTCAATAATTGCGGGCAAAACAGGGCCAGATTTCACGGAGTTTTATGGTACTCTTTCTCTATTTTTTTAGTCAAAGGTCGCGAAGAGCACACACGATCTCTCACGGATGCGGGGTCTGCTGTTGAATCTCAAGACGCCAGTCACCGGTAAACACACCAGCTCCGCGTAGGGCCAAGCGTAAACAAAAACCGCGGCTTCAGTTGCTGTCCTCGTCTTCTTCCTACCACCTTTTTTACTTGCCCTGTAAAAGTCGTCAAATACACGAGTCCCTCATCCCCTCACTTCTGTGAATGCTGTCTCCCACACCACCACCGCCCCCCCTCACTTGTGGTGATTACCGCCCTCTCTGTGTCTTGGTGATTAATTGTCTGTATGTCGGTGACCGCTAAATGCTCTCTCTCACTCTTCTCTTCCTTGTGTTATTCAGGGAGTTTGTTTAATAAACATGGGTCCAAGTAGTCGATGGTGATCCGCTGCGTTTGAAGTTCTAGTTGGTAGTTAGGTTGAAATCCCCGTCGTTGATAGTAGTGATGCCGAATCTCCATGTCTTACATTGGCCTTTTTGGGGTTAATCCTCTTGATCTGGGAGCTTCGTAAATAAATTCGCTTGCGATGAATCCAAACACGTATGAGTGTTTTAGGATGCTGCCTATAAAGTGCTAGCGAATAGATTTGATGGGGTATTTTTAAAGGTTTTCATAAACCTTTTTAATCATTAAAGGGAATCACGTATCATCAGGATTACTCAACAAATTTAAAATAATGTTCACTTAAAGTGTTTAACTTTGAAAAGCGTCCAGGGTATTAGGAGGAATAACCAGCACGTGATGGATGAGGTGTTAATCGGGCGCTACCTTACGGAGTTATGAACGAACACAAATCATATTAAGCGATTTCTGCTAGCGCCCTGACCTTGAAAAGCGTTAGCGTAAGCGCCACAAATTACCCCAAACACTATGATTGAAATAGGAATTTATTTGAGTAAAAATCAGTGTTCACAACTTTAAAATATGTATTTAATTTTATTTGACCAAAAATTTTTCATTTTTCTTGTAACTGAAAAATTTTTCACAATAGTGGTGTAGATTTCTAAGGCGTTGACTGTTCGTAGTGGGTATTGGTGGTGCCTTCGGAGTAAAAAACCTAGGGCTACAATAATGCAATTTCTTTATTCGAAAAATTCTTGATAATTCATTAATTTCAACTATTATACAATTACTTTTTTCTGATTTTTCTGGTGAGGCTATTAAATTCACCACGAATACTACGTAGATTTTACGATAATTACTCTGGTATTGATATTACCCTCGAATAATCCGCGACTTTTATCGTTCGAAGTAAAATGAGCATTATGAGTTTGTCATTGGGCTTTCTATTTACTTTTACTCTAATAAAAGCACTGGTTCTGTACACATTCCCCATATTTCCACACCAACGTTCCGATATCAATTTTAAACTTCTTTACGTCATCGATCCGCGGTTTCTGGCTCTACCACTTGATTGGCCACCTCTTCATTAACCACTGCCTCAGCGATTTTCCTCTTCGACCTTGAAGGTCGATTGCCCATTGGCTGGCGATTGTGAACTCGTTTATGACCACTCAAATTGCTCCGACATCGAAAGGACTTGTCACAATTGGGATAGTCGCATGCGTACGGTCGTTTATTCAAGTGCAAATTCATGTGATCGTCGAGATTGGACTTTTTTAGAAAGTTCTTCCCACACCCCGGCACAGTGCACTCAAAGGTCTTTCGCATCGACCGACTCAGGTGGATCATTTTGTGGGCTATGAGGTTCGACTGCCTCGCAAACGCCTGCTTGCAGCCCGGGTGATCACAGGCATAGGGCCTTTCGCCTGTATGGACTCGGTAGTGGCTTTTTAGGGCGTGGTTGTATCTGAAGGTCTTGTCACATCCTGGGTAGCTGCAGGCATGGCCGTCTGTGGCGGGGCTTGAAAACTTCACTGGGGCCTGAAGATCCTTACCAGAGCTGTCAACTGTTGACGGCAATGGCAGTCGAAGATCTAGTGGAGCTTCAACCACTGTCTGGTTTTGGCTCGCAAGGTGGAAACAACTGAGAGCGCTTCTCGATAAAGCTGCAGCAAAGGCTGAGTGGAGTAGAGCTGTAGCCAGAAGATTTGAAAAGTGGGCATTCTGCTCTTGGGTTAGGTCGTTTTGACGGCTGCTCTTATTCCCCTCTTGCTCCGACATTTTGGGAAGTACCGCTAACCTGTGGGTATTATGCGCAGCAAAAGGTACAGCCAGGTCAATTTTATCGATCCCGACCTCCCCATGCCGTGTCACGCTGACTGCACTTTGCCCCAGATACCTTCTCCACGACCAGATGTTGTAGGACACTATAAACTACTTATGTAAATTAAGTAGGATCATATTTAATGTTGAAAAGATGCGTCTGACTTTACAGAATTTCCTCATTTTGAAGAGAACTTTAGCATTGCTAGGCCGCTACGAACCTGCATTGAATTTGCCTTCACATATACTAATCTTTCAGTTTTTCCTGATCGTTCATCTTTTCCTCATCTGCCCTTCATATTCAGTCCAAAATATTGTTAAATCGTCTTCACCAAAACCATCTATCAGCCATTTTTCATTCAACGCCAAAAAGACACTCTTACGAGTTGCACAGGTTTTATTTTTTATTATTAATTTAAAACTCAAATTAAAAAGATGATTAGAATTTAACGCAAAATAAGACGCGAATGTGTAGCCGAATGAAGAGCGAATTCGGGTGATAATTAGGCCGATCCGAGGAGTTTCAAGCAGAGTTTTTCATAATCGCCCGTCGTATCACCCTTCACGGCGTCTTCAAGAGTTTCGCCGTACAGTTCAGCGTATTTCTCCTTTATGCTTTCCAAATCGATCTAGTGAGTGAAAACATTGAAATGAAAAATTATACGCATTTATTCATCATAAGAAGAAGTCGTGGTAGGATCTGGCTGAAAGTCGAAGCTGTGGGGCTCTAAGCGGCTCCTAAAACCACTGCAGAGCTTCTCAGTGAACACTCGGAACAGAACCCAGTTTCCACACAAGAACTGTTCCTAGTCGAAGGCTGCACAAATCTGGACTCCACTATGGAAGACGTGCAATTAGAGAGCAACCTTTGCTCTCAGTGGCTACAAGTGTTTCAAAGCGGCTAATGCTAATGTTTCGACGACTTGAGAAAGTGAAAGTGAACGAAGCTAGTCTTTTTTCGCATTTCTGACGTATGCAGAATGAATGACATGGAGTGAGTAAATACTTTGTGACTTACATCAGCTCTGAGAGCCAGAATGCGCTGTAGAGTGCAGTCTCTCGTGCCAGCCCCACTAATGGCATCGTGCAGCTGTTCGGCGAAAAATCCAGCTCTGTCCGTTGCATAGCGAACTGAAAATACGGTAAAATCGAATATGACTCGAACAGAACCAATCAAATGAAAGAGGTCATAGCTTCAGCCAATAGGCAGCTGGGAAATTGTGTTTGAAACTGTACACGCTTCTCATTGGTTGGTCGATACTAGTATGATTCCCACTGTTAGATGAGAGTTAAGATTACATTTTTTCCCAAACTAATGGGTTGAATTTTGACTGCTATCTATGTTGTCCTAATTAATGCCCTCCTACAACCATTTTCCGTTGCTTGTTTCACGAAATTAATTAAATAAAGACGAAATTCCAAATTGACAAGGTTTGCAAAGGAAAGGAAGCGTTTCTGAAAACTTACCCTTGGCAACCAAGTAATCCTCTAGATCACGTGATGTTTCTTTCATGATGGCTTCAACCAATGGCTTGCCGTATTGCTGCAAAAAGATATTAACTATGAACTGATTTATTTTTATGAGACTACGTTAATAAAACCCTTTGAATATTGTGGAACGAAGTAAGCCTATTCACAGTCAATCACTGTGTCCTGAGTTCATCTCCTGCAGAATTCTCGAGGAGCTAGTTAATGATTACATGAGCCCAAATTGAATTAGCTCAATCCCACACCGAAAATGGTTGACTAACAATGTTGGTCCCTTGGTGTAATCTAGCGCCTGACACTCGGCTAATTCCCCTATTAAGCTGGACGTTGATATAGCACAACTTTCAGTTGAAATTACCCTTATATAAGCGTCATTTGTTGCCGAGAGTTGCAGAGTCGTGCGGTTGATGATTGGACGCATGAAGCGGCTGTCCGCCGTGCCCATGCGTCTGAAAGGTAAATGTAGTTAACAAAATTTTAATTATTGCTTAGAATCCCTATTAGGGCCTCAACGGCTGTTCAGTATTGGTTGAGCTACATAATCAGTTGTAAAGCAGAGATGCCAAGTTACATTCGTTTCCTATTTGTTAACAGTGCTTATTTTACGCTTGTATTTATCTATATCATTTTAGTTTACGTAGAATGAAAATCGTTATTCATAATTTCAAATGATTATTACTGAAAAAGGACGATTTAAGTACTGTTCTTTTTGAATGAATCAGCTACTAGTTATCCATATAATTCCACCAATGAAAAGCTAATCCTATTTTGCAACTACCAACCAGTGAAAATCAGTTAGTTGCTTCAAATAACAAACTGGCATTAAAAGACTTCTAAAATGATTAATAAATTTTGACTTTTTGCATTATTTATAGATATTTTTTAATTTAAAAAGCAAAACTTGCCGACTATCATTGCTGTATATGCAGATGAATATAAATAACTAATTATAGCCTTGGTATCCGTTGAGAACTCATGAAAGCATTTGCATAAAGAGAAACAAATGAGAATTGTAAAAAATATAAGCTTTAATTAAAGACGCACCCTTCACCAGCTTCGTAAATCTCTTTGGCATCGGTTTCAGCAAGGCCAGGATTGATTAGCTGTTTGACACTTTCAGGAGAGAGGCCTTTGAGCTGCATTGTCTGAGGCTCGTCCATTTGTCCGGCCAGAGTCAACAGCAGCGCCTCGCAGTAGTGCCCACTCGTGTCGCCCTTGATTGCATCTTCCAGGCTTTCACCTCCACTAACTAGAAGGGCATTGGAAGTGCGATCAACAGAGCTTATTAGCTGTTCAGGTGTACATTACTAAGACACTTTCCTCATCGCGCCGTGCAGTGATAGCCCCAGGACTGCGTTGCACTAGGAAGGGGTAGGGAGGCTAGTGTTTCAGAGGTTTAATTATATTTACGGACGCCATGCCGACAGCAGTTGTGTTGTTGGGTTATAACATTATGAAAACGGCAAACCTTTCGGATTTTCAAAGGTGCCTTCTCCCAAAAGCAAAACATGGTAGCAAGGGTTTTATGATACTGATCAGGGATACTATTTCTTGGAAATCTGCCACGGAGCCCAATGATTTTCCTTCCATAACGGATTAATTAATAACCGAGACACTAATTAGGAATTTCGAGCGATCATTCTCCAATGGTTCAAGAACAGTTTCCGGAGATGAACCAATCCGCACATCTAGAATCGTTAAAGAGTGGTTGCACGAGGAGCATCCAAATGAAATTGAACGTCTCATCTGGCCAACACGATTCCCAGACCTCAACCTAATCATTGAGAAGCATTTATGGTCACTTTTAGAGATTCAAGTAAGAAGTCGATTTTGCACTGCCGCTATTGTCTCCGAAAGAACTGGATGCGGAACCAACACATCACATCACTCACCTTCAGGATAGACCTTCTTTAATTCCTCAACGTCCCCCTTGGACAATCCAGCGAGGATTTCATTGAGAACCCTCTCCTTTGTTCCAGCACCCTTCATGGCCTTGTAGAGACCCTCAGCCATTACCTGCCAGGGGGATTTGATGAGAACGAGGGCTAGTTCCAAGAACTTGCCGCTGATTTCACTCTCAAGGGCCTCTTGTAAAGTCTACAGTGCAAGAATTGGACTTTGAGCATGATTCAATTTGCCCAACATGTTTTCAATCGATAATGCTTCGTAGTCTTGGAGCTAACCTTGCTTGAAATGGTCGGATAAGCATCACGAATGGCCATTCGTTCAGCGGAGGTTCGGTTTCCGAGAATATTGACGATTCCCTGTTCATCGGTACCTATGAAATAGATCAAAAAGCAAAAAATAGAGCTAAAAAAAGCAGAAAATTAAGCCTATAGGTGGTATTTGGTATTGTATTAGGTATTTCGAATACTAAAAGAACTGCCTTATCAAACTCGACATTTCGTCAGAAATTCGCTAGGAATTCAATGAGAAAGTTAATGCCAATGAACCAAACACAGATTTCAGTAAATCTAGCTGCTAATCTTAGAACAAAATTGAAGAGAATTAGGTGATTATATGCTAACACTATCGTATCGGTGAGGTATATTTAATAAACCCAAGCCTCGAAGTATTTTGAGAGGTAAGAAGTTACAGAACAAAATTGTAGCGTAAACAATGTCATCTTCAAACAAGACTTGTTTTCAAGACCTGACAAAGCACGTGAACCATTATAACAGGCTCCTGAATTGAATTAAATCACCACACAGAGCACCCACAATTGTGCTTAATGTAGCGTAGTGTTGCGAAACATGCATACAAGTGCACTCACAACCACTTCATTCATCAGAGTGGGGTGTGACAATTTACCCCATAAAATACAGGTAAAAGTGCATTACCCCTTTTGTTTTCATTTATGAAAAAGAATAATAAGACGATACACCCCTCGATAAAATTAAAAAGAGCCCGAAATATTTGGCATATCGTCGAAATACCCAAAACTGAGCCTAAAATCAGTATGTTCTGGCATTCTATTAGCAATTCTTGTCTCCCAACACTCTTTGTGAAGGCTTACATCAACAAAATCACCTTTGCGCATTTTACTCATATTAGAACCCAAATATTCAACCTAGACGTGTTCCCAGAAAAAAGGGATGGATGCTTTGAGACAAATAAATAAGGAAAATAAATATGATTTTCTACCAAGTCCCCGCATGGCCTTCTTCAAGTGCTCAGCGTCAGCAGTTGGTGAAAATCCAGGAGTCGGTTTAATCGTCGGCTTGTATTTCTCACCATTTGGGCGATATTGATGAATCAGGGAGCGAGCGTGAGCCCTGAAAAATACTTTATTTAATAAATATTGAAAAGGTAATCCTTAACAATAATTATCGATCCACTTAAAACGAAATACAGTACTATCGATTAAATTATTTTGACGATTTGTTTCTTTAAATCCTCTATATGAACCTACCAACACATAGCTTTAAGTAGGGGAATTCATAAAGCTGTTTATTTCTGATCCACACTGTCGATTTCCTCCTCAATTTAAGTCTCTCTTTTTTTCGAAAACAATCCAACTTACATTTTCGTGTTGACGGTGACGCTAGCAGTGAACTGGCATTGCAAACGGGATGAATGAGGGGCTTACTGGTGTGTCTTACTTTTGATTGGTTGGTGAGGAACCAACGAAAACTCAGGGTGGATTTGATTAGTCAAAGGAGTGACCTTCAAACAGGTGAACGGGTGGCCGTGTGCGTACGTATGAGCTGGGCCGAACTAAGCAGAGCAAATCGATTTATAACTTTTGAACGAATCCTTTTAGCAATCTAACTGACGCCTATCATACAAGTGCTAACAGTTTAGCGCCCTCTTTTTATAGGATCGTAACCATTTTTTGAATATCTTTAAAAACTGTCCTTTTAAATAAGCATATCATATTACAATAATAAAAATAGGCCATTTTCTAAATACATTATAACTTGTCCAAAATCTATGTTGCTAAAATGCCAGGTGTTTCCATTATTTTGTCCTATCATTGTTTGTATTATTAAAACAAACGTCATTAGAAAGCTGATTGGACGACTAGGCTGTAACGTGCGCACAGCGTGTATTTGAAAGTGTGTCACCTCATCTTACTGTTGGACTACTGAATAACAGCCATTCTCTTAAACAGTACAACGGAATAAATACACCAGATTTAAACACTTTTATTTACTTTTAACTTTTGTAAATACCTCAAACATAGAAAGCAGGGAAATAGAAGTATTTCTTTAGGCGGATCCAAGCAGCTTCAAGCAGAGAGCCTTGTAGTCACCATGTGTGTCACCTCTGACAGCGTCTTCAAGAGATTCTCCATAAAGTTCTTCATACTTCTCCTTGATGCTGCCAAGATCAATCTTTAGAAACAGAAACGGTGTCATTTAAGTGAAAATCACGTAAAATTCACGCTTTAAATAGCCTCAAAAGAGGAGATGCAATCGTAGCAATGGATGCGAAGCCTAAAAAACCAGTTAGATAAAGGATTTAGTCTTTTTAAAGGGGGAAAACAAACTTGCCTCAGCTCTCAAAGCGAGAATTCGCTGAAGAGTGGTGTCCCTGGTTCCAGGACCACTGATTGCGTCGTGGAGTTGTTTTGCGTAAAAACCGGCCCTATCCACGGAGTAGCAAACTGTGCAACAGTAAATTTGCCTAGTTTATTATGAGTTTGGAAATTTAGGAACTCAAATTGACTGAAAACTCACTTCTCGCCAACAAGAAATCCTCATAATCGCCTGAGGTTTCCTTTTTGATAGCCTCTGTCAGTGGATGACCATAGGCCTAAACAATAAATAAACAGAAATTACAATCAGTAAGCATGAAAAATTAAAAAAAATAAAAGAATAAACCTAAATAATTGTTAAATAATTTAAGATACCCTTTCATGCGGGAAAATATATTCGATTTATAACCTAAGATGTGTGAACCAATAAGATCTGAACTACATAATTAGCCAGCAACCAATAAGAAATGAACAAGACGGCCTTTAGCCAATGGTTTAGAGTTAAAATTGACCAATCATACTTTGATATAGGCTTCATTGGTAGCCGGAATTTGTAGGAATGAACGATTGATAAGGGGTCGCATGAAACGGCTGTCTGCTGTGCCCAGGCGTCTAAAATTATCGAAAAATTCGGCAAATAAGAATAGTTTTTGGTTGAAATTCGTGTTGGATATGAGTTATTCAGCAGTTCGACAATCATTGTCTATTTTATGGAGGGGAATGCCATGCTACTTAATTAACCGATCAGTAGACACACTTCTCCCCAGCATCGTGGATTTCTTTAGCATCCGTGGCTGCCAGCTCGAGGTTGACCACCTGACAGAGATCTTCGGGCTTCAGATTCTTCAACTGCGTCGCATGTGGTTCGTCGCATTGTCCAGCGAGAGTTAGTAACAGGGCCTCACGGTAGTGGCCACTTGTGTCGCCTTTGATCGCATCCTCTAGGCTTTCACCACCGCTCACTGTAAAATGGAATCACAAAATGTTATAAGTAGCTTGAGAAACAGTGCTTAAAGGTATATTTTCTTAAACAATAAAGTGAGAAAACGAGTAGACGGTTGACTAGTTTGAGGAGCTGAATTTAAGGCATCACCGTCGTCTTTATCGCCAGTTTGAAATTTTTTTATAAAATTATACATTAAATAATCAATTTTTCACATTGTAGCATACTAAACACATTGACCATTATCAAGGACGTGATAGATTCTCTACGCAGATAAACAATATTTTTCAAGGTCATTTTTGCAGAACGATTAAAAATGTCCTCTTCTGCAAACGGAAACACAAATTCAAGCATCAAAGGTCTATTTTATTAGTAACATCTTTGGAGATGTTTTACTCTCAAATGACAATATTTTTGCAATTGCTAATCAAATTATGGGTTTGTAACGCAACTGCCACCCACAATAATGTACTTTAATTTACAAATAAAATTTGATTTAGTGAAAGCCGTTGAATACGCCTGTATTGCTTATTTCCGTCTCAAGTACTGAGTAAACAGCTGTATGCTCGAAAACAAACCCCTCAAACGTAGCAATTAGCCAGGTTATTGCTGATTGGTTGTAGACATCCTTCGAGCAAAGTTTCGCATGCCTGCAAGTGGTTAATTAACTTCTTCTCTAATTAGGAAGGTGGAAACGAACCCTCGACATAAGCCTTCTTGACCTCCTCAACGTCTCCCCTAGACAATCCGGCAATGATTTCGTTGAGAACGCGTTCATTGGTGCCCAAGCCCTTCATGGCCTTGTGGAGATCCCGCGCCATTACCTCCCAGGGGGATTTGATGAGCAGAAGGGCCAAATCCCTAAAGTGTCCACTGAGGTCACCCTTGAGAGCCTCCGCCAATGTCTATTAGGTAAGGAGGTAGCGTGATTGATAAGATTTAAACAAGTGATTGGGTTGACCGAATTCACCTACTTAAATAAATATGCATCTTAAGCTCCAGTGAGTGATTTCTTGGTTTCGAATTAATTTTCTTCAATTCGAAACAGTTTAAAATCTATCTTGACTCTTTTAAAGCGTTTTTCAGTCAAAATATTTAACAAACCTGTATGCGTTTAAACGAAACATGACAGTGGAATATTTTTCATAAGTAACGACATCTAAAACTCAAAAATAATGCAGAAATTTCCTTTACTCCTGAACTGTACTCGCAAAAATTTCTTCAAAAAATTTCTCCTAGTATAAATTTAATTTATACATTCACAAAAATATTTACTTAAGCACTTTTGGCCTGAAAATTTTCATTTCAAATAGTTTTTCATGATAAGATAAAAATTTCAAGGCAGACAAGTCTATAAGATTATGATAAACTCAGATTTTGTAAATATTTTTATGAAACAGACTTTTTTAAGGAAAAATCCTACGAGAAATCTTCTAGGTTAATTGTATTTGACCAAGACCTAAATATACACATTTTCTTCAATAAACAAAAATAACGGAAGGGAATAACTAGAAAATTTGGATACAATTTTCTGCACACAACAACTAGCAATCTTGGAAACGGGAAATGTTATTTTGTGTAATTGAAAATTCATGTTCTTTACAGTAATTCTCAACCGACAGCCTGCATTTAAACACAAACATCACAATGCAGTTGTTACCCGCAACAACGTTAGAAACTCAAATAATTTAAACAAAAACCCTAATTCTTGAACAATTTTAACAAAAAACTAAGAAAAATTCTCCGATAAAGCTTCATTTCAAATAGCTTTTCTTATTCATAAAAGAGCGTTAATTTTAGTCACCTCAAAATTCATATTGAATATTATGACAAAATAGCCCAGTTAGCCGAAATTTTTCTAAAAAACCGCTCTTTTGGATGCCATATTAGAAGGAAACACGCATTTGTGTTTACTTTCAATCAATCAAGTCATTATTTCGACAAAATAGCAAAGTGGAATGTTTGTTCATTAGAAAAGTAAATAGAGAAATCAAGTAAAAAATACAGTATTTTATTAAGTTATGTTGCTTAAAAAAGAAACATTTAGAAATTCCAATAGATAGTTTATTATCACGTGACTCTTTACATTCAAGAAAATTATTTTCAAACTGTCACTTGATACCACAATCTAATGTTTATAGTTTTTAATAAATTAATTTCTCTTAAATAAATGTACATATTTGTGTCAACAAGCTGCTAATCAAAGATATGTAATGAATATTTTCGTTTAATAGTAGCGAAATTAGAGCACAATAGAGTATCTTTAAAAATCTTTATCAAAATTTCTGTATTTTTCTTCTACAAGTAGGATTTTTAATGCAATCGTACCTTTTTTGAAATCGAGGGATAAGCATCACGAATCGCCATTCGTTCAGCTGATGTACGGTTTCCAAGAATATCAATAATGGCTTTTTCGTCGGTACCTTATATTAAAAAAAATATTATTAAAAAATTCAATTGCTTACAAAAAATAGTAACACTCATTTAATCTAAAGTTAAACTTTTTGTGGAATTGATAGTTGAAAACATCTTTGCTTAAATCTGATGAATCAATGAAGAACGCATTGTATAAATCAAATTACACCTCACTTAAAAACACACTTAATGTTGGAGAAAATGCTTTTTTCCAAGACAAAGCAAGAACCGATTTTTTCGGTGTTTGCCAAATATAACAGTTCGAGTGAAGGCAAAATCTAAGTAACCTAATTGGTTGAGGATTGGCATGGGAGAACTCTGTTATAAGAACGCCTCGCATAAGAAGTGAATTTTAAACGGCCGATTGCGATTAACACTTGCAAATATACTGGGTGCAGTGAACAGCTTTAAGATAATAATACACTCTTCTTTCTTCTAAATTGTTCACCCTACTTTGTCATTCGTATAGAAGAATAAATAATTAATTAGAGAATACCTAATGTTGTCAAACCAAGTGCAAGGCGTCATAGAACGACTTAAACAACTGCACATATAATACAGATCATAACGAAAGGTAAATAAATTATTGTTCAAGATAATCAGAAAATTATTAAAATAATTATACGGAGATATAACAGGGACCTTTCCTATAGTGGTGGCGTTGATTATTGCTGGCAAAACCTCCACCAGAGTAATTAACAAATTCAAGCGGTCTTTTTATATCCATTGCATCCCAAAGTCACCACATTTTTTTTCAACTTAATTAAAACAAGGGGTGTACTTGCCCAAACCACGCATGGCCTTTTTCAAGTGCTCAGCGTCGGCCGTTGGTGAAAATCCTGGCGTCGGTTTAATTGTTGGTTTGTATTTCTCACCGTTGGGAGCATATGAGTGGATTAACGAACGCGCGGGGAGCCTAAAATCAATAATATTTTTATTGACCCACAAAGTAACCAATAGCAATCAGAAGTCACCTAATAATTACGCTTTAACTAAATATTCAAGAAACTAATGGCTGAAATCAAACCAAAAAGTAGTAAGTTAAAAAAATCGCCAATTTTCTAACGTTTTTGCTCAAAATATATTAAACGGGAGAGATTAGGCTTTCGATTAATTGATTTGATTAATGAGAATCCTGTTGAACATAATAAACGCTTTCAAGGTCACAACTTAGGGTTGCAACATTTTCTGAAAAGCAACTTACATGGCAACGCACAAGCAGACAATTGAACCGAAGCAACAAAAAGCGTTGCTATATGCTTCTGCAAACAATAAGGGCCTTTTGATTGGCTACCTGCTGCACCAATGAGTGCTCACTTATTCTCTGATTGGAGAATCGCGTGGCTTTCGATTACCAGCTGTTATTCAGCAATGGAATTTTGGAAATCGCTATGTATTTGATAAGGGAATTTTTTGAAAATAATGCCAAATATACCGAACGGAAGTGACTAAAACGTTTATGCCTTTTTTGCTACATGGAAAGCGACTGAATTTACTTTTCTTGAAAAAACGCATTCAAAGAAATTCTTGCAGAGAGATGGTCATTCCTAGATTCGGTTTTTGAGTAAATTGTAATCAAAAAAATTTGACAGAATTAGAACCACTGAAATGTCACAAGGTTCGCCTTCAACAGGCCTAATTACATTAATATGGTTCAAGACTTTGCCCTTGCTAATTGAGGGATACCTATTGCGCAATCAAAAGTACAGGAATTTTTTCTAAATCACATGTTTCGGTGAAAATACATCTTAATATTCATCTTTCTCCTAAATCATTTACTTCCTGTTTAGTCTTGCTTTAGAACTCATTCTCGTACTCGAGAATTTTCGTCACTAGCAATGACGTATGAAAGTTTTTGAGCTTAGGAGTTCCAGCTGTTCATTTGTGCATAAAAATTAACACGACCTAATTTAACGGACGTTTTTCGTGATCTAAATTACCTCGAAATTCAAAATTCTCAGAAGTTCGTGTAATTTATATTCAAACTGTTTCGAAAATCTTATTATGTTATCTAAAATTTTGCTGGAATATTTTAAATAAAACGTCTAAAAATTACATTTTAAAAGGTTTATTAACCATCTGTCGTTAAGGAAATTTAATGCGAAAAATTGCATTACGTAGAGATTGAATCCGACAGTAACTTAAGTGCAAATATACAAAATTCAAATAGCTAGTATTCCATAGTTTTTAAGTGATTATCACTTTAAATAACTTCCAAATACCAAACCCGGGATGGAAGCATAAACTAGTATTAGGAGAAGCAAACTAGCACATCATGGATGTGTTGACTGCACTCGTTACAGGTTCGTGTCATTTTGCCTTTGACATTGTACATAAAACACATTTTTTGTGCAAATTATTTGCAATGGTTTCGGTGACAATTAAGTTCTAATTACTAATAAGGTGTACTTTTCCATATTTCAAAAACAAAAAATTCCACAAAATTAAACACTGAAACCGAACCTCTAAGTATTAGATTTCTAGAAAAAAACTTAGTAATGTGTTACAACGATTTTCTGTGTTTCAGAGCCACGATATTTTTAAAAGCACTTGTTTTTATTTTCACAAATATAGTCGACAGTTTTTTAAAAAAAGAAACTTTTTAAATAGTATTGAAGCTTCCAGAAAGCTTTTTATGAGAATAAATAAATATCACTCACATAAATTTGCTCTATATTTGCTCAAAACCAGTGTAAATTCAAAGGATTCAAATATTGGCTTTCTTTGGTCAACTAATAGATTTGTAACAATTTCAAACTTGCCAGCTCTCTTTCATTAACAATTTTGGATTCAGACACGAACTTTACATAATCGGCCTTTTATTTAAAAGTTCAGCAATTTATTATTTAAAACGACCCCGTGGTTCTCATTCTGTCAGTTTAAACTTTTAAAAAAACATTTTAATTGTTGTTTATTCACAATAGTTTGGCGTGTCGGCACTGAAACAAAGTTAGTTCACCATCTGTTGTCCGTAAATTTAAGTTAACTTTTTGTTAGAGATTAAATGCAACCACAAATTCAGTGCATGTTAAAAGTCAGATTAATAATATTCTATTGTTTTTAACTGCCCTAAAATTAAAAAAGATTGCATTCTATTGTGCTCTGGAGACTTCCACCACAATACAGTCAGATGCACTTTTATGCTTGCTTATTCTTTGCTCTCAGTCGTCAAAGACATTGACTTTCATGTAATATGTACTTAAAATAGCATTGGCAAATCTTATTATATCTTCATTGTCTTAAATTGTCTTTAGAGATTGACATTGCTATCAAAGGTGAATATGATTCCTTATAAATAACGAGCTTTTGACATTCTAGGGTGGCAACTTCTCGTGATAATTGGTTCGAATTACCAGCCAGAAGAGCGATTTTGTTCGAGAATTATCAATATCTACCTAATTGATCGCAATTTAGTATTAAATACTGAATAAATAATGTGCTGACACCATTGCAAAGTTAATTAAAACAAGATATTACAATACCATTTTAATAAAATCCTTTGAAAAAATTAGTTAAGGGTTTTCAATGATTTGTGAGACTAGTAATTCAAAATTAAACATTTCTCTAATTTACCTTGCTGGAAATTTTAGGACAATTACAAAAAATTATGCCAATCATAATATTGAAATACTTGGTCAGATGAAAAGGGACTTGATAATTAGCATTAATTAACTAAAAGTTTATAATAATAATAAAGTTTAAAGCAAAATAAATAAACATTATTTTTCATGTGCGTGACAATAGCTGATTAAATTTTAGCGCTAATAACGATAAATGAAGATGTTTTAAGTGTACTAACTAGAAATGTTCTCCTTTTTATAAACAGTTTTTATTTTAACTTAAAATCCTTTAAATATTTACGAAAATAGCTAAATTTTTGCGAATAACTCAATACATTTAAAATTAAATCTTTTGCTTTAGAGAAAGGTAGTATTTGGCATTTTTAAAGTTGAAATTAACTATTACAAGACTGTTTATTTTTAAATTTTATTGTTATCTTGCTGTCGTATTTTCGAATTTCCTTTTTCTTATTCATTAATGCAAAATAATATTACAATAGTATAATTTTTGCTTTCAATTTTTATTATCTTACTAATTTTGATTTTGGTAGCATCATTATTGACAAAGAATTTTGTCTCATTCATGTTTAATTTTTCTTAACTTGGACAAATCAAGACCCTCAAAGTTTATTGAAAATGTCTGATGCAGTAAATGTTGGGTGAAAGTTCTCTCGAAAACGATTGTTCAAACGAAAATGGAACGATGTATCGCGATTGAATCAAGTGGGAAGTCGAAAAGACAGGACTTGTTCCATGTCTAGACGGCGAATTTGTTGATCCACTTCGTGACGCTGGCGACGGAGTTGTAAAGCCAGCGACGAGTCTTGCACATCCTCATCGGCTCAGATCCCATCACGCCGTAGACGTACCACTTTCCGTCGCTCTCATTCCGACAGAACAACCCGCCTCCCGTGTCTCCTGCGCAGACACCCTTGTAGAAGTAAAATGTTTATTTAGAAAACTTTAGCCATCTACGAAAAGAGCATTTCGAGGTCATGTAATAGATGCATTGAAAAACCCACTTTGTTGGATGCTCCAGCGCAAATCTGCGCCTCATTCTCGTCCTCATACTGGAAGCACTTTTCGGGCGGATCGATAGTGACCTTGAGCTCCTTGAGGGTAGCCGGGCGCTGACGAACCCTGCGCTCCCAGAACTGGCCTCGGAAGGGCCAGTAGAAGGGGTTGAAGAAGGAGAGGCCACGACGCCCAGTAAGGCCCATCATTCCCTCGTCTGGTCGAGACGTCTCGCCCCAACCAACGGTGAAACAGGTAGCACCCTCTGGAGGTGTTGTTTCGGCCTCCCGCGGAACACAGGCCACGCCTGCGCCTCCTCTGCCTAAGGTAGACGAGGAAACAGGAAAACAATGTGTTTAGGCGGAGATTATTAGTTTAGGAGTTCATTTTGTGGCCCAATGCTTGAATGTGTAACGCTGAAAAGCCTACCAATGTCCACCGGAGTCTCCAGTCTCAGAAGGGCGACATCGAAGGGACTGTTCACTCTCTGCGGTACCCAATCTGGATGAACCACCACCAAGTCTACCAGATGGTCACTCTCAACCTCGCGTCTCTCTCTATCCCCTTCCAGATTGCTATCTCCAGCTCGAACGAGCATCGAAATTGGCGCCATGTCTGGTGTGTTGACCGGAGTCGGTATGCCGAACTGCATAGCTGAGGCGGAGCCAAAAATGGGTTTGAGACAGTGTGCAGCTGTGAGAACCCATTTCGGAGTTATGAGAGTTCCGCCACACATGATGTTCTCGGCTTTGAGACGTGTCAGACCCTCTGAAGCGTCGTAGTCAACAGCTTTGTAGATTCCGACCTTGAAAATACACACCACAGATCGTTGAAATTCTTGTAAAAACACGTATTCAACTGATAAATTGTCAAGTTTTAGGAGTACCTACATGAGCTGATTTACCATTTAACTTGTTAGCTCGAAGGCCAAGAGTTTGAACCACCATTCCACGTCTAAGTGCCCACTTTTCGTGAGACAAGAGCTTAATCTTCTTCGTCTGAATAAAATCTGTTATCTGCCATCTCCTTTCTCCCATCTCATCAGCTCTACGGCGCTCAAAATTTCTGTTAAAGTTATTTTTTGCCACCAGAATGCCAAAATCGCCACCAACTTACGTGCCAAGGCCAGCTGAGAGATTTGGCGGATTTACCACCGAGAATTTTGAGTTGATATCGACCGGAATTTCTCCTGTACAACCGCCCAGCTTGCCTTTCCTCTTCCTCTTCCTCCTCTTCGTCTTCTCTCTCATCTCCGTAATCGTCACGGTAGCGTCTGCGTCCCGAACGCTTGCCGATTAACTCGGCATCGAAGGTTTCATCGCGTTCACCGCAGACTGACTGCATCTGCTCCAGCTCCAACGATGGCTTAGCTAAAGAAACCGTCAGAGTACAACAAGTTTCCTTGTAGATGTAGGCACATTTCAGCAGTAAAGTGAATGCTTTTTTCCTCACCATTTTCAATGCAGTTGGACTTGTCTTCACACGGCTTCTCCTCAGCGATGTACTTGAAGGGACAAACGGATCCAGCCGATGTGCTGGACATCTGACTCATGGGCACTGAGTGTGAGTCATCAGCACAGCGTCGATAGCGGTGTTGCATGCAGGTGATGGCCGAACATTCACTCCATTGGGACCACTCCCCGTACATGTTATCGCGGTAGACAAAGAGTGATCGATTGAGCATCAGTGTCGCGCCATTTGAGTCGTAAAAGAAGAAGCAACCAGATGAGTCCCGTTGAGCTTTGACCTACAGGCACAATTTCGTATTTTAATTTTCCAAGGTGATGCTGGGGGCCTTATCAAGGTCCGAAGACAATAGTATGTGTCGTAAATGACAATTCGGAAATAAAAATGCGTTTTTTAATTTAAAGGTCAGGTATTTCCATCAACAAAACTGATAGAAATTATCAATTTAAGTTTGGTCAAGTTCACATCCATCTCATTTCTGTCATTTCCATTCATTTATAAGACTAATGCACAGAAATAAAAACCAAAGCCCGTGTCCTTGATGGGTTAGTAAGAATCCGCTTCCAATTCATTGAAATCAAGCTTAAATGCAAGTTCTGGATATACCTCATATCCTCTAGCAATTTCAGATAAAACGATCTATTTCTTCTTAATAAATATAAGCATTTAAATGCAAAATACTGTGGACTAACTCACCAATTCATCCGGATCTAACGTAAGTTCCAAACCACAGACAAAAGAGACTGAGAGTACGCAAATCACAAGCACAGTTGTTCTAATGCCCATTCTGACCACATTCTTGTACGAGGCCGCCTCACCTCAGACCAGGTATTTATCCAACTTGAACATAAATATTTACCTCAGTTAGAAAAGAAAAGATTGAAAAATGTGGCCATAATCTTTTTGAGTGAATAAACATTCTTCTGATCGCCCGTTATGTTGTATGCACCCATATTGGGTATTGGCGATAAGATCTACAAATAAAAAATCTGCCGTTTGTTAAATACATTTATGATGTCCAAACAGTTTACGATTTCCTCAAATGTTTAGATAATTTAATGAATTTAACGCCTGTGAAAACAGAAATACATGAGCAAAACATGCTCTTATTTCATTTTATTTTAGGCTAAAATATTCCAATGAATTGGTGAAAATTCCTAATTCATTTATTTTCCTAATTTTTCAAATATGTAAATCAAAAGTTTATCTCAATTTCCCGGAATCAAGTTCACATTTGTGCCCTTAAAAATTCCACTGCGACCGTTCTGTTTATGCAGAACGTGGTCATGTTCAAGAGCACAATGAAACGTTTATTTATGGCACGAGACTGATATTTTACTTAGATTCGTGGAAATTAATAACTTGAATCAGATTTAATGCCAACATATTATTAGTAAATTTATCCGTTATTCAATATATCATAAAAATAATGCAATACCTTTTTTCAGATAAGACACTGCTAATGGTAAATTCATTTCTCTAATTCTGAAGTGCTTCACTTTTTAATAATATTCAATAATTTAGTTTAACTAAGATTAATTTCAAGAAATCAGTGTCATTGCATTTAAACAAAACAAGTTAATTTTTACCAATTTTGAGGGTACATTCAAACAATACCACTAACCCATTTCGCACTAAAACTGTATTTTAGTTTGCAAATGTAAGTTTGGAAGTCTCGCTAACAATGTGGTTATAATTATCTAAACGAAGTAGGAAAATAATCTCCAAGAAAGCACCTCGAATTCAAATGAAGTAATTTGACAAAAGTATTGCACACAACCTTCGAGTTAGGCTGTATTCAAGCACAGCTGATGCGTTGACGGAGAATTAAGGTAATTTGCACTCAGCGCACGTGACGTCGTACGTGCGTTAATCTTGTGTTTATAACAGATGACACCTACTCAATGTCGTCAAATCGGCCAGTATATCGACGAAGCAAGCTGCACGCAAGAAGATTCACATCGGATCAGTGAGCCAAATGGATTCGGGACAGCAAATTCGACCACAAGCACACGCTTTAAAATCATCATTTCATGAAAAGTTAATTAAAATGTTATTTATAATTAAATAACACTGGGACCACTATTAGCTGGATTTGTTTATTCAGGGTATGGTGCTATGCGTGGGTATTTATTGTTCAATCATGTGAAATTCCATTTGCAAAAACGATTTTCCTTAAATAATGAATAATTTTTTCTAAGCAGTTTCAAAAAAGTGTTGTTTCTGAACCTGGAAATGATTGCTACCTCCACTGCGTCAGACCCCGATACTTTTCCCCATGCTAAAGAAAATTCCAAATCTTTTTTATTTTGTTTTAAAGTTGAGGTGAAACCACGATGATAAAGCAAGTTTAAACAGGAAAGACCACTTTTTCTGTGTGTTTAAAGTGCTTTAAGTGACGACCAGAATGTTTAAAAATGGCGAAAAATTTCAGGTACGGAATTCTCAATAGATATTTGCCCTAAAAATCATAGAAAACCAACGGTAACTTATTATGCTGAGGTTTCGAAGAATTTCGCTTCATAAGTCTTCAAAATATTCCTCAAAGGAACAACATATTTTAATAGTATGGTAGAATATAATCGACCTTCATAACTGTAAGTTTCAGCTAGGAAAATACATCGATAAATGTGGAAATAATATTCAGAAGTGAGATCGCACAAATATTTTTGGTACAACAAATTTGTTGCCTGAAAATACCGCGTATTCTGTATTGGTACTTACCAATGTTGAGTAACATGGTATTTCATATGTTTTTGTCAAAACAGTAATGATTTCAGAATTTATTTGATCATTAAATTTTTTAATCTACAAAGTTAGTAGAATTTTAAATCCCTTTTTACTCAATACGCTAGCATCTGAAATTGGTGTTCTAATGAACATGGCTTATTGGTAATAGAGGCGTTCAAAAACATATCAGTTTTTAAAATCTCGTTCACAAATAGCAATTCAGAAGTTATATTTAGTCTAAGAAATTTCAATACAACTCGTATTTTTCTGTTTTAAAACAGGAGTTTTGCTGTGGATTCATGAAAGTCAATCTATTTTAAATACGTTGCTTTGTGATCTGTTGCTGTTTGGATTAAAAATCGAAATTTATAACCAATTTTTCCATAAAGCTCAAGCATTTAATTAACTATTTATTATACGATATCTGCGACTAACCCATAAGTTCATTTTTTCAAATGGTTAATACTAGCGGTTTCTCACATAATTAACGAAAATGAAAATATTTGATTAGCAAAAATGTCGAATTAGCTTTTGGGCAAAAAAACTAGGTAAATATTTTGGTTGACTCTCAATTTCTACATTTGTACTTGGTAATGCTGAGTAATAAAGTATATATTTTTTGTTTAAATCGACACCGCTGTTCAAAACTATCACTCTAAATAACACCCTCTGGTTAAAAAGAGGTTAATATCTGTGAAGTTAATTTTATTTATTCGAAGAAAGTCAAACCAAATTTATCAAGAATCAGCATCACGAATTTAGTTCTGACCTATGAGATTAAAGTAATTCAAATAAATTCAAATGAATTTTTAATTTGTGCATTAAAATGTCAAAAAATCGCATGAATCTGGAGATAAGTTAACTCATTATCAATTAAGGCGGTTAAATGATTCTCGGTTTTGAAAACAACTTTGATATTAATAAATTCAACTTCATATTTTTAAATTTTATATTAGAATTTTACTGCGGTTCAGGAAATGCAATTTAATTTAAATATCTTCCTTTGTAACGTGTTGCTGTCAAGGACAATGACCTTGTATAACGTTGAAGCTCATTTTAACAACCTGTTTAAAGAACAGAAAAGAACAACTTGAAAACGAATTGAGGGAGGCATTTGCAATGCAAATCTGACAATCTTTTGACGACTTTGCCTGAGAAAAATGCCTAGATTCCGTCGTTATGCCCAAACCACCAAAAGAAATGAGATAGTAAGAAAGAAGCATAAGCCAACTATGCCATTGTTGTCAACGGATCTTTCAATGAAACAACAGAGAAATTCATCGATTGGATTCAAACAGAACTAACGGAAATTGAGATCCTTTTTTATGAATTAAAGATTGGTATCAATAAATCGCAATATTATTAGCAAAAAATTGGCACTACTCGAATCATTGCACCGACTATTAAGATAAGATTATACTTATTACACTAGAAATTAATAATTTCGAGACTGAGACTTTAAAATATGCAAAAGCAGACGTTATAGGCCACTGGTATCGAAATTCGGACTATCAGCACTCAATGAAGGCTGAGGACGAAGTTTTTGCTTCTCTTTGATCGCGTCGAAAGTTCTAGAGGTCTGCCATTTTTATACGTGACAATTTGAAGCACTGTTTTCCATTGTCCACAACACTTCAGGTCAAGTTGGAAGGACGACACGCTAAACGACCTATTAAATTGGAAAATCTTATTCGTTTTTGAAAAATATTGAGGTATTTTCAAACAAAGGCCAGGTCATATTTTGTCATATCTTCAATAAAGATGTGGCATGCAAATTAACTCCCTATACCAAATACATTAATTTAGTCTGAGAAACTGGAATGATAATTTCCCATTTAAACTTGAAATAGAGTCAAAATGAGCCCGTTTAGTAAAAAGTCATACATATTACTCCCTCGAAAAAGGCAAAACCTTCAAAGATTACTCATCCTTTTCTCTAGTTGCAAATACCATTCAAAAGTCAACGGACTAAGGATATTATAATTTCGCTTAAAAGCATATTAAAAACCCTTTTAACTTTGAGGTTATATATCACGCACCGTGAATTCAATGGCTCCCCAATTAATTCTCATGATATTGTGATGAATGATTAATGCATTTCACATGAACGTGAGCAATTACATGCTACAACAGAACGTGACTACTTGAGCTTTCAAAGCGAGAAAACGTAAAAAATCCTATCACGTGAATCTTACTCATAGAGTGAATCGGTTTGAGTACAAGTGATTAATAAGTCTTCTATGGATCATATGGAAACGAAACATGGTAGGTATTAACTGCAAAAATTATAAAGATTGTAAGAAATCCTATTTTAACTGGTTGATTAAGACGTCCTATTGAGGAAAAACATTGGGATTGGTGTAACCGTCGTACATACACCTTTGAATCTGGTATGTGAAAACCCAGGTTCGAAATTATCCACAGGCTCATCCAGTTTCAGCCACTGAGAGTGCCTAGAGAAATGAGTACAAAGTTAACTTGTTTTGTGGGGACTCTGTTCATCATATTGATATTTTAGGTAATTGAATTGAATTCCTCCACTCACAGATGGCTACAAGTTACAAGATCAGAGTCCCATGATTTTCTACTAATGGAGAAGTGAGATTTAAGCTAAGCTTACATCGCTATTGATGGCATTCTGCAATCGAATGATGAATAATTGGAAAAAAACTCTACTCTCTAAGATGAAAAATTTTTCAAAGCTCTTAGAGTGGTGGAGTCGAAACGGCCTTGTGCATCTGTCTCTACAGAAGTAGAATATGTGATTTTTGCTGATTCCCAGTACAAAATAGCCTATCTATTTACAATTGAGTTCTGCGTAAGCCAATCATTGGGCATTGGAATGTTGTAAGCTTTCAAGGTGAACTCAATATTTGTCTAAGCACAATTACCACACCTAGCTTAAGGTAAAAACACTCGTATTTACTTGAAATTGGCAAGTAACTAATTTGAGATCATTTTTAATATATTTTCACGTGAAAGTTGACAGTGTGGTGATTTATCAAATGCCAAATGACTAATCTAGTAATATTTCAATTTTCCAAAATAATATTTTGACATAAATGGCAAATTCATGGCTAAAATCCACTTTATCATGGAATTTTAAGGTGTTGAAACGCATAGCTACTATCGATCACTGCAACCACACGAATAAAAAAGTGCCAATTTAAATTGGAAAATATGTCTACACTAGAGCATTCGTACTCAATAAACTGTCCTTATTTATTGTCTAACAAGTTGAGACTGCGAAATTGCAAAAATGGAGCAATTTCGCAGTGAATCTCTTAACATTTTGACAACTTGCAAACCAGCGTCTCCTAATTGGCTCCTGCAATTCCAATTCAACCAATCAGACACCAGTTAACATCAAGCATAAATTCAGCACCGCTTTGTGTGTGTGCAGCATCGAAAATAGTGTTGGCAGACTAGCTTCTACAACAGGATGGCTCTAGTCTACGTGAATTTTGAGTTTCGTGAGCCCTCAAGTGCAGATGCTGTGAGAAAACTTGTTCAAAAGGTAAGTGTATATGGCGAAATCACTTTAATGTTCTGATTTTACTCATTTTTCCCTTACCAATTTATAAAAATACCAATTTTATCGTCAAATTATGCAGTATATTAAAAAAATGTGCTTATAAATTGGTGTAATTTATAAAAACATTAATTATATTTATATTATTAATTATTTTTTATTGTAAATTATAAACAACTAACCAAAAATGCAGAATAAACAAAAGTTCTATGGTATTTCAAGTACTCTCGGAGTGACAACTTTTTGAAACTTGTGCAATGAATCCCTCAAAAGTGAACAAACTTAAAACTTTATTTCATTATCTAAGCTAGTTGATGTAATAATCTTGAGCCAACAGAGAAAGAAAGCAATTTCGACTAAAGACAAGAAAAACTACATCTATTCTCCAGAGTGAAGTGGTAGAAAAACTGTTTTTAAACAGGGTACCCATCAGTTATCAAAACCCCTTGAATTTCGAATCCAATTGATGAATTCCATATGCATGACATTTCAGTACATCGACGACAAGAATCTTTTTATGGACAAACCTAAGACTGTAGCCGGGATTCAACCCTACGACAGATGTCTAGCCTCTGTTGTCTCCGACGTTGTCGACCAATTTGTCGCGGAGATGGAGCGGATCCCACTGACAGCAGTCAAAGCCCACAAACCTGGTAATTAAGTCACCTAGATCTAGATCTAGTCTAGTTCTCCTTCAATAAATTTTATTCTGTCTCTAAAATCTGTTTTTTTTTGCGTTCGGTGCGTCGGGCATGCCAAAAAACCACAGTGGTTTACGAGAATTTGTTTAAATCGGACTTGAGAGATAGTGCTCGAAAATAAATCGATAGAACTCGAGTTAGCTGAGGTCTGTGATAGTGCCCTTAGATAGTGCCTATCAGCAAGAGCTTGTTGTTCATTTTTTCCATTAAAAGTGCTCATTAGGCAAACATGTGGTAAAACGATAACTTTGGTATTTAAAAGTACCGTTTTATGAGAAAATACAACCACTTACACTAATAAGCGATCACTTTGTGGGCGATGAAAGTGAAGAAGTGCCTACCCAGTGGTTAACCTTCATTGTATAAAGTGACTTACTAATCTTGGAATGCAGATACATGGCTCCGCAAGCTCTGCAAAGCTGATTTGCCTTCTCCCATGAATTGCTATCATTTGTTATTTCGTACAGAGGTTTCTAGGGAATGGTTTTCGAAAAATCGCACTATTCCGGCACGGATTTAAACCGTGACAGAAGCAGTAGATTCTTTGCAAAGACAGTAAAGCCGAGAGTGTTTTTCTTAGACACAGCGCATATCGGGATGTAGACTGCCCGCTTTGTCTGTCTGGGTAAATAGAGCTGCCAAGTTCCAGACAACATTTAGTGGTCGTGATTATCTACCCTGTGGAAAAGAATCAAAGTTAACTAATAAGTGGTATTCAGGAATATTAGACAATTGCATCTAGAAGGGAATAAGCAGTTATAGATAGCAACAAGGAAATATGCAAATTTCAAACAAGACTTATGGAATCCGCGATAGATAATCCGTCTATTTATCTAGCAGTAAATTTCAGCTATGTGAAAATGTGTATGAGCCTAGTCCACTGCTATTAATCACCTTTTTCACTGTCTGGTAAGGCAAAATTTGCAACTTCTGTTCAGAATTAATCAAATTCTATGTAAATTGTACTTTGCTAAGCTATTAAAACACTCGCATCACTGGAAAAAAATACCCATAACCTCATAAATTTTCTTGTATTTGCTTCAAAAGTCCCGCTATTTACAATCGTCTTTTGGGATAAAACGTAAATCGCATTCTGGAATGTGTTTAGTACAACGCCACATCGATAAAATGGTATTTCAAAACTACGAATGCCAAATATCTAGTGTTTTCACATTTTGAGAGTTTATGGAGAACGAACTTCCTACGTAAGGAAACCCGAACGGGTTCAATCGGTTAAACATTAGTGGAGAGAGCCTAGAATTATGCGTCGTTACCCGATTTCAGAGGATACAGAAATGCGTGGGCGTAAAAAGCACTTGCGCATCGTTTAACAAGGAAATGTTAAGAATTTACAGCGTTCTGATGGCTGCACAGGCAAATCACTATAGCCTAGAACGTGTTGCAGGTCAGGATCGAAATTTTAGTGCTGTAATGGCTTGAGAGGCGAAGTCATGGCTTTGACGGTTACTGAGACCACGGGTAGTCCTACCTTGTGCATAATCAACCCCTAAGGAGTTCAGTTAAGTCACTCATCGTATTTATTACTTTTTCTGAAAACGTGTTTTCTGTAGAAGGCGGTGTAAATTTTTAAAAAATATTGCCCTAGAACGGAGTTCAAGTCTCTCTAGTGAAAATGCGATATCTTAGGAACTGTTTTGACTTGACTCAGCCAATATAAAGATCCAAAATGCACGAAACATGTTATAAGTGTTTATTACTTCGTAAAATCTAATAATTTCAATTTATGTACTCAAGTTAATCAACTTCTTATTTAAAGATCCAGTAGGAAGACTAGCACTAAAACAGTTTCCATGTTTAATCCTTCTAACAGATTTAGTGGTATTAAATTTACCCTGCCAAAACCGATATTGTCATCTCGGAGATGTTTAACATTTTTTTGGTACATGGGATTCAGAATTTCGATTTCGATATATCATGCTTGGACGTTAACTTAAAATGAGCTATAATATTATAATTTTTGGGCTTTAAACGCTCTTTGATAGCTTTTCTGACATGGAAAGCAATTCAAACTAGATAGTTTGGTTTGTAATTTCGCCATATAATTACAATTTCATTTAAACAAATACAAATACAAGCAGAGACATGATTCTTTTACATATTTGCAGAGTATTTAATTAACCTACATAATTGACATTTTTTCGCATTTATTTTCATCAACTCTTGGAGACATGGGTAGCAAAATTTCTCTAACAGGATATCATATTCTCAGACTCAAACATAGCCTGTCATACCTCGGCTACCGAACACCCCCCTTGTTTTTAACGCCCTTCTAACTCTCAATTTACTCAAATAAATTTGGCAATTTATTTTTTATATTCTCTTTATATTCTCAATGAATCAAGCTTGGGAACTTGTAACTATTTTAGAATAAAACGATTAAATGAAAATCTGTACATATCCTCTATTTACTTCAAAACTTTTTTCTTATTTTTGGTCAAGTGTTATTGCATTCAATAGCATGCAAATTTTTTGAGTTTTTCTTCTTACTCTAGAGAATGAAGGTACCCTTTGGTAAATTATTATTTCCAGCAAATTAAATAATTTTCTGAGGTTGTTTTGGAAATTGCAGGGCTTTTATTGACCTAGGAATTAGAAAAGCTATCAAAAAAACCTTCAAAATTTCCAACTATTAATATCTCGCTCTCTCTTAAACGGAATCCTAAAAGCGAACCTTATTTGTCGAAATTCGAAGCAAATTATGTAGTCAGAATGGCATTTAAAGAAACTTTTAATATTCTTCCATAAAATATATTTTGCATTTGATTAAAATAAATTAAATAAATATACGCACAATATAGGAGCTTGAAAATTTCAGTAATTAATATCTCGGCTCACTTTTTAATTTTTTATCTTTTTCTGTTATATTCCCCGATCCCGAAAGGAGAAATGTTGATCCCCATGTAGAGAACAAATAATCATAATAATTACTGTGAATAAATGACTGAAAACATCCAACTAATTCATCACAAGAAAAACTCCCTCTTGTTGATTTGCCACACAGGCTAACAAGTCTCCTGTGACCTTGAACGCCTCTGTTTGGCTTAGGTAATGACCAGCAAAGACATGACAAGCTTTTGGGGTTTAAATTAAACGAGCGAATTTTGCGCATTCCACTGAAAGTGATCTCCTCCAATCTACGGTCAGTCGCATTACAAATGTCTTCGGAATTTGCAAATTTATTCCTACTTTCTATCCATGTATTTAATAGCGTTTTGGCTGATGGTGCTTCTATAAGTAAACCATATATAGTTTACTTGTCATATTAATTTTAATCAGATAAGAATTTTTGTTGAGTGCTATTTACTCAAACCCAGGATATTTTTTGATAATAATTTTGATCATTTTTTGTACATGGGGCTCAACATTTCTACTTCCGGGCTCAGGTTTATACCAAAAACAGACCGAAAAGCTAGCTGCGACATTAGTTGCTGGGAATTTCAAATGCTTTTAAATATCTCAAATCCCGTACTTCGCTTAGAGTTCTTCTTTTTTTGATTCACCTAAATCAAATACAAAAAATGGTATTTATGTTTGGTGCTGATTAATTAACTCACCCATGGAATACTTCTCCTCACCGAATTTAAACAACTGTTTGGAACGTGGTTTTAAAAATTTTATTTTGTGGAATATCATGGCTGGCAGATATTTTATTAATGTTTGTGAAAACTAAGCGATTTTTCAATAGCTCCTCTGAAATCGACATCAATTCAAGCGCAACAAATTATTTGTTACATAAAATCGACACAACGAACACAAAAAATTATTCGAAAAATCTAATAATTACCCGGAGTGGGCAAATTCTAGAGTATAAGGAAAAGGAAACTGTAAATCTACTAAGTTCGCAAGAGCATTGCTAAGAAAACATTATGATTGATCGTGTTATAAACGATCAAAACCTGACATATTTTAATATAATTTGCTTAGTTTTCTTGTTATTTTTTATTTACTAAAATATTTGTTTTTGCAGATATTTTAAAACATTCTAATGAAATTGAACACCTCATCTGGCTACCAAAATATCCGGACCTCAACCCCAATTAAAAAGAGCATTTTAGGGAATCGAGTGAGAAATCGGATAATTTTGGCTGTAATAGTCCAACCTCTCAATCACATTTTGGTCAATATGGAAACAAAGAACCCTAGAAAGAAGGCTGGGTCACTTAGGCTGGCATGGCTCGGCTTTGTTTGAGCACAAGGGGCTCACGTGACGCTGAGTTTGTGCCAGCCATGAAATGTAAAGACTTACTTCTATACTGCTCTCAAGGCACACAAGAATGTCACAGATTACCTTGTAAAAATTAATTTTACTCATAACGGGATTGATCGAAATGCCTTCAGCTTCCCTAATCTTTATCCCTTATTTTCTCACGTCTTGTGAATCAAACTTAACTCTTCATTTATTGGCCTAAAATATATGAAGACGGTTCTGTATTTGGTAGAATTTTGCCAACTGTTGCAAAAATTTTTCCTAGGATTTGCATAATGAAATCTGCCGTATTGAGTGTAAATGAAGAGGCATTTTCCAACCTAAGACATTAAACGTGAAATAAGTGCTTGTTTGCAATTAATTTACATACTAACATAATCATCTTTTACAAAGTTTCTAATAAAACAAAAACGAAAAAGAGAAATTGGGAACTGAAAGCTGTAATGATCCCTAGGTGCTAGCGCCTTAAATGGACAAATTATCCTGGTTTGTTGACATTTGTTATTAATAAATATTCGTTAACTTCTCTGGACTTTAAGTGAGGTTCATCATATCCGTCAGAAGCAGATAGAATTTGCTTTGGTAAATCGACAAGAATGTGTTTTTCTGTCAACAGAGCTAAAATTGCAGTTTGTTTTGGTGTTTTCATGGAGCCAGGTATAAAACCAACATTTGTTGTGCCGCTGTTAGTAGCACGACGTCCCACACATCGACTCAGAGAGTTGGAATTCCGTCAATTGAAAGGAATTCGAAAATGACCCAACGATTCTACCTACTATTGGAATACCTCTTTGAGCAGTGGAAAATGTGATTTACTCTGATGAAACCTACTTGGTCACACTGTTTCCCATCTCACGCCGAGTTTACGCTTGCAACTCGCTGAATTGTCCACTACCTACCTACCTACCTAAATCATGGCTGGGTTGTGTGCTGATGAGTCAGCGATTTCCCTCAAAGACCGCATGGGAATTGAAGCGGGTGACTTGGTTCTTCCTACCGATGCTCAAGAAATGTGGTTTCCGGAGGGGAACGCCGACATCTTTCCAAATGATGGTGCCGCTGCACCAATTCATGGCTGCACTAGGAACATTCTCGTGAAGTTGAGCAGTTCATCCACAAAACTACTCTATTTACTCTCAAAGACATGCTCTTTCTCTGGACACACTAAATTTATAATCAAAGTACCTCAAACGTCATCATTTGTGGGCATTTCTTTTCATTCAATTTGTCATTGCTGTTCGGGAAACCACTTAAACACATTATTGCTAAATTTTATAAAGAAATATTCAACCTTAAAAATGCAAATCACTACACATATTTTAGGTAGATATTGAAAGCCTATTGGATAGAATCCCTATGACTCACCATCTGTTTGTTTCCATTGAGAGAATTAAAAAAATTTTGGCCTGTTCTTCTTTATTAGTTGAGCACGCCAATGAAGCATATTGTCGTAGCAATTAAAACAACTTTTTCGGTGCACGCATGACAGAATATCTTTTAACAGATTCGAGTTCTTAAAGATGAGGTTCCACCTCTTAGGTTCAGTTTGATACATTTTGGTGTAAAGGAGAATTTGAAATTTTATATGGCTTGCTAAATTGCCAGCTTGATTTTATGTCTAGTGTTGTCATTTATGTTTAAAAGCATCTTAAATTAACATTTTAACAAAAACTCTGAGCATTTTTTGAGGGTTGACGATTTCCCTCCATTTCACGAATTGTTCCTAGGTGGGAATGCGCTTCAAACGCTGGCTTAACATCACGTATTTGCGTGATTTAATAACTCATCTGATTTGCATTGACGTTTTGAGAAAAAATCAACAATTATTGTGCCCTAAAATCTAAAATTTTGTTTCCGAAATAGAGATGTGTGAATTTGATATTTCCGAATCTTTATAAAGCCATGTCTAAATGTAAAATCTGCAGGTGATATACAAAACAATATAAACACCCTAAAATTTGGCATCTTTATCTTTGAATTGTATAAAAATTAAAGGTTTTTACTACTTTTTATTGGATTTTTTATTTAAATTAAATGTTCTTACTGGCTTGCCACCTTTTTGCACAGTACATAGTTGTTTAAGTGGTTACCATCACGGCTTGCACCTTCATACTTTACACTAGTTTCAATCCAAAAATCTGATGGATTTGTGCATTGTAAGGGACTACCGAAGATCTCTTTAGTGCAACAGGGTTAATTTTTACTTTTTTTAACATTTACTGATCTTCAAGGTTTGTCCCATCCAAAAAAGTCATTCCTAATTGGTTGGATTGAAATGAAAATTGCCGAATAAGAATTGATCTAAGGGTGTTTGAATTTTTAAAAAAAATACTGTTGTGGCTTACGTTTTGGCGTTTATCTAAGCAAGATATACAAGGATTGGACACCAAGGATTGGAAACACTAGAAATTTTGTTAATATAATCTGTGAACGTGTAAACAATCAGAAATGACATATTTTATTGGCATTCATTTAGCATTATTAAATTATCCTATTTATTTTGAACATTTCCATTATTTTTGGCATTAATAAACTTTATCTATATGTGATAAATGTGCTCAGACATAGTATGTCTCCTTTGAAAGCTCATAACGCTGTTCATTCATATACTGAGCACAATAATTGGACGAATAATAAAATAAAATAAAAACTGTCATAAACAGTCAGAACTTGACTCTTTTTAATATCTTTGTTTATTATCATTGTTATTTGATGTTTGGAAAACTGTATATTACAGGTATTTAAAAATGTTTTTAATCATATAAAGAGTTAAAAAGATATTTACAAATTATAAATTAACATTGAAATAATTATTAACAAAAAAGGAAGTTTTGTTTGCTAGAATCTTTTAGAAAGGTAAGCGTGAATTTGATATCGGTGAAGTATGCCACTACTTATTTGAAGGAAATAAAAATTTAATATTTTAAATTCAGCCCGAAAGTTTTTTATTTTTAAGATTATAATCCTGAAAAGTTTTCAATTGGTCACAATTGGGAATTTCATAACATTTCATATTATTCGGCATTTTTCTTGCGTTAATTAAAACGGCTTTCTATTTCAAATATCCGTAAAAACAGTAGTGTTAAATAAGGAAATCAAATAACAAACTAATTTAAAGATAACATTATGCTAATTCAAATTTTGATTGTTTATAAGCTGTTAAAAAATTATGATGCTAAAATGTAAGGTCCAAATCCGGTGGTTTTTTCTTCCTTTTTACCGAAACACCAGATTCGCATTTATCTGATTTCAAAATAAAATTGTAACTTTGTGAAAAAAGAAAATTTTTGATGACCCATTAAGTTGTCAGTGCAAATCACTTGCGTTAATAAATCACGAAAATACGTGATGTTAAGCCAGCGTTTGAAGCGCATTCCCACCTAGGAACATTTCTTGAAATGGAGAGAAATCGTCAATCCCAAAAAAATGCTCATAGTTTTTTTAAATGTTATTTCAAGATACTTTTAAACATTAATTACAACACTACACCTAAAATCAAGCTGGCAATTTTGCAAGCCATATAAAATTTCAAATTCTCCTTTACACCAAAATGTATCAAACTGAACCTATGAGGTGGAACCTCATCTTTAAGAACTCGAATCTGTTAAAAGATATTCTGTCATGCGTGCACCGAAAAAGTTGTTTTAATTGCTACGACAATATGCTTCATTGGCGTGCTCAACTAATAAAGAAGAACAGGCCAAAATTTTTAATTCTCTCAATGGAAACAGACAGATGGTGAGTCATAGGGATTCTATCCAATAGGCTTTCAATATGTACCTAAAATGTGTGTAGTGATTTGCATTTTTAAGGTTGAATATTTCTTTATAAAATTTAGCAATAATGTGTTTAAGTGGTTTCCCGAACAGCAATGACAAATTGAATGAAAAGAAATGCCCACAAATGATGACGTTTGAGGTACTTTGATTATAAATTTCGTGTGTCCAGAGAAAGAGCATGTCTTTGAGAGTAAATAGAGTAGTTTTGTGGATGAACTGCTCAACTTCACGAGAATGTTCCTAGTGCAGCCATGAATTGGTGCAGCGGCACCATCATTTGGAAAGATGTCGGCGTTCCCCTCCGGAAACCACATTTCTTGAGCATCGGTAGGAAGAACCAAGTCATCCGCTTCAATTCCCATGCGGTCTTTGAGGGAAATCGCTGACTCATCAGCACACAACCCAGCCATGATTTAGGTAGGTAGGTAGGTATGGACAATTTAGCGAGTTGCAAGCGTAAACTCGGCGTGAGATGGGAAACAGTGTGACCAAGTAGGTTTCATCAGAGTAAATCATATTTTCCACTGCTCGAAGTGCCACTTCTGGAGGTTCCTACTCTACAATTTTCTAGACGTCTTGAAGCATTTATTGTCTGTGAGAGCAGAGGTATTCCAATAGTAGGTAGCATCGTTGGGACATTTTCGAATTCCTATGAATTGGCGGAATTCCGACTCTCTGAGTCGATGTGTGGGACGTCGTGCTACTAACAGGGGCACAACAAATGCTGATTTTATACCTGGCTCCACAAAAACACCAAAACCAACTGTAATTTTAGCTCTGTTGACAGAAAACACATTCTTGACCATTTATTAAAGCCTGTTTTCGTTGTTCCTTTAGCACTGAATGTAAACAGACGCAGACATGTTCCGTTAACACAATATTTAAGGCATAATCATGAACAATTGGAAGTTAACACAGTCATTTAGTTTACATATTATCTAAGAGATGAATGGATAAGGTAGTTATTTAGTTGTAACATTACCGATATAAATATTAGATCTCTGCAGTCAAAACCTTTGAAATACGGCAGCAACCCATGAAACTTCTGAATTTTGTGGCCTTCAACAATCTTCGGGACGCGAAGCAACTCAGAGTTTATTCAACGAAACGCCAGGCGTCATAGTAACGACTTAAACAACTGTACATATTATACAGATAATAACGAAAGGTAAATCTATTATAATTCAAGATAATCAAAACCCAAAATCTTGCTGATTCGATGCTTTAATCTGTCGACCATAGGAAAAGGCGGAAATCCAAAGATTAGCCAGCCAGTTCATTCACAAGTGGGCTGGCATTTAATTAATACCTTCTGAATGCAATTATTCATTCTATACTCCTGTTTCTGCTTAATAGAAAATGTATTAGGCATAGGTTAATAAATTTGATCATGAAAGTTTGTTTTAATGAGAAGCTGCTACTACTACCGTTTAAACTAAATATTTACTGAAGAATATCTGGTTGTGTCATTTAAACCTTCTTTTCGATTGATATTTCTTTAAATAAATCATTTTGAATGTTCCAAGCATTCTCCTTTTTTGGATGGGACAACAACGATTTCTTGAAAGAAATTAAGGAGACAAGCACATCCAGAACGTTAAGGCATTTAATACACTTATTTTGAAAGTTAACTTCATTTTTCATTTGACCATGGTTGTCAAATGGTAGTCTTAAAGTTCCTTAAGATGAGAGCAGCGTCAAATGTTGGTTGCACTTTTGATCAGTATTTTTTGCAAATAATATTAACATTCATCTTTGTAAATTATAACAGTGATACGAGGCCATCTCTGGTGTTGCTGGCCAAATACCACAAGAAGTTGTGCGCACTAGAAACAATGGCATCCATAAAGCCCTCTAGACTGTGGTAATCCAGGCTAACATAGGAGAGTAATATGAGATTCCCAACTTTGTAGAAATGCCAATTACTACCCTGGCATTTGCTGAACTGCCTTCGAATTTCTTTGTCCCATGTGAAAACAGAAAAGGTAGGGATAATAAAAAGTTGGAATCTTAAATAAATTATCCAATTGCTTCAACAATTATCATCTTCAAAATGTGTGTCTGAAAACAACCTCAAACGTCGCCGTCTTGACATTGATTGTTACATCCTTAATTAAAGATAATATATGTTCACTAGTTTTATTTTTCAAGCAACTGAAATACCTATTATAAACAAAGAATTATGTGCAGCCTTTTGATTTTAAATTGACAGTTTCATTAAATAACCATGAGTCCTTTAGAAGTTAAATGCAAATAATGAATGTCTAAAATTCCAGTGCTACTTATAAAATATTAGTAGACTAAATCGCTCTCAGCAAGATTTTTAGCTTATTGAATGGCAACATCAAGTTTTGTAAGTTTGCAACGCTTATGCGCTGCGCTGTAAAAATGCGTCGGAGCATTTACGTCATGAGTTAGAAGGATTAAATCATTAATTTCTTACCCTCGCTTGTTTAAATCAATGCGTTCTTTCTGTGTTATGCTAATGGCACTTTTGAGGCGCTCACTCATAAACAAATTAACGCTTATTTTATTCGCAAATGTAGCACAACAATTAAAAGTTAATTAAATTAGTAGGAACTATATATACTTCAGTGAATGACAACGTCAGTACTAATGTTGGTAGGTGTAGAAACGCACCCGCTCTCAGCCTGTAGCTGTCAGTCATTAGCTGAACCAATTTAAAGCCTTGATTACGCTTGAATAAACAACTCAATGGCAAATGCATTCCACGCTTGCCGTATTTTAAGCAAAGCATGCCCACTATTGATAGTCGAGTCTCTGAACTGGTAAATCAGTAGAAATCACCTCACCATCTCGAAAATTTTGAGCAAGGGGAAATATTATAAAGTGTATTATTTACATAAGGCTGGTATGAAATGAAATCACATCACCCCCAATGACTCAACACTGGAAGCGTTTCCACAAAACTTGATTTTGAGCACGTCGGTGTCCTCCTCAAACCTCGGAGGTCTGCGTGTTCGGCGTAGTTTGAGGTAATTCTTCACACGTTTCCGCGCACGGTACCAAAAAACAACCCCGATGAGACTCATCACGATAAAGTATCCGAGCACGCCCAAAACTGCTAGGGATTCAGACTGAAGTGAGAGGCTGTGTGATTCCACCGAAGTCGACGCCATTTCTACCATCCTGTGTTTATCGAGCAAAACAAGCCTAATTTCTGCACTGCAGCCACGAGAATTGGAAGCTAAATAAAAGCCACGAAGCTGATTGGTCGATGGAGCTTGTTGCAGTAAACCAATCAGAAATGCCCTCTTCCCAGTCTTTGTTTAATTAAACGGTTCTCTCTAGGATACAACTCACTCTTGACAGAAGGAATGACAAAAGATGTACCACTTTTAAATTTAATGAAACCTCACTACCAATAAATGCATTTTTGCTAAATAAACACGGAAAATTGAATTTATCTAGATACGTTTTTAATAAACAATCACTGGTTCGTTTTAAATTGCTATAAGTGTGGGTGTGAGCCACCTTTGAACAATTTTTCAGTCGCCATCAATACACATTAATCATTTTTAACCTTCTTTTACCAGCCGGAAATGGCCAAGCCCATCAGCAAAAAAATGAGATTTAAAATTCTACGATAAATTCCATGTGTCATCAAATATTTGTACTTTATGATGAGGGCAAGTGTGCTGCGCTGTGTTATAATCAAACAGAGGCCAGGGTCGAGGGTTTTGTTTAAATGCACTTCTCAGGCCAAGCCAGCAACAACAATCGAACCGTTTGCGCAGCCAATCGCAGTGAACCGCCCCTCGAGCACTGTGTCCAGTGTTTGCACTACCGATTCGGTGGGAATGCGGACCAAAATCTAAGGGAAAAATTTGAAAAAAATTTGATTTTCAGTAATTGGAGCCATTACTAGAGCTTATCTGTGGTGTTCTCGATCAGAAAGCATCAAGTTAAATTGTATAAACAATAAAGACATATCTTTCTCATCACCATGACAACAATAGAGCGAAACAAACAGGAAGAGAAATGGCTAGCTTGGTGTCTAAAAATAGAGCACAAATTCTAAGATAAAAAAGATTAATTGTAAGTTTAAAAAAAGCCATTTTCAAGGTGACTTTGGTTCCTTCTCTTAAGAAACTGATAAAGAATCAGTGCTTTAAGTTGGCTATGCCTACTGTGACCAAATTGACATATTTTACATCAACAAAAATTTCAGGAAATGTAGTGAGGAGTTGATGCTACGATGCTAAATTAATTCGGCGCAAAACGACATTTCGGAAGTGTTCATAGCGCCTCCAGTAATGAGTTTAAACCTCAATCTATTCCAGTTTAACCTTTGGGAGCGAATTAACTTTACTCATTTCTATATCGTAATTTTCACTTCACTGCATTTTTGTAAGCTAAAATGCCACTATGTTCACCGCGCATTCTGTTATGACAAATAATTATATTCTGTTAGGTCCTTGTGAAGCATTCCTTATCAAAACATGACCTATGCTGGCAGCTTTTGAAGCCAAATATATATAATTTTTTGATTTGGACAAAATCTCTACCGTCTGACCAATTACATTAAGAATCTCATCTTTAAATGACCAGTCGATAGTGTTTTTCGACGTGTAACCAAAGCTAAACTGCTAAATTGGACTATTTCATAGCATTATCCTCAAGACAATAGGGTTAGTTCGTTACTTTTGGCGCATTTAGGCAAGACAAGGCACATGGAATTGGGCCTTATTGTTTGCCAATGCCTCAGTACCTACGTGGTACTGGTACCCAACAGTGTCTGCTTCTAATTAAAACAAAACCTTTGGTTTAGTATAACTGAATTCAAAATTACAACACTTATTTAAATCACATTTCACCACTATAACAACCGACTGATGATCGACCATACGCGAATATTTAACCTTAATTTCTATACATTATTCACAGAGCACAATTAGGCATTCGATTACACTCTGCCAAGAAAGCGACGCACCAGTTTGGTGTCGCGATTAAGGACCCGCACATCCCTGAATCCGGAGCCGCCACAGACGATGGCACGACTGGGCAAGAGCTTCGCCACGTAGAGGTACTCTCCAGTCGTTGTGCTCAATGGGACGCCGTTCTCAAAGTGTCCATCACGCTCGACTTGTGTGAGCACATCCATGCACTCGGCTGGTTTCATGTAGGCATGTTTGTTGAGGATGTCCGTCACGTCTCCCTTTCCGAACCAGTCTCTGCATGATCCTGCTGAGAACTGGAGATTGCGCAGGTCCCAGACCTAAAAGAAGAAAATTGTTGCTTCAAAGGCTCTAATGATTAGTAATCCCACCATTACGATAGCCTTTGTTCTCCCCTACCAGATTATTATTGATTTTTCAATCACCTGAATGGGATTTTATCTTCAAAAGTGTGCCCATTGGTGTATTATTTATCTCTGTGCCCAATTTTACAAAGGCCCATATCAACCAATCATTTATCAAAACATTATCAAAGAAACTAATTCAACAAGTTACTTTGAGATTAATTAAAGGAATAAATTAGTTTCCTTTTATATCGATCTACTTGATTTTTATTCGATAGGGCATCCGTCTCATTCCATTACTTTTAAAGTTACTCGGAATTAACCCATAGTTTGTGTTTCGAATTTTAGTTAATGAGAACTTTCCTAACCACTTTCAAGGGTTATTTTTAAGACTTTTTTTTAAAAAATGGCCAAAACCACAGACGACATCGTGTTTTAAGCACAACCCAACTGACCGCTAGTCTGTCTTATCACTAGTCGCTTGAAACATTGTGTCCAGAAATGCAACTCCGGACTCCTTTCTTTTTCAACTCCTTCTAAAAGAATCTCCATTTTCAAGGACATTTCAAGTAGAAAATTTGGCGAAGACTCGAAGAAATGGTCGATTAATTCTTAGACTGAGCCAGGACCATCGGTCTGTCCTTAGGGCAGTGGAGAAATGTGCTATTCTTTGACGTATCATCTTTAACCTTATTTCCTGCACTGTGTTTTCAATGGCACGGGAAACATTCTAACCAAGTTAATCATATCATCTGGCCCATCACAAACGCCAGACCTTAACCTCATTATTGAGGAGCATTTATGATCGATTTTAGAGATGGATGTAAGAAGTCGATTCGAAGTTATGTATCAGTCTTTCAGTAAAACAAAAACCCAGTAAACTCTTCTAGGTTGTTCCAAATATCCACATCTCTTTTTGCTAATTAAATTATCTATTTTTCTAGAAAATACTTTATATTCAGAAACAGAACAAACACACAGGAATACGATTCTAAAAAAACGCGCAGCATCCGTGAGGTAGATTCACTTACCTCAAGAGCTTGACGCTTGCGCCATGAGGCAGTGAGAATGTAGTTGTCTTCATAGTCTAGACCATCCGGCGAGCAGACAAGGGGACCGTAGATCTCATGAACCGGGCCTTTTCTTGTCCTTGTGTCCCAAACCTACCGCCAAATGTCGATTCGCTCAGTTGTCGTTTAAACAAAAAAAATGTCCTACAGTTTCGGGCTTTCGTTGGCTTGGCGCCAAATACAGCTGTCGACTACCATCATTCCTGAAGCCAAAATTGTCTACAGTGTCTACAATAATGAACCAGGTTCTCCAAATATTGGCCAACCTCCCTTTTCCCATCTTTAGTTAATGAAGAAACGATCCATTTTCCTCTCTGGTAAATCTTGTCCTCTCAATAACAGAAAATGGCACAGACCTTGACATAGTGGTCCCAGCTAGCCGAAGCCAGGAGTCTTGGTTGCGTGGGATGGTAGTGTAGGGCAGTGATCCGCATCGAATGCCCCTCGGTGTGGTTGTCAGCCGGTCCAGCGGGATGGTAGCCGAGGATTTGTGGAGCTCGCACCTCGGGTTGTGGATGCTCAGGAGCCTCTCGGAGACGAAAAGCCCTGTTGATGCTTGAGATAGCGGCGGGTCGTTTATTGCACTCGGTTGTCAAACGCTCCGCCTTGCAGCTTTCTGGTGGTAACAGGAGAAGAAGGAAATGTCCTTAACACTGTGCCAACCTATACTGAGGGTAAATATCAGATCATACCACAAGTTTTGTTTAAATTTACCTAATGGAGCCTGGAGAAAATACTAGAGACTACACACTTCGGCTGTTTCTCGTATCATAACCTTAAGACCCTCGAGTTTTCTTCCGTTCGAGCCCAACTCATGGTTCTCCTGGACAAGAACCCGGCACTACTGTCCAAGAGCTAGCGGACACCTTCGTTGGACATCGATACAGAACCCACATCATTCCTGGCAAGGGTTCAGAACGGCCCATCAAAAGGTAGACGCCAGACAGGAAAGTTACCACTGAAAACACTACTTCTATCGAGATTTCCTAATCATCAATCACTTGTGCAACAAGTGTAATAAGAAAGGCCACAGAGATGGATTTTGCGGCAAAACCAAACGAAAGAGCCCCACTTCGAGCCATCGAACGGGACTACGTGCCAGCCTACAGGTGACAAAGAAAAGACGGAGATTTGTCCCTGTAGCTTATTTAAGGCAGTTGTTTCATCTGGAAGGAGAATCTAAAATCCCCTTTTTGGTAGAATTTTACAACTAAATAAATTTTTACTCACTCTCCTCCAATTTCATCGGTCCGTTTTCGGTGAATAGTTCCTTACTGCGTATCTTAGAGGGATCCAGCAGTTGGTAGATCCGAATCTCCGTGTCGTTGCCAGCCGTGGCCATCTCCGAGCCATCGGGCGAGACGTCTAGACAGTAGGTCTGCTGCTTCTCCTCCGTGATGATCGTCTCGAAGCCCTCCATGGTTGGATCGAAGCAGAAGACGTCGCCTTGTGGTGTACAGCCCACAACCCAGCGCAGATTCGGTGGAATGTAACGCAGACAGGTCACGGGCATACCCAGATCCCATTTCGATGGGCGAATCACCAACGGTGGCCTACCATCTGAGACGCTTATCACCTGAAAAGAATCATTAATATGGGTCATTCCATGAGTTATGCGAAGTTCTGATGGAGCATAACAGTATTTTTTAAACATCTACTTGTACCCTTGCAAACTTGTTTAATCTTTCTCTACCTATGGGTTGTTAGTAAGAATGCACATATCTTTGTTTCAATAATTGGGTTTCTTTTCAAGGCCAATATTGTTATTAGAATAATGGTAACACAAATAAACACAGAGTTTGAAGGCTAATGCATTTATATCCGCTTTATTCTCATTAAAATAGCCTATGAAAGCAAACAGTGGAAAGGATTTTATTGAATTATTGAAAAATTTCTCAGTGAACTGTTGAAAAGTTTCAAGAACTTTCATCAATATGTTGGAAACACTACTGATTCAATTTTCAAACGTCAATCAATTTGAACTGATTATTAAATTCTATTTTACTAATTGAACAAAAATAATATCTTTTGAGAGTTGGTTAATATTTTAAAGATTATCCAACACAATGTTCCGCTTTAAAATAACCACATATTATCCCATTTCAAACACAGCGCCTTTTAAATGTTTTGCAAGTTTGCTTAGATCACAAAAGATTTGAAGTCCAATTGCATATTTCCGTTCATTTAGAAACGTATCATCTAGGTGGCCCAGCCTTTGAAATCTCCTCACCACACTTATCCCAGTGTTACATCAATAAAGTTTTCAATATTTATGACGGAAAATAGACACCTTGTGTCTTCAACCCAATCCCTAAATCCGAAGGCGGATTTTGCTATCATTAGAAGCATTTGACTACAGGTGGGCAAGGTACTGACGTGTTTAATGCTACAAAATGATTGAAATAGCCTACTCGAACACTGGTGTTTGCGAAACCAGCAATGAGTTGGCGTCCATCTGGACTAAACTTCACTGAGTGAACCCCGAAATCGTCGTATTCGTAGATCATTTTGTGTGAGTTGTCGTGAGATTCCACGGGGCAGACGTCGAGTAAGTCGCTTTTACAGCATCGTGGCTTTTCTGGCAAGGGTGGGGGTACAAATTTGCTTTCTATTGGGTCGTTATACTCCGGGGGATACAAGGTGCGCTGAAATTTGGACTTGGTGAGACGGAAAACTGATGAGAGACCGTTTTCGATTAATGAACCAGCTATAAGAGCCGATTCTAAATGGCGACGCGTCATTGTTTCTAAAAAGATAGCAGTATTTCATTTATGAAATCATCATAAAAACTCGAACCATTAAAATTCTGCATAAAAGCAAGGAAGCAAATATTCTTGTAAAAACAGGGGCCATTATTGATATTATAAATCTAAATAAGGCCATGAGTTGTATTTAATTTTGGTTAATGAAAAGCGACAATTGGAATGACCTAAATTCACCTTATAATGTGTCAGTTCAAATTACGTCTTCGACGCAATCAGTTATCAAAGCAATCGATGGAAACAAACGCCTTCTATGTGAAGAGGCATAAAAGAAGAATCATGTGTAAAATAATTTGTTGAGACGTTTATTATCTAAACGCAGCTAATCATTGCATAGACGCGTTTAAAAATAATTTAATAATCAATTGACATTTCCGCATGTATTATGATATTTTATTCTTCAAGTTCACATTAAAATGAAACTAAACTTTGTATTTTAATAGAAATTTTTTGTTCATTAATGCGAAAGAATCGAATTCAGTCCTCTTGATTTCTACAAGCATTTAAAAGTAACTATTTTTGAAATTAGATGTATGTGTAGGTATAAAGTGTTTAACTTCCAAAAGCGTCGAAAGTAAAAGAAAACCGAAGATGGAAGTATAAACTTGCATTATGATAAATAACAAACACGGATATGTAAGCGCTGCTTGGGCGCTTCCTTACGGAGTTATGAAGGCTAATTCAGACGACCGAACACAAAACATGTTAATCGATTGGCATTTGATCCGTGGTCGTTGGCCAGAAGTACTGTGTTTCAATGAACCTATCAGAAATCGGTACTCAAAAAAATTATAACTATCGTATAATATATATAGCAATTGGTATAGGCTTCACTGATTGTTTTGCGATGCAATAACGCAATAGGTAAAATTGTGGGTTCAGTAAGACCTTAATAGCCACTGGTTTAAAACAACTTATTTCTAGAAGAGTTGCGCCACATTAGTTAAAGGCTAGAGGATCAGTCGTAGTTTATTTTCAAAATTACCCTTTATGTCGCTATCATGTAAAGCCATCGCTTTTTTACTAATTACTTTAAGAATAAAATAAAAAATTATGAATCATGAATCAAATCTAAAAATAACACAGATTTAGTATTTATTACTTAGATTTCTGGCAATTCTACAGGCTGCTAATTAATTTACGGCGCTTGTTTATCCGAACCCAAAACGAGGTCTAAGCTGTAGCGGTGCTTTGAACACTTGATGTCATTATAATAGTTCTACGAGTATGGTACGTTGATATCAACCATTGATTTTGTTTATAACACTTCATCTCACTTCAACTAAAAGTCTCCTTGAATTTTTTGGCAAAAGGTATCATTCGGTTTGTCAATCCCAAGTGTACCTGAGGGTATCAAATCCGTAGGGGCTCTTGGGCAGGATTACTTATCACGAGCCTGGTCTTTCCCAAGCTTTGATTTCCTTAACCCAGTAGGGTATCTTTTGTCATGCATACAATTTCCAGGTGAGCGTTCTTAATTTATTCTGTGATTCATGGCATAATTTTGCTTAGTAAGATTTTTGTTTTCAGTCGATTTATTCAAGGGTTTTCACGATGAAATTTCTGAAATAATGTCCAAAAACGTTTTTAAGTACTTTGTACTCACGATCAAAAATCTACTCATATGCTTCTGGGATACGCTATTTGGTCAGGGTTTCTGTTTGTACGGAAATGAAAAAGCCACATTCGCTGTCAAAGTTGCACTCTTCATATTGCGCACAATGGTTTTCATCGCTGCTGCTTTCTGTCTCTTCATTTTTCCAACTACCGTTTTTGGGGTATTAGTTGTCTCAACCATCGTAAGATTTTTTTCTGTTACTTTATTATCCTATGTTATTACTTTTCCTGGGGTTGAAGCCAAACTCTCCTTTCTCTGAAATTTAGTTTTTTAATTTCGGAGGCAGTTTGAGTCTGGTATCGGCTGGATGCGTGATTGCGTACATCACTCTCAATTTGGCCACTCGATTATGGATACACCATCAAGGCGATGCTATTGACCAAAATGAAAGCGAAACGATTGGGGTAAATGAAATCGTATTTTAGGTGTCTTATGTTCGTACTTTGTTCTTTCAGTTTGTATACGAGTGAGTTGGCACACCCATGTATTTGACACTGGATTTATTTACAATTCAGGAACTTAAGTGCACATTTTCAATTACTCCACTGTTTATCTAAACTTAGCTTTGTTTACAAGGTTAATGATCAGAAGTATTTTCAGTCTCTAAAGATGTGTTTTGGCTAAGCAGAATCGTATTGTTATCGTCCATAAACCAAAAACTCGTAGTTCGAACTTACTTGGTTCCTGTGAGTATCAGTCGCTCAGCAACTGTTATTTTTTACAGAAAATCCTTGACACCTCCGGTGAGTCGGTTCGAGAACTCTCGGAATTGGTGAAATCGTCGTCTCTGACGACAGCAGCAAGTGGGAAAACCGAGCTTCCATCGAAGCGATCGCTCTTCGGTCGGGCTTTGCAATGGCACCTGAGTCTTTTCGATTTCTACGACCACCTTCTCCAGCCAATATTTGATCAACAAAAGGACATGTAATGTACTGCACAAGAACCAAGCCAGATTGCAACAAGAGAGAAACTTTCGTACTATTTTTGAATAAATCCTGTTGAATATACCTGTGTGACTTGGGAATAATTGCCGAAGATCGTGGTTGAGCATCTTTCAGTAATGTCAAAGGTATTCACACACACTAAGCGCGCTTTAAAAGATTGAAAACAATTTGGTCTTTCGCAGACTGGATGATGACGTTGTAGAACAATTTATCAATTTGACGTTTCACTCTTGTCTCGTAAGCTGCCGCTCTCAGAAATCGATGAGTCGTAGCCTCCAAATGGAATGGAACATCCCAGTGGTTCTCAGTGTATTTGACCTCCTTGTTAGCGTCTGTTTACCGTGACTAGACGGTGAAATTAGCCCTTGTAAAGTTATCAAGTGGAAAATGTTGCTTTAAAAGTTCGCATTTCTAAAAATAACTTTGATCGTGAGAACTTGTCACGATACCAAGTTCTTGTTTAGCGTTCCTTTTGTACTAATCACGAAGAGGCATAATTGGCATTCGGCAAAATGCCACAGGAATATGTGAGTGGCTCATTTTAGTCATGCGCCGTTTCCCGTTAATGTTGTTATTAATAACAATTTATGTATTTTTCCTAAATTAAATGGGCTCGTTTTCACCATGCATTTCTTTCATTCCTTTTCGCTGCTCCGATTGGCTCATTGTGAGTTCTGATCAGTTTTTGCTTGTCTGCTTATTGGCCACCTAATAACCAATCAAATTGGCGGGAGAAGCGGTCGAAAAATTTAATTGGACGTTGAAATTAAGAGTAGGCAATGGAGGAAAAGCGAGAGTTTTATTAATGTTTCTGACAATTTTTTTTCCAAAATGCCAGATGTTTCCATTATTTTGCCCAACCCCTGTACATCGTAATCCCACATTCAAGTAAGTACTTTAAAACAGTCCTAATAGATTGTTGGAACACATAGAAACGCCCCTTTTCAAATATCATTGAACCAGGAGTCATAAAAGTCGATTGATAAGAACTTGCTGAAGCTCAATCATACGATCGTGTGTCAGTGGTGTTGATTAACGAAGACGCCTAGGTTAAAGCCATCGAACGGTATCCCGAGGTGGTGTGAACAATCGGTGACCCGCTTCTTTTCTTCTACCGACGCGCTGAACTCACACACGCCCACGTTAAAGGCATCTTCGCCCATAAGCTAAATTCTGTGGTGTATGACAGAATTGTATTCGTCTGTCTGTTAAAGCCCCGTGCTTTAGGAGTTGGAACTACACTTGGTCGTCCATATGCCGTTAGGGTTTTCTTTTTTCGTTTCCACCCTGGCAGGAGATAATCCCGGACCACCTGATCGAGGAGCAAATATTTCTGATAATAATGGCGGTCCCTTATCGACTGCATAGATAATTAAAATTAGTTAAATTAAGTGATATGACCGTCAAATTCGTCACTAACTCCCATTATTCAGTTAAGTAACTAATGTTAATTATTATATATGATAAATAAATTGATAATATTTCAAAACTCTGCTGAGCTTCAAATTTTATTTAAGTTTATAAAAACTATAATTTCTTCTTTCATTTTAAATCAAATGGAAAAACCAAACTGCCCATAAATATAGCACGTCTCCCTGTTAAATTTGCGGTGACCTTGTCAAGTGGCACGCACTATGACGCCAACACCTACGTAAACGTATCACAGGCATGTCTCTATCGATTCTTATGTGCAGTGACTAATCGAGAAGACCCTTAAATTGCCAAACTTTGAATTTTATTTGACATTTAAAGAGAAGTTAACTTAAAATCAAAATTTGTTCAAAATACCTACACTTTTAATGGTTTACTGGTTGGAAAAATTGGTTTTCATACTGAAAATCAAGTTATCATAGCAGACGCTAAATGGGTGCTCAATACAGAACACTCATCATTCCTTGTATGAGTACAGTGGAAACTATCCAAGAAAGTTATCATTGTGTAGGTTCTGTAGAAAATTCCACATTTAGGTGAAATTTGTATTTGAAGAAGAAACTAACGATAATGATGATGATGATAATGATGATGATGATGATGATGATGACGTGAGTTCACGGGTTTGCCATAGTAAATCATAGATTGCTCAAATGTCAGGTTTGCCATAGTAAATCATAGATTGCTCAAATGTCAATGGGATTAATTTTTGGCTGTATTAAAATCAGGAACTCACTGTGTTTCTTTATTTTGATAACAAGCATTTGACCCCATAAAATTCTAGTAAAATTGCATGTTAAAATGCCAATGCATTAATCTGCATTCTAAAACCATGGCGCCATTTACAGAATAGTCAAGCATCACATTATCGCAAAGTTTTTTAAATTAAGAATTGTTTCCCAAGCAATCCTATTGCAATTTGCACTGGTACAATGTCCAAATAATAGGGATGAAACACATCTTTATTTCGGCCAGAGGTGTTGAATCAGCTTACAAAAACAATGTATTTATTAAAACAAAAATATTTCGTGCACACAAAGGAATAGCTAGAGTCGTTCATGATTAACAGCTTATAAAGTGTTTCAAATATCCACACACAAATAATGATAAAAACACCATCAGAGTTTATGTGATACTATTTAAATTTCGTCCTCTTTAAAAACATAAGATTTAAACACAACTTATGGGTGAATTCGCGAACTCATTGGTAGCTTAGAGCAATACTGACGCCATAAAATAGACTTTGTTACCAAGTTTCCTTGCACAACTTGTTATATTTTTAGAAATTAATTTTTTTTAATTGTGAACTGCTACGCTTAGCGTGATTGCCGATATGCAAGATAACTGTTCTGCTCACCGATATTGATGGAATTCTTCTAAAGTGGCTTTCAATTTAACTTCCAAAAGCGTCCAGTGAATACTGACAATGCAAAATACTTACTTGCAGTTTTAAGAGCAAAAGAAGTTATTGACTTGAAATAATGCTGCGCTTTTGACCTCGCAAGTTACTCATGCGTGTTTCTTTCCGCTCCAATGAGCAATCGTTATTTGCCTTATAAGATGAGAATGTAGAGCTTAAAGCTGCAAAAGCAAGGGCAATGTGCGGAGGAAAGACGTTCCTACTACTCCTACTCCTAGTCCTAGTGCTGTCGACAGTGCATGCCAGTAAAGTACCGGGATATGGTAATCTTTGAGTCTGTTCAACCTTTCCATCTAGCATCGACACCGGAATCAATGGCGAACAGCCTGCTCACTGCTCTGTCTGACTACATCAAAGATGGAAATGTCGAGGAGGTTACGGAACTCACCAATGCCACCCTCTGCGGTCCACTACAAGTGGATGTGAAAGAGGTGTACAGGAAAACCAACTACAAAATTAAGACGTGCGTCCAAATTCAAAGTGCAACAGCGCAGGTGACCCTTATATGCTTTAATTCGTTAATCCCTTTTCTGCTAATCTTCTTACGTAAGAAGGTGTAGCTTCTATGACCTTGGCACGAAATTTCAAACTTAAATCAGGCATTGAGGTCCCTATAAAATGATTTCAAAGTTGTTTTCCTTTGAAGGGCAACACATTTGGAGACTTGAAGTTGAACGTTACTATCGAGGCAGTGCCAGAGAGCGACGGAAAACCCATTGTGGGTGTGGATCTCATAAGTTGCAGTTATGCTAAAACCAATTACGGAAGGACTAGAGAGGGTGACTTCTTGCATTACCTCGTCAAGTTAATTATACCTGTAGCTTTCAAAAACGAAATTTATCAGGCTATTTTACAGCACTGGCTTTGAACAGAAATAAATTCTCTCGGTCACAGATTGCAGTATTTTTTCTCGGGTTGGCCGATTTCTGCTGCGAATTGTCATGATTGAAACTCATAATGATGCATTCATTATTTAATATTATAATTATTTAATAATATTATAATATTATTATTATTATTAATATTATTAATAATATAATATTATTAATTATAATAATAATAATATTAATATTATTATTATAATTATTAAATATTATAATATTTAATAATTAATATAATTATAATAATATTATAATTATTTAATATATAAACGATCATTTAATAAAATTATAAAATTGGACTCCTCTCAGTCTCTGAAGAGTGCATTCAAATACCTGTGTGTTTTCCTCCCTTTTATTATCAAATAACTAGACAGTTTATGCAAATTTATCCTCAATTTAATGAAGTTTTGTAATAAAAATTGAAATTTCTCTCTATGTTTAACAAGAATATAATTAAAAACTATCAGATAAACATTTACAAATTGTGAAAAATTGTGAGAAATTTCTTTATTTTTCTGGAAATTTTAGCCTTATCTGTGATACAAATTACTGGTATTGATTTCAAAAAATGAAACTTTCAAAATGAAATTCACAAATTAGTAGTTGTGGTTTTATTTGATTCATCGTTTCCATCACTAAATAACACCACTCTGAAGTGGTCCTAACCGTTGACCGCAGCTAAGGGCTCTAGTCATATTCCTCTTCGCCTCATTCACATTTCGTTTTGATAAAATACTAAGAATTGGAAGTTATCCAACTTAGGATACGCAGAACGGAGAAAAGCACTCTTTGAACAACGTTCACCAGCGATTCATGGAAGAGATGGACTTCAAGAAAGGCACCTGATCTTTTGAAAGTTACTTTGAAGTTTCAGAGTCTGTGATCCACATTTCGTCGAATCTATCACCATTAATTTTAAAATATCTATAAATAGCAATTTGTTTAAGTAAAAATATTAAAAACAAAAATAAGTAAATAAATACTAAAATATTGTTGTAACTTCTTCAGATATTATGATGCCAAAATTCTAGGTGTTTCTACATGTGGACTATAAACAATCACTTGTAGTTGTTTTGGATACTATGATATAATTATTTCTGATTCAAATCCTTCCTAAAATATCCCCATCGACTTCATTAATGCAAGGAGTGCCAAGTGTATGATAAAAAATGCATTTGCAAGTTCAATGGGTAGGCTGTAATTGCCACTGAGTTCAGGTCTCAAAGTTGAAAATTTTCCGCGTTTAAATCGATAGCATTTGAGTAGCGTGAGGTTGCTGAGTAGACGAGTCTGTAGACCTCTCTGAATGATGCCTCAGTTTGGTCCAGAATCTCCTATCAATGAAGGCAAAATAAGCAGCCATTAAATGATCATCCAATAAGAAGCAACTTATCATCAACACTTTAAAAACTATCGTTTTCAGCTGCTGCTGTGCCTCAGATGGTTTTTAGGATCCTCCATTCTAGCGAGTTTTAAGTCAAACTAATTTTAATTCTTTAAATTAGTACAAATATTCTTTAAATTTTAATCAATTCAAAAGGGGAAAGTCGATCGAAGCTTATGGTATGGTCAATCGGGTGGTTCTGTTTACGGCATGGGTTAAAGTACTTTCGTGGAGTTGTACGCTAGTTTACTGAGATCAAAATCACGCAATGCTAAGGCCCCTGATAGCAAAATCTTGTATCCATGGCTACTTCGACCCTGTAGGTCATTATAAACCATACAAATATGGTAATGTTAGCTTGCCTTTCAAGTACACCATAATCTACGGGTAATTTTGGTATAAAACTGCATTTTTTTCTGCTATTTTTTCGAATAACTTGCCTTCATTTTCAAGAAATCTCGTGGATCACAGTAATCCCCACTGCACTGAGCCAATATCCAAGATCTCGTAGCAAAACTGCCACCAATATAGGTTGCTAGAAAAGTCACCGACATTATGCCACATCCGAGTCTGGATTTATAAAGCTAGAAGAAGAATAAATTTACTACTTCAAGGTGATTTGCCCATTTGGGCTCCTTTGGGACTTACAATTAATGCTAGAAGAGACACTCCAAATGCAGTGATTGGGATGAAGTTGATGCAAAACTCCAAGGCAACGAAGACACCCAGACGACAGAAAAGGCACCAGAGCCGTAGGATTTCGCAGACAGCTTGACGGGACAAATTAGTGGGTGGTGATTCAAGAGTCAGAAGCAGTCGGAGACACGAAAAAGTGGCCCTGGTCAAGATTTGCACCAGTTTTAGAGTGCACCTCAGAGTCTTGAGATCCTGGCTATATTTGTCCAAGAATTCGACTTAAAGAAAACAGGTTGTATGAGGTTTGATTGGGTATTTGTTGAAGATCTAAAAACTTAATCTAATCGATAGTTTGTTGAACCATCAAGCCTAAAAAGGAGCTGTAAAACATGGGACCAATATTGGGTTTGTGTTTGGAGAAGTTCGATACAATAGGACACTATCGATGACAAGTCGATAAAACAATTCCTCTAAAAATGCTAAAAATGTTAAAATTGTCCATTTCTAAATAAATTTGAATACATTTTCAATACACAAAAAATACTAAAATTATTGTTCATACTACTACATTGGTGGTAGTACTACATTTTAAATTCATTTATTAATATTTTTGAGTTAAATTTTAACTGTTAACTCCCACTCACATTTGGAAATTGAGTAAAATCCTCTTAATCCGAATGGAAAATTTATACAGATATGAGATCCTTTTAAGTGATTTCCCACGTCATTTGAAAACCAGAGACACCTGAAACTGGGACAGACTATTAGCGCAAACGGTGAAAGTTTTCTAGCTTTCTTAACGTGCGGTATCTGCTAAAAAGGAAAAAGATAAATAATAATTATTTTTTAGAAAAAAACTTTCAAATTAACACCCATTTGTACTATTATTTATTCAAAAATATAGAACAAATTATCCCTTAACTGTGGTTCTAAATTTTTTCAGTCTGCTATTGTTTATTTAAACTAAATATATATAAATTTATTTATCCTTCAACGTACCACAGAAAACGTGATCTTTTGAAACTACTGGTGTTTTAAATCAAAAAATTTTGGACTTACTTTAAGGTCGACTTCAAGGAAACGGTTGGCAGATTTGGGGTGACATTCAATTAATAAGCGATGCTGTAGTATAAAACGTTTTACAAATAGTGGAAGCATTCCATAGTCTGGTTCGGGTTTAATAAAGACTCGTATTTGTGTTTTAAAAGAGAAGAAACCCCTGCACGACAAACGGTACCTGAATGCGAATGACTCTATATTGTGTTTATCTTTGTTTAAATGCACGTTGACAGACTCTGGGGGTTGTGCTTATGTCGAAAAGCACATTCGTGCGTTAACAAGATTAACCGTGGTTCGGTCCTTGAGAGTCGAACTGTTGATAGTTCGAGCTACTTGGAAAGTGCTTTAAAGACGCTGGTGGTTGACACTGATTTCACACTTGTCTTCGGGCGTTTGATCTCTACAAAAGCACCATCGTGGGTGTTCAGGCTAGAGATTAAATTTGAGACACCATATCGAAAGTTTTCGATATTTTAATTCGAGGAATATTCCTGGACTTCCTTTGAAAAAGAAATAGATTGATTACTACTCAGATGGGTGTTTCACCTGTAACTATAAAAGTTGAATTTTACGACACTTGTATGATCAGCTACCTTTGTGGTAGCGCTCAAAAGATTCAGCTCAATCGACAAAGTCCAATTCCAATACCAAGGTCCATCAGAACTTGTTAGTAGGGACTTGCGTGAATATCTGCTGTCATAGCTCAATCTGATTATCTGTCGCAGAGCTGTTTACAAGTTCACGCAGCCGCAATGAGCACACGAGGCTTTCTAATTGCAATTCTTCCGTGGTGGGTTCTGTACATGATCATTGAGCCGTGCTCTTGCGTTCCTCTCCAACAACTAATCGATTTATGGTCCGACATTCTTTCTCAGCCAAAAACTTCGATGACTTTTTTTTCTTTTCTGTCTCAAAAGTGTTTTCACTATTTTGTCCATACCTTCTATCTTTCAATGAAACGAGTTGGCTCTTAGTTGGAATGCTATAGTTACTATCTAGGATTTAAGTAGAAGTTGTATGCAATTTCAAAATATCAATATGCAACAGCGGACAGCCAAACCACGAAGCAAGCAATAGCAGCACTCAGCTACTTAATTTCTAAATATTAATAAATAAATATATAATATTTGGTGTAAAGACGCTCCGTAAGTTTTCTACGGAAGACATTTTAAACTTTTAACTGACCATAAACCACTTTTATTCATCTTTGGTTCGAACAAGGGTGTTCCAATTCATTCGGCTACGACTTCAAGGTGAAATTCTTCAAAACTACAGACTTCGGTCACGCGGATGGATTATCGAGACTAGTTAACAGAAAAAGCCCTCCAGATGAAGACGTGGTCGTCGCCAATACGACTGCCGAAATTGGTACACTTCAAGTGCTAGCCGAAACAATACGACATACGTCTATTACCTTAACGGAGATACGAAAGGTCACATTGGAAGACAGGGTTCTTACAAAAGCAATACAGTTTACCCGCTCTAGATGGCCAAAGATCCCACCTCAAGGAGAATTATCAGAGTTGTATCATCGACGCTTGCTTAACGTTTGAAGACAGAGTCGTCATTCCATCAAGACTGCGTCAAGCAGTGCTTCGACAGTTCCACTCTGGACACCCTGGTATATCGGGGATGAAATCGCTCTCGCGCGGATGCGTTTATTGGCCAGGTCTGGATAAAGATATCGAGAAAATGGTAAGGGAATGTGGCAGATGCCAACAGGCATCGAAATTCTCTAAACCTGAAACCCCGGAGCCGTGGCCTTCAACCAAATCACCATGGACAAGCGTCCATTTAGATTTCACAGGACCAATAAATGGAATCTGGTATTTAGTCGTTGTTGATGCCCGCTCAAAATGGCCAGAGATCGTACCATTAAAACAGGCAACTACTAGGGCTACCATGACTTCGCCAAATCGAATCTTTGCGACACATGGAATTCCAGAAACAATAGTGTCTGACACAATTCACGTCAGCTCAGTTTGAACAATTATGTAAAGATAGATGCATTGAGCACTTACGTATACCACCTTACCACCCTCAATCAAATGGACAAGCAGAACGCTTCGTAGACACCCTAAAACGAGCTCTTTTCAAAGCAAAGGGGGAAGGGACGACTGACGAGATTCTACAACGTTTCTTGTTGGCTTACCGAATAACCCCGCTTCCAATACTTGGAGGAAAATCTCCGGCGGAAGTGCTCATGGGTCGAAAACCTCGAAATACCTAGAACAAGCGCTCCCCGGACAAAAAGAGCTTTAAGGAGTGGATTTAACATTGGAGATCGTGTGTATGCACGAGATTTCCGGAACAGCCATAGCTGGACACCGACTGTAATCAAAGATAGAAAGGGAAAGATAATTTACGAGGTGGATGCTGATGGCGAAACGTGGACAAGACACAAGAATCATCTACGACTCCTGTTCCTGTTGTTGGATACCTTTAATTTATCCAACCCGGTTCCGTGTCACACTCAATCAGAACAGACACCAACCCTCCGAAGATCGGGAAGGATACGACACGCACCACAACGACTAGGACGCGTTGTACTTCTACGAATACATGTTTTGAGTCGTTACGCATCCGTTTATCTGGTGGCCTCCTATCCTAGAGTCAGAGCGTAATATTACAAATCACATTACTTTAGATGGCATCAATACCTCGTAAATACACATTAGTAGTATACCTCCAAATTCAACCCACAACCACGAAAACACAAGTGATACCCAAAATCAGCTACATTTCGTCACTACAAAAGACACGCACACACACACAGCGGTACAAAAGCGAAGAGAGGTCCTTCACAAATCAAGGTTGGTCATCATCGTCGTCACCGTCGAAACCACGTCTCTTCCCAGTCGCATTCCTCGGATCCTCGTCCCCCAGTCCAGAATTGAGCAACTTCACGAGCATCTCTGAGCCAAGACCCTTCAGGCTTGACATATTGTCCAGCACGGACGACAAGATATCCATCGATATGGGCGAGGACTCCTCGTCCATGGATTTGGACGCCGGTGCGGCCTCCGCGAAGGGGGTTTTCGACGAGAAGGGATTCGATAAACCATCCAGACTGGCGAAATAGACCTTCGCGTTGTTCGCCATGGCCTGGAGGCGTTGCAGCTCGAGGAATTGGGGTGTGAGACGCAGGGAATCCGCTTCGGCCAGTCTCTTCGCCCGATAGAACTCCGCGTCGGCTTCTGCTCGAGCTCGAGAGGCTCGCATGGAGTCCTCAATGGCTGCCATGGCAGCCTCGTTCTCCTTAGCGGAGAGTTGCATACGCCACTGAATCGCCGCAACTTCTGCTGCTTGCTCAGCCTCTGAAAGAGAACACCACTTCAACTTTCGTCCTTGAATGGGTGCCCGCAAACAAGCACCTCAAATGTCGAGTTGACAGGATCTGCTCTCCTCGCCTGTATTCCCGCCAACTTGGAATATTTGTTTAAATTGACATACCTCGTCTGTCTACCTTTAGATCCCTGTGAGCACACCTCAAACATCCAGGTTTGACTCCATACAGAAAATTTACCTACCAGTGATGTTTACTCCAGGATAAAAGAGGTGGAGTTTCTACTGACAATTATGCAGAGTTGGACAGAAAAAAAAAACATACGAATCGGCAATAATAGTAACATCTACTGAGACTGGACAAATTAATGGAAACACCCAACAATGGGATCATAATCTTTCAACCCAAAGCTTGACACATTTTAATGTTTTTTTTGCCTATAATTTTTTTTATTAATTAGCATACTTATTAGAGGAAATTTTTTAAAGAGGCCAAATTGCCACATCCCCGAATTCTTAGCGTTTCAAGTGGTAGCGTTTTAAAAGCACAGGACTGACCGAAAGTCAAAGATGATGGCTGAGAGAGATACTTCTTTCCTGGCTGGCGAATTCGTTTTATTTTTGGCTTCAAAATCAAAATGAAAATAAAACTGAGGACGAGTTAATTTACCGGTACATTTGTGGTTCAAACGGTCCAGAAAGGAACTGAAGTCCTCCAAGTCCTTGTTTACATTGGCACGGTTGGACACAATGACACACCTAATCGAACTGTCAACCGCTTTGTTACCTCTGACAGTGTAGTCTAGACAACTGTGACAGTTTCAAGACCCGGCCACGTCAAAAGTATATGCCCTCAAGAAACATTCGTTCAGAGCCACTGCTAGACTGAGCACAAATTCTGGTGCAATTAATCGATATTCAAAAAACGAACTGACCAATCACAGCCCTCCGTCGCTCTGTCTCGGCTTCCTTCTCCACGGTGCGCTGTCGCTGCTCAGCGATGAGAAGTTTGGTCTTCTCCGCCTCCATCGACTCGTAGTTGCGTCGGATGCTCTCCGGAATCTTCGGTTTGGTCACACGCACAGCCTGGATAAAGAGACCCGGTGCCATCACTAGGAGGTCTTCTTGCAGCGCTCGCTTCAGGTTCTCGTCTATCTGGTCTACCAATAGATGGAAAGAGGCCATAAAGAGACTGGACAAATTAGTGGAAACACCTAACACTTCCGTTATAATTATAATTTTGTAACTGTTTTGGTTATAATCCCGGCAGCTATGCACACGTGTCGAATATGAAGAGTGAGTTGGAAGATACTTATTCATGGACAAAGGAGCACACAGCGGAAGTCGGTATTGTTTATATGCGGTAGATTCCGATAAATGACCGCGTGTAAACACATCAGGTAGACGATAAGACGAGAATATTGGCCACGTTTTTCTTCGGTTCTGACGTGGCATAAAATTAATCCAGTGGGTTTCCGACCATGCAGACAATTTGAGCTGTTGAAATGACTAAAAGAGTACCTCCTATGTCGATTTTTTTGACTTCTCGACTGATTTTGCCGTACTTTTTCAATCAGTCGAAGGTGTACGCAAACAAACTCGTGACCAATGAAGGCATCATAGGATTTTTGCATTAAAAGTTCTTTTATAGGAATTCATCTAGTTTAAATCCTATGAAAAGCAGTATTTCATCGTGTGTCAAAAAACATACCGAAATGATAAAAGGCTAGACACTAGTGCGACCGATTCGATGTTACTAAAAATATTGAACTTTTCAAATTATAAAAAAACACTTACCGAAAAGGTCAATGTAGACTTCTTGCAATGTGTGACTACTGCAAAATTGGTTGAGTTCGTGATGAACCTTGTTATATATTAGAGTCTTGTCATAATCGGCGCTGTAGTTCTTGACAATATCGTAGGCTAAAAATAACAACAAAAACATTTAAAATTACAACAGAATGTTCAAAACGATTATTTAATTGATAAATTACCATTTGATGCTGATAGCAGATTTACAACTTCGATTCGGTCAAAATAAATCACTACACCACCACTAAAAGAAGCATTAGAAAGGATTGAAAACAAACCTAGTTCCACAGGGAACATTTCTCACTTCGTCCGTTTGAAGCGTTACCTAGAAACGAAACAGACGATGAAACTTTGAACAATACATGGTCCATGGATTGATTTATTTCTGATAACCAGTAATATATACCTGAACCGATTTAAAGGTAGTAATTAGAGGTATCATAAGGTGAAAGCCTGGTGTACTAGTCTCTTTTAACAGAGCGCCACCACGATAATAGACTCCAACGTGTCCTTCTTCGATTTTATGTAGGGAAGACGAAAGCACAATTGCCCAGACAACCACGAAAACTGACAGATAAGATACTGCGGAATTCCGATTATCCATGATTCCTAAATATCAAGATGCTTAAATGCGTAAAAGTAATAATTTATGTCAGATTTACAATTACGGCACGAAGGACACACACGAAGGACAGTTGAACGAAAATAGTGCACAGTAATCAGTCACGACCTTCAGTACGCTGGTTTAATATAAGCACCAAAATGAAAAGTAAGCTTTCATTGCTAAAACTTTTTCTAGTTAAAGTTAAATAAAAAGTTCATAAATTATAAAATTTAATCACCTTGGATCATAATTAAAGCTTGCGTATTTATTTTTAATTAACTAATGTATGTGGCCAGCTTGATTTATTGTCCATAATAGGCGCATTGTATATAGTGGTCAAGTTTGTGGTTGCTGGGGAAAGGACCCTTTTACTTAACAGTAACGGACTCAGTAGAACAGCAGCAGCTACCATTACGTCCGTAGGTGTGTACTTTTTAAGATCAAACATAAAGGCCCAAGCTTAGAAGGGAAGACAAACAGGTGTTTCACTACCAGATATCCAATCTTTGTCTGCAGGTTCTATAAATCCGCCACCCTCAATAACGACCCTCGTAAGGCAAATAATCTTCACACCACGGAGCAATATCGAAGTACACAGATTCAGTTCACTCTTCTTTAACACCACTTTCACGATCTGTACACCCAAACACCACAGACTAGGCGGAATGGAGACGGGGAGGGGGATTGGGAAAGCGGCGTTAGCAACTACAGGGAATCGAGCCAAGGGAGATTAAAAGACAAAAAAGAGAGCCAGAGAGACAAAGGGAGTACGAGGAGAACAGAAGAAATTGGGGGAGAGAGCCAGCCCGTTCAGTTGAGCGGCTTTTTCGGCATCCGCGGCGAATTCTCAGCCGATCCTGTGGTGGAGAGACGCTCAAACATATCAGGCAGAGCGTTTGCGATAGTGCTGTCCCCCTTATTCTTCCCAGGTCCCGTCACCGCATGTTTCGACTTGAGAGCACCCACGAGAGTTATCGGGGCACCCACTCGGGCCTCCTAAAACCGGGAAACAGTCTTAGCCGTCTAAAACTGACGCGATTTAGTTTAATGCCTCCTACACTGTACCGCATAGATTTTCTTGAGTTTCGCGACGGCCCATCCGATGAGTTGGTGGTTGTCGCGCTTGCTGTCGGCGTTGGCGGTTCCGCGTTGAAGTGGCTGTGTCGGCGACGAAGACGGTGGTGGTGGTAGACTGTACTGACCGCCGTTTCTGCTGCTTGAGGCTCCCTCCCCTTCGGTGATTGCGAGCAGTGACTTCTCGGTTATCTTGCCACAGAGACTAGAGGCGGTCTGAGTGAACAAAGAAGGGAACTACAAGAGATGAACTGGACAGCAAGGTCTTGCCAGTCTAAGTGACTCAACTCCTCCGTTGTGATCCAATCAGCTTTGTCCTCAGGGCGCATAAACATGGGACACACAGTCCGGACTCTGGGTGATCCTAGTTCATTCGCAAACGCCACATGGTTTGGTCTAGCCAATAAACCCGGGCTTACATTTACGACCAAATGCAGATATATGCCGCTATGACGTGGCGTTGGTTATCCTATCAATACCAAAATTTCTATCGAAAATATGTACTTTAATCGCAAGCTTTCAATACCACAAACAGCAATAGATCACCGGCTAACGAAGGAGCCATTAAAAAACAGAACAAAGGCACAAATCTTAGCACCTCAGGGCCACGAATTCTTTCTAAACAGGTACCTTCGATTAGATGTCCTTCAAGAAGTAACTGGAGATAGTAAAACGGAACTACATGCCAACAATGAATGGGCCTTAAACGCTTAGTAGATACACAATTCTGCCAGTGATCCTACGAATAATAAAGCTTTTTAACGATTCTAAGTATCTGGTCAGGCTATAATTTCCAAAAACTCATGTAGGTAATGATCGCGATCCACTCATTCATGTAGAGAAGGTGGTTACTCACCAAAACAAGACCGTAGAGCGCACGCACATTCGTTGGGTTGAGACGACACGCGTGAGCGAAGTAGGCCCGAGCCACTTCCAAGTTCTCAACGCCACCCTCTGAGTACTTGATCTGGAAGGAGACACGTGAATTTCGGCATTCATTAGAAGCTTAAGTGTGGAAGACAAGCAGGATTTCTGGCGCACTTGTTTTAAGGAAGAAATCTTAACAGAATGGCTCTTCCCTTAACAATATTCGAGCCTTTTTCGGTATTTAAAAAATGAAAATAACTTGTGTCAGGATGACTAATTGTCTTTGACAGTAGAGGCTTTCAAATTGTAGCTCTTCCTTGGTGGAATCCAGCTCCACGTGAATTTCGACATTCATTAGAAGCTTAAAAAACAACTATTTTAAATAAGCGTACCAAATGATAAACAAAAAACATTAAAATGCGCCAAAGTTTGATTATAATATCAAAATGCTCGGTGTTTCCATTATTTTGTCCAGTCCCCGTAGAACTACTCCACTGAATCTAAAGGGAGCAAATTATACACGATTCCACACTGCCATCGAAGACGAATTTGATCCACCTTATTCCCTCTTGCTTCTTCAGACTACCAACCAAAGCGTACCTCAGCAAGGCGTTCGTGCAGCAGGTGGTTGTGTGGGTTGGCAAGGATCATCTCCTCAACGCAGAACGCCGCGTGTTTGTAGTCACCCTGGCTCAGGTAGAGGTCACCCAGTTCACTCCACGCCTCTCCGTCTGCCATGAACCTGCAGCCGGGGAACAAAGCACACACGCACAGACACATCATCATCATCATCGTCGTCAGCATCCATTTCGGAGACTAAGAAATTAGGCAGGCAGGACCAAGAGGATTTCCACGAACACACTTATCAACCTGATAATGATGGTGCTTAAAATTGCCAGAAAGACAGCAATTTAGTTTCAGAGTTGGAGATAGGCAACAGTCAGTGCTAGGAGGACCAGATTTCGTACCTATGACAGCTGAAGACAAGACAGTTTTTCATACACTTTAGTGGAGTGGTTTTTATCCATGGGGATAACTTAACCTTTGAGTCAGTTCGAGACGACAATCTCAGAGGCTTAATGCGAATACCGGTTGAACAGTAGACCTTCTCGAATACCGCACTGAAAAAGACTATTTTTATACACGGAAATGGGGTGGATTTTGTCTGTGTTTAAAATGGCGAATAAAACAGGTAGAAGCAACGACCACAACAGAAATTTCGTCCCAATGGGAATCGTTTCATTGGAGAGACGGTTAGAGACTGATAATCTATTGTCTAGACCACCTCTTTATGACCGTTGAACAGACAACACCAACAAAGGGGAATGAGGAAGCGGAATTTCATCTGGGAAGTTAGAAAACGCACTTCTTGAATCTACAGAATCGCTCGCCAATCACGTCTTTCATACACGGAAACGGCGTGGACTTTATCAATGCTTTAAAAGAGTGTTTTGGACAGTGAGAAGTAACGAGAAACGGGGTCCACTTCAACCAAGGGGCAGTGTCTACTTCTGGAGAATCAGTTGAAGACAAGACGAGAATCGTTCATCAAAAGAGCCTGTTTCTTAAACACGAAAGTGTTCTAGAAACCAGTCTTTACAGAGGAGAGGATAGAAGTTCACGACAGCCCAAGGCCAACAAGGTCGAAAGACAAATTTAGAGGCTCGGAAATTCCGTGGAAGATCGTCCCTAAGTCACACGAGGTCTAATTGAAGACAAGACCAACAGAAGCCGAATTTTCCAGCATTCTTGCATCCTACATTAAAAAAAACACTACAGAAAATCTGTAGAAGTAACAACTACAGAGCAGGATGGAAATTGGACACGGAGGAGACCAGTTTCAGAGGTTGTGGGATTCGATGACAACTGTTGGAAGGAATAGACTTCCCGTTTAAAACCGTGTGCTTGTGGTCGGTGAACGAGCCTTTGGCCGTAAACAAGCGAGCAAAAGGTGAAAGAAACAATTTGGAGACGACGAGGCGACTTCAAATGGTGTCAAAAACCTCACTAACTTTTGACGAATTAAAAGATTGACTGCAAACGAAAATACACACTTCAGCTATCAATAAGGACCTGTTCAACTTGCTCAGTAGCTCTGGCTGTTAGTAGGCTCAGCGTATACTCAAACCGGTTCTAACTTTACTCATCTCTCTTCAGAGAGACAGGCTTGGTTTGCTACGCAACCTATTCTAGATCAAGTACACATAAGATAGTAGATGGTAGAAGTAGCGAATTAAAAGCCCGGAAACTAATGGAAATATGCACCTTAGCGAGCTCGGAGTCACCAGAATCCTACGCCGAAATCAGGATCCGATTTAAGTCACGCCCTAAACTAGACCGTTTAATACACAGATTTGACCGCAAAAGAGGTGATCGTTTCCCAATTGCCTGGGTAGGGAATGGGTCGCCCAGCTGATGTTTGTGATAATCGTAGGAGAAAAGAGAAAACAGCTCTGGAGGTCTCCAATAAAGCCTCATGACCGAAACCACCAATAGGGAATCGAAATAAACCTTTGGCAGAATAAAAAATCAAAGGAGCGCTCGTGGTGACAAAAACCACACCATGAACTTTTGACCTTTGGAGAGCGAGGGGGTCGTCAAACAATGCTAATGGTTTGAAAATCCTTAAAACACAAAACAAACATCGAGGGCATCGTTTTCCAGTGCTTTGCTTCTGCATGTAATAAAATAGAGTTTGTGATTTATTGGTGACTTATTCTGGAAGCGGACTTCTCTCTCATCTTTGGTTACTACTAGAACCAAATAGATGGCGAGAATTTGACGAGATTAAAATTTTGCTTACGTTTTGAGGTATTTGTTTAGTTCCTCGATTGCATGGTTGATAAGTCCTTGAGACTTGTACGTTGCAATCATTCGCTTACGGGCCACCTAAAAGTATCAAAATGGAATCGTAACCCTCTCAAGAATTGCCAAAACCATATATATTGTCAATGAAAAAAAACTCACAATGTCCGTAGTGTCCTTTTCAAGGATTTCTTTGTAAATAGCACGAGCACCTTCAATCCTAAATGCCGAGTTGAAAAATCAATCTAACTCATGCATTAATAAATGGATTAGAACTTCAAGTTAATTTTACTTGTTTGTGGCTTCAAGAAGCATGCCTTCGAGGCGTTTGACACGACAACTTTCAGGAAAACGGTTTTTCAGATGGAGGAGGCATGTCTGTTAGGATTATAAAACTCAGGCATCACTGGATTTCAAAACTTTAAATACATGGATATAAATGAAAAAATGCATACTTCGGCGAGTTCGAAGTCAGCAGTATCTAACGCCGCAATGAGGACCTGTTCAAGAATGGTCCATTCTACAACAAAGGCCGACCGTTAATTAAATTAAATATTTTTACTGCATAAAAATACACTTACTTTCTACACTGAGGCTGTTAATTCTTGGTTTAATGTCAGAATACCAAAGGGAGACAACCTTAGCACTATCTCGCCTATTGTTTTCCCGTAGCGTACGTAGTTCTGACAAGGCTGCTAAAGGAGACAAATAAAGAAAATAATCAGTTGATTTAATAAATTCCATTAAGCAATATTTGGATAATAAATTACAAAGAAATGGTAAATAGCAAAAGGCTCAACACCCACACTTCATCTCAAGCACACTATAAGAACAGTTGCCACGTTTTTCACCAACTATAAACAATCTATCCAATGTGTAAATGTACTACCCAAAAATTATAAACTGATAAAATTTTACACCTCTTTACATTTTTGTGCTATTGATTTCTAGTTCTACCATGTTACCTTCACGTGGATTCTGAGACCTTAGCCATTTCGAAAGTAACCCGGTAACCCACAAACCTCCTGGGCACAATGTCTCGGCAACAGGCGAAGACGCCTGAAACGTTCCGCATGGTGAGGGAGATAATTTATTATGAGTTTTTAAATACCCTTTCTTAGAATACTGAACTTTTTACGCTCACCTACGGTTCTCTTGTCGCTCAAATAGTTAAGGACTACGAATCTGACGATTTAATTAACGAACAATTGGATAATATGTATGATCTTAAATTTTCTGAACAAATTCAGAGGTTATAATATTGGCGAAAAATTGGCCGAAGATTTCGTCGCTCGAGGGAACACTAGTCGATGTGTCGATTTGAAGGAAACAGCTAGTCAACTGGTTCACGGTTTCAAACTTTTTCTCGGTGTCTCCCCATCCATAAGTAAATTTAGCGCCGATGGAAAGGAATTCTCTTTGATATTCGATTCCAATCCGCTCACTGAGTTCGTGGATCTCCCTCCGGACCACCCAAAACTTCTCTATTGCAACGTTCTAGTTGGCGCTATTCGTGGTGCTCTTCATAATGTAATTATAAAAATTTTTAATCGAAAATTCCTTAGATGCAATTGGAGGTCGAGACTAAGTTTGTTTCCGATCAGCTTCGAGGTGACAAGACCACGGAAATAGGCGTCAAGTTTATCCGTCGCATTAAGGAAGTCTTTTCAGGCGATGACTGAACCATATCACTTACTTCTGTCATTTGTACTTTTTTCTTATAATAAAATTTTAAAATTCGTCTTTCTTCTTCTCTCCTAGTGTGGTTATGCTTTTCTAATTAAGGGTTTTATTTTAGTCTCGAAATGTCATCGCAGTGGGCATCATCAACATCTGGAAGCATGTCAGAAGCCTGGATGATTAAGGCCATCCGACTCCTTCACTCCAAAAACCCCGAAGATACAGCAAAACTGAGGAAAATGTACAAAGACGCCTGTAAAAATGAGTCCCTTGTCACTTCCATTACCCTCGCTGAGGCTCTGCAAACGGAAGAGGATAGTAAACCCACTTCTGAGGTGTGTTTCGAAATTTCGCATTGTTTTTATACATATTAAGTTAAACTTTTTCAGTATTTTCTAGAGCTCAGCAGTGGAAAATGGCGTTAAGCCCCTGCATCGTGCTATGATTGTGTGACACTCTTTGTGTCTTAGCTTAAATAGCAGTTACTGTTTACGTGCTTGAGGCTTCTTTTGTCTCCCTATAGGTTTCTTGTTACCTGCTCTTTTGTAGAAGCCTAGAATGAGTCTGGAAATTCACACTTAAGTATGCTTTTGTTTTAGAAAAATTCGACCTCCCGTTCTCGAATATCAATCCCAGCCGCTCAAACAGTCTCAGAGACAACCCAGGGTGGTAGAACCTTCACCTTCTTCGATCCCGCTTCGATTACACCCGCGGATGTGGCTGCCAAAACTCAGGGCGTGCCCGTCGTTACTGATGGTGCGTTGGTTTTCATCCTGTCCTGTTTGGGTCTCAATATTCAGTGTTTGAACGCATGGCTGGACTCATTAGCTGTTCCTAAAGCTTACTCCTTTCCTCCTACAGACTCCCAGATGCCCGTCGTCCCAGTTGTGGTTTGCCAAGGCGACGCTCTAACCGAGGTGACGCCTACTCCCGTCATTGTCAACACCAGTGGCAGTGGCAGCGCGGGTGAACTGGTCCCCGGTGCCTCACCCTCATCCGTGGTCGTCGACCCGGCCGCAGTCGCTGAGGGCGTCGCCGAACTCTTCGCGGAGCTCAAGTGCTGCGTCTGCGACAACATGTTCGCTCCCGGTGGTGGAGGCAGCTCGGTGCTGGTCGAGTGTGCCATCTGCCGTTCGCTGTACCACAAAATGTGCCACTCACCCTCCCTGGTGGGAACTGACGTGCCCCAGGGGTGGATTTGTGGTCAGTGTGCTGCCGCGGTGACTGCAGAGATGAATCAGGAGGATGTGGATTGTACATAGCTAGACAAGAGTACATTTTTATCTTGTAAGTAGCATGTTCTGTGGGAATAGATGTAATTTTGAGGTGGTCGGTTTTCTAATTCACTATCACAGTAATTGAAGAAGCCTTGGAAGCGAACAGCCGGATGTGGGTTGTACTTATCACGAATTAAACACGTTTCAGTCAATTAAGTAGTTGTAATCTACTTATATTTATAAGTAGTATAGAAGGGCAATGATGTGCTTTTGAAGCAGGTGAGTGGTTACTATACTCCCACGGTGAATGTAAATGCTATGAAGGTCAAGAACAAGGATAGGGAAGTTTAAAACACATTATCTACGCTTTAAAAGTTGTTTGGTACTTACATGTTATAAGTAGTATGTAGAGTGAGATTTACCTGTTTCCATGCGGTAACCGTAGAAACCGTGGAGATGAAAAAGGTGGATGGGGATTGTATATAGGGAGGATTTATCACAGATTTTACACAATTTATTTGTTTAAGGAGTGTGGAATGGATTTTGCCGTAATATACTGCCACAGTGACTATAGGAGCCTTGAAAGGTGCAGAAGGAGGGCTAAAAGAGCTTTTATACCGGTTCTTTGTCATGGTCTGCTATTATGGTGTTAAATTGCGCAGTTATATTCTACTTATGCGGGGTAAGTAGTAAGCATCTACAGGAGATGTTTCATAGCGGCTTGATTTAATTTTAACCTTATCTTGGGGAAGCCACTAGTGCACGACTAGGTGTCTTTGAATATGTACTAGGAATATTTTATGGTCGTAGCCAAGAGTCCTTACATTGGTCAGCAGAATTGGTACTTTCTAGCCCGTGATTGAACAGTTATACCAACGGGTAGCATATTTTCCTTTTCCTGGTTAGACCATATAAACCCACAATCCCACACCTATGAGAGTGCGTGTAATCTCGTCTCTGTTTATTGCGGCATGTCTATACTCAGTGTATCTCCGTTTGCGCAAACACCGGCGGCATTCTGAGAGGCAGTTTATCGACGAATCGCGAGTTCCTCGTCAGCACAAACGGCACGCGTACCATTGGCTGACCACCCTCATTTCCCAGGGTCAATCTCACCACGACCTCATAGGCGATATCAATGATCCTGCACTCCTGCCTTCCTGTCACGACATTCTCCTCCTGATACCGCGGCTTACTCGCCAGCAGCTTGGCGCACTCGTCTTCGGGTTCCTCCACTTGTGGAGGTTTTTCAGTGGGAGCCTTATCCGCCTCTTTCGAGCCCTTCCCTTTCCCCTTCTTGCTCGCCGCACGCTTCTTCGATGAGTTAGACGCATTTTTTCCACCCTTTTTCTTACTCGATTTACCCGATTTCGACTTGCTCTTTTCCTTTCTCTGCTCCTGTGTCGGTTGTGGCGCTGGCGGCTCCTCGATTTTCACCCAGTCCTGTCTCACAATAACCGTGCTCTCCGCCAAGAAGACCTTCCTATCTCTACTCATCCTCCCATCCATGGCGACGTTGTACTTCTTCTCATCGAAAACAGGTCGGAGTTTGAAGGTATTACTCCATCCCTTGTTCTTGGGTCCAATGGGCAGACCTTGTTCCCCGGCTTTAGCCTCTGTGATTGCCAGTAGGATGCTATTATCGTGCGGTATTTCTGAGTGGAATGTGTACTTCTGCTCGATGCACACTGAGAGTCCGGTAACAGTATGTCTGGCGGAGTCATTGGAAATCGATACGCTGACCTCAATCTCCTCTCCCTGGTAGTAGACGTCCTGGTTCAGACTGGCGGTTAGTTGGAGGGTTCCCTGATCCTCCAGACAGCACCATCGATTGTAGTCCATGGTCGTCGAAGGTCGTTGAGCCGATGGCTTTACCACGGGAGTGATTGTGTACTTGTAGATGTCCATACTCACGTCGTTTTCCGGCGGTGGTATACAGAACTCCGTCACGCCTGCAAATGCCCTAACCGACCAGAACAAGCCCGTGTTTTGCTGGACGTGATGCGGCCGAGAAAAGAGGATTGAATCCGGTTTACGCGTCAGATCGTAGGTGAAAGGAACAACTCGCCAACTCTTCGGATACTGCGCCTCAATTTTGCTGACAAGGTTCTGCGTGAACATCATAAACGGCGGCATATGATCGATATTCAGTGGGAAAAGTGGGTAACAGTCCTTAAAGCACCGCGTTTTGCACATCACCGACGGTGGAAACGGCGGTTCTTTTGTGTACTCACAGTAGACAAAGTCGGCAGCCACTTCGATGAACACCCCGACTCCGTTTGTGACTAGACAGTAGGGGAAGGCGACTGCTCCAATGAGAAGAGCAGGCTCGTACTCCGGCATATCGGGTCTGTCATCCACGAAAATCGGTTCGTCGTAGGTCTTCTCATTAGGGTTTCCGCCACTCTCCTTTTTGCCGCCTTTTGCCTTACCTTTCCCTCCGCTTTTGGAGTTCTTCGAGTCGCGTTTTCCCTTAGACTTCGAGGAGCCTTTTTTGGACCCTCCGGACTTTTTCGAGTTGTCTTTTCTCCCTGCCTCGTCGCCATGAGGTTTGACTTCGGTGAAAATCTCCGGGAGACGATTCCAGACCTCGTAGAGGTGAATCTTCTGGCAGAAGAGCGCGATGTTTTGCGAGCGCTTCACGAAGATGGAATCGAGATCGGCGTAGAGCCGACGCCCGAAACAGAGCTTTTCGGTCTCCTCAAGGGTGAGACCGGACTTCTCCTTGCCTTTCGTGCCCTTCTTGGAGCCGCGAGAGCCCTTCGACGATTTGCCTTTACTGGGCATCTACGTTTCCTGCCTTACATAAAAGCAGACACACGTATGCGTGGCTCGCCACACGTGGTTCGTGGTAAAATCAATAGCAATTCTGAAGTATAACCGTGTGTCATCGGGAAAAAGCGCCTGGTAAGATTACAGCCATTGCAATTTCGATTTCCTACAGCTAAATGAGATTACAATGCTCTCAGTGAATTCCACACCGAAAATCCAGAAACCAGTTCTGCGCATTTGGCCTTAAAACACTAAGGTACTTTTTTTGATCCATTTACCTACGCAAACAAGAGGTGTTCGTGTAAACAAAGCCTAGTTCACAGTAGGGTGACCGCAGTCCATGAGAATTTTAAGATTGTCAAACTGCAACTGTGAAACCTGCCAAGTGTACAAGGTCACTGACTACTGTGATTTCTTTAGCCAGGCTAATTAGTCGAGATGCGACCACACCCACAACAATCAGCATTCATTAAAGACAGCGAAAATACGGCTCTCACAAAACAAATAAATTTCCCCACTTTATTTCAAAATCCCAAGCTGACGTTGAACATAAACACTCAACACCCAGCCACCAATGAGCGACAACACTTCGCATAAACAACCAACTAGGACCGGGTCCAACAATGCTGTGGTAGATCACTGCACGGCTACATGAGGTCCGGTAGAGATCTTCTCGCTCTAAGTCTCTGCCTACTATGGGTTAGTGTCTCGGACTCAGTGATTCAGCTGCCCGAGTACTGTTATCGATTTGCTCCAGCCTACTCAGGTGGAATTCTCCGGAGCTCAGGGAGTAAGGATGAGGGCTTCGAAATCGACGTGAGACGATTTCCAGATGGTGCCAAGGTGGGCAACTGGTTTGAGCCGGAACGCGAGTACTTGGTGGTGCTCAGAAATGTGTTGCCAATGGTGACGTTCGATGATTTCCTTTTCTGGTTAACTTCCACCGAGCCACCGATGAAGATGCCGATGTTTGAGGGCGAAAATGTGAGAAGCAAAGCTTTATTTTTGTGCTTTATAGATTAGAGCTGCAATTTTTACATATACCCAGCCCACCCAGGGGAACTAAAACATGTTCAGTAGAGTAAATATTAATTTAAGTTGTATTAGATTTGGTTTACCAAGAAATAGCGCCCTAGAACATCTCAGAATCCCCGCAGTCGTATTTTACGGTTGGGAAAAAAGGCTATCGAACTTACTTCAGTCATTTGTCAATAAGTTTATTTTAAGTTTATTAAAACTAAAATTACATTTTAAGAATATTTATTAAGATCAGATATAAACTTCACCAATTAAACTTAATTTAAAAACTAAATAGTCTACTGAAAGTAATTTATTAAATATAACTTTGTATATTTTTAAAATATAAGTTTGTATTCATTCATTTATATTATTTAAATCAACTGTGCTGATGGGATCCAGGCATCATTTGTACTGTTTGGAGAATGAATACTGCCTGACGGTGGATTATGTGAATTAAAGGTTCGTTTTTAATTTAGAAAATTCAATAAACAGTTTTTAAGAAAAATCACGGTCAGGCATGCATCTCCTAGAGTCACTAAGACGAGTATTGGTCATCTGAAGTAGCGGGGAAATTTACTGATCCAACCGGCCACAACTCGTCACTTCATTTATTTTATTTAAACTTTTACATCAAGGGAAACCTAGTAAAGAAGCGCGATAATGACTGTGAAGAATATGAAACTAAAGATTTTATGTCTCCGTTCATAGCTTCTATCAAAAGAGGGTTATACATCGATAATAAATTTTTAGTATTTGTGAAATAGTGCCCGAAGAGCTATGCTACCTAAAATAGCTCGATTAGTAAAACTTTGTTAGATAACGACCACAAGGTTATTCGACGAAGTGCCAAGCATCAGAAACAGCTTAAACAACTGCATATATTATGCAAGTAATAACGAAAGGTAAATAAATTTCAGTTTAAGGTTACAAAAAATATTAATATAATTTTTTGAAGTTACAACACTTTGAGATTAGAAAAAATATAAATATCTATTTTTGATACTAAAATGATATTAAATACGAGAAACTAAGCCCATAAGAAATGAGTAATGTTGACTTAAATGTTGTTTTGTGGCTTTTAAGTAAATTTTTGATGGAATATGGAAGTCTCACTTTGAGAGAAACTAAAAAGCCACTAACTTTTCACGTTTGTTGTCAAAGACTTTGCATATATTAAGACCTTAACCTGGAATGAGGCCGGAGCAAAGTGAATTTAAACTCTTCCTTTTAAAAAATGATTTAATTAATTATGCCTTTGTAGCACTGACAGGTTAGCGATAAGCCCCTCCCTTGACATCTCTTAACTTTTCAACTTTATGGAGTGAAATGAAATCTGCCCCTGTGAGAGCGCAGTCAAATCGTTTGTTTTCCTGTCGCTAACATCCTCCAATTGACAGAACGACTCCAACTGTCTCTAATGACAACATTTCCTTACACAATACTCCATATATTAGGGATCTAAGTGGGATATCTAGCGATGGTCTTTAAAACTGTCTGTCACTGTTTATTCAGTCTAAAATCCAGTCATTATTTATAAGTAAGACGAAGATTCTACAATCCTGAAATCACTCATTGCAGTCTTCTTCCTGCATAGACCACCGACTGCTCAAAGTTCCCTACCCTCTGCGTGGGTACTTGGGTGCACACTGTGAGCCAACGAGGCAGCAGTCTGGGTCTGCCGTCTAGACGCGTCTCCCGAGGTAGCAGACGCGCTGGCCTCGTTCTCACCCACAATCGACCGGGCTGTCGCGGTCTGGTGGTCGAACGCTTCCCCGGTGTTGGTGGCAGTGGTGGTAGCGGTGCTTTCTCTCGTATCAGCCGACAAATGGGGCAAATCGCTCTCTTGTGGCGTTCGCCCAGCGCCAAGCAGCACAACTGTGTCACTCTGCACGCGATGGTTCGAACGCAGACCTCGGTCCTCAAGGAAGTGGGTAGGCGGCAGATGGGTTCGGCGATTAATTCATGCTTTAAAACATGTCATTAGATGCATTCAAACCAATAAACTACCATCTTTTTCCTTCAAGGCGGTCTGATGAAAACCCTCTGTCCCACTGAAATGCGGCCGATGGAGCCGGTCATTTCAGGCTTCCGACAATCGGCAATCCTTAACGAAAACAACGACACACGGGTAGACCCTCTGCGAAAGAGACCTCGTGACAGCGTCCAACCAAAGGACTGCTGCGCCTGCGGTACTGCCACCTACCGTTTGACCTTCCAGGGCATGTGGAACAAGACGACTCATCCACAGGACTGGCCCTCAAAGCACCCGAACCTGCTGCACTGGACGAACCTCATTGGCGCTAGCCACTCACCCAGTTTCCAGATCTACGCCATGGGTCAGACCGCCAGTGCTGGCGTTCAGTCCGTTTGCGCCTACGGGGACACTACTGTCCTTCGGGAGGCTCTCTCATTGGCTGCTGCCAAGGCCGAAGGAGCCGCGGGTGTTCCAACTGGCAGCCAATCAGCGACCACCGACGTTAGTCCCCTCAGAGCGCTCATCTCAACACCCGGAATGTGGGGAGAAGAAACGCTGATGGAACAGCGATCGACGGTCTTCTCAGTGAATCGGACCCACCCACTTTTCTCGATGCTAACAATGCTGGGTCCGAGTCCCGACTGGTGTACTGGGATATCGGGACAGTCGTTGTGCAAAGCGGATTGCACGTGGGTGAAGAATATGACACTCTCTCTGAGGCCCTGGGATGCGGGAATAAGAGAGGGGGACACATATATGCCGAAAGAGTCGGATAGAAAGGAGATCCCTGATCCCATTCGCTACATCGATGAGTCATGGATGCCGGGCAATCCGTTTAGGGATGGCAAGCCGATTGCCCGAGTACACATTGAACGGATTCTACCAAAACACGACTGGCAGTGCACGAATAAGGATGCCGATGGCGTACAGCTCTTCCTCATGGGTGGAGGAATTCGTGTTGTGGGAAAGAAGATGAGTGAAGACGGTGCTAAAGGGAAGAATATGAAGGATGAGGGTCCGGTTTCTTCGTCCGTACAACAGGTAAGCATTCTATAGAATATTTGGTGTCTGTCTGAATGGAATAGGCTGTCCACTGTGCCCTAGGAAATCGCCAACTAGGAAGGCATAATGAACCACTGCTACGCGTTACGGTCTTGTGGTACGCTTATTCAGGTGGTGAGACACAAATTCTGACTCAACACTTGTGATTGGTCCGTGGTCATTAATGCTCTGACCTCGAAAAGCGTGTGTATATCAGAGCAGCGCATAAGCGCTACAGTGCCTCAGTTATTTGAATTATGCATAGTTTAATTTCAGTAGCAAAAGTTGAATAAATTATATTAGAAAATAAATATTTTATTTAACATAAAATATAAGTTCCATCCATAGCTCAAAACCATTTTATCTTTCTCTTTTTGAGCTTAGCGCCTAATGCATTGTCCAGCAAAGGAAAATAACACTGAAATACGATGTCTCTTTCTTCTGCCAAGATCGTGACAGGCAAGGGTCGTGGAAAGAGCTCAAAGTCGGTGGGATTCGGTGGTCCTGGCTCAAGTGGGACTTTGGGCACCAACAACCCTCTCTCAGATCCCTCGCTGGCCCAAATGGCCACCTTCCTGTGCATCACCAGTGAGTGGTCTGCCTGGTCCGCGTGCTCAGTCTCTTGTGGCGTCGGCACAAAGACACGGACTCGCGAACTTATTGCTAACAAGAAACCGGAGCTCTGTCAGCATGTTCCCCTACTCATGGAGGAGGTAAAGTAGCTTTATTCGAATAATCATCATTTTCTTAATTGTAGAAAAAATGTTTTAGATATTATGTTAGAAATTTATAGGTAATGTGAGTTTATGTAATTGGGTTTGATTGCAAAGGCGCTAAACCAACCAGACGAATCAAACGTTCTTTAATCAACACGGCGAATCTCCATTTATGTGTATGTCTATTTTAAATCCATATTACTCTAAGAATTATTATCATAGATATTTCAAAGAGATTTTCAGTTCTTTATCTAGAAAACGAGTCCTAAAACGTAGAGCTAGGCGAACGGTTTTATTTTTCTGGTTCAAAATTTGGTGTTGATATGTTATTGTGATTTGATATAAATTTGGTTGCTTAATTAACATATAATTAGTTATTGTCTATTAAATGAACCCTCTCAGAAAGTTTGAAACACCTATTTTTAACTTAAATCATCTGATAGTACATACGAACTCAAATAATTGTGTCAGATTAACTGCATGAACACTTTCGAGACCCCGAGATCGGTAGTAAACTGTCCAACACGAAACCAGTTCACGTTTATGCCAATTTCGTAAATCATGCCAGTGGTTCCACCTGCTTAGGATAAACTTTTGTGTTCGAAAATTTCAGAAAAAAGTTATTTTGATGTGACTATAATTATTAAGGATTCTCGTGTGTTTATTCACCTCTGGTCCCTTATTTTTACACCCATTACACCGGAGCTAGTTTGCTTAGCGCTTTCGGTATACTACTTAAAAATTAATGGATGCCTTGATGCTCCCTCAGAGCCTAAAGAAACACCTTTTAAGTAAAAAAATTATTCTTAAAAAAATCAAAAGATTTCACTACATAATTTCACAAAGTATCTATTTAAATAGTTATTTTGCATTAAATTTAGTCTTGTGAAGGTCGCAAACGCACGTGTGACTATAGTGCTCCTTGCTCATTCCTTCCATGGACCCTTTGGTCTCCCTGTAACGCCACTTGCGAGTCTCCAGTTGGCTACCGGACTCGGACGAGGGCTCTTGCGAGGCCGGAGGAAGCCCCACAGTGTCGGCATCTCTGGGCAGACAAGCCCGGTGGCATGCAGTCGATGATGTTTGAGATTGAGCAGTGCCGTGTTCCTCAGGAGACCTGTGAGCCCGCTACGATTTGCGGCGAGGGTCCGAAACAGGGATATCCTTGCGGGAACAAGCTGAGGAAATTCTACTATAGGTGAGCATGACGATGGGGCCTTTCCTAGAGTCCCTTCAAGAGATTTGTTCAATCCATTGATTAGGTATATAATGACTGTAGATATTGTATTGTCATACGGCCATTCCACCTTAAATTAATGACATGAGAGGCTGTATCGTTCGCCTGAATTCTAGAGTTCTGCGATGAGGTTTATAGATTTAATGGGGCTGCTGAGAGTTACTCATACAGCAAGAAAATCGACAAACAAACTCAACATTCTTCCATTCACTGTCCTAACTGGAGTTGATCATGCGATATACGCTTCCTTTGTACTTGAAAAAGAGAGCTTCGTTGGCATTCTCACCATCTGAGGAAGGATCCAACGAATAATTATCCATTTTTTTGGAGAAACAGTTCCATTTACCTTCTAAACTGTGTGCTCCTCTGTCAGTTTTTAATATCTTGGGATTTACCACCATGAATGATATGTTTTAACGAAATAGTGTGAGTTGGTCTATAGCTCTTGATACTTAAAAGACGAAAATGAGCTATTCCGTTCCTGAAATTTTTATGAAAGTCGTTCTGGAGTTCTTAAAACATTCGGATATTTAGGGGTTAGGATCATCTACCATTTGATTCGTCTGTCCTATAATGCATGCTCAAAAATTCTCATCAATGTGAATGAATTAGCAATGAACTTTTTTGTACAAATATAGTTTCAAATTAAAGTGAATACTTTCAAGGTAGAGACTGAATAATTATATTTTACAAAACTGCAATTTAACTTATCATGGGTGCTGTCAATAACTGTGCGAGATCCTAAGGTAACTATTCAAGATACATATCTTTTGCGAAAATCTACTATTTCTTCCTCCAAATAGTGCAATCGACCATGAGTGTCTTGAATTCGAGTATCTTGGCTGCAAGGGTGGCCGAAACATGTTCGATTCGAAGGAGCAATGCGAGAAATTCTGCATCCCCACAGTTGAAGCTCTTCCAGCCTGGCGCAGGGAGCGAATGGCTCTGCTGCAGTTCAAGACCTCCCAGTTAGCCGCTTCTTCAGGTGAATCAGTTGAAGAGGTCAAACAAGACCCGGCTTGTCACTATGAGGTCAACACAGGATACGAGTGTGAACCACCCAAGGAAATTGGCAGCTACTGGTGAGTACTTAACTGTCTATTTTAGGTCATTTGAATAGCCCTTGTGAGTTTAAGATTCCGATTCCTAGTTGAGCTTTACGATTATGCTTTTTGCATAATAATGTAAGGTGGTTATCACTTTAAAGGACTTCCAAATACGTTCCAGGTAAGGGAAAACCCAGGATTGAGGTACAAATTTGCATTAGGAGAAACTATCTAGCACAGGATGAATGAGGTGACTGCACGCCGTCGTACGGCGTTGTGTTCACCAATTATCGTGATTGGTTCGTGTCGTTGGCATCCTTGTCCTTGAAATCAGTATCCACATCAGCATAGCGCATAAGCACTACATATTTATTGCAATTATTTAACAGAATCTTGAGAATTCCTATTTTCATTATGAGCAGGTACAAGATTTCAATCTTCATTGCAAAAGAAATCTAATTAAAACATAACTGTGCCAAAACATTATCCACTACTTTACTAGTTCATTAAGCTGATTGTTAAAATTATAGTTGTGAAACAATAACAACTATACACAACTATCAAAGCCCAACAAATAAGCTTTTGATGTTTAATTTGAGTTGAAAGAACTATTCCTTAGCTTACACAATAATACATGAATGATGTTAAAATTCCTTTTCAAATAAACCATTTGAGCAGTAAATTTGGGTCATTTGGGGTGATAAAACATAAAAACTGAAAAATGCTATCAAAGCGCAAAAAACATATTAATTACAATGAAAATTAATCAAAAGAATTTATTATTAATTTGTTAGGTACTACTGCACTCGTACAAATCGTTGTCGCGATTTCTTCTACCTTGGTTGTGGTGGGACGCCTAACCGCTGGGCTAACCACACTGCCTGTATGGCTGCTTGCATGCCCAATGAACTGCGTCAGTCACAGCTTCTCGCAAAGGTTCGTTCCACTACTGGCTCTCGAAAATCTGGCGCTTCTGAGACGGCCAAGCAGACGGATGAGGGGATTCCTGAAGGCTTGGAAGCGGCAGTCAGTCCCAAACAGGACTGCCGAGTCACCGCATGGGGTGGATGGGGACCCTGTTCAGCTAGATGCTCCAGTCAGAGAGGTCAACAGCTGCGTTTGAGAGCAATCACGAGACCAGCCAGGTACGGTGGAGCAGCCTGTGGACCGCTGTACGAAAAACGCGAGTGCTACGGAGACGATGCATCGTGTTGAAGGACTTCATTTACGCTAGGAAAAATCAATTTGTCTTCTATTGACATTTGATGTGGCATACCCGAATTAGTTAGTTTATCGATGCTATAACCGCATCTAACTTTAAATATTATTGAAAAGAAATACGAATCGTAAAAGAGGACTTAAATCGGCTTCTATGAGTGTCTATGGGGTACCACGATTAGCCCCTAACGCCTTACAAAGGAATGCTATTGTAAGCACTTTATGCTTTGGAAGCATCATTATTTGCGGGTATTTATAGTCTTATGATTTTTTTCCAAAAAGTAATAAATTAGGATATTTAGAAGTTTCTTCTTAACCACAGATATTTCTAAACTTATTGCTGCAAACGAAAAATTCAATTCAGTGATATTTTAAAGTGATTCTAAAACTGCTGTAGTTCCCAGCTATTTACTAGCTATGTACATTCACAGCCTGCAGAATACGGTATGTCCGATACGTCAACATAGAAATACGAAAGTTAATCTATCTTAATGACGTAAAGTATTATTTCTTAAGAAGCAGTGCAACTAATTTATAATATTTTTAATAATATGACATTAATATTGCAACGAATGTGTCCATATGAAAATATATGTGCTTGAGCTTTTGTTTGACTTATTAAAAAGCCTATTAGCTTGACAAGACCGCTAGTTTTGAGTGTTTTCAAAAGTAATGTCTAGTGGTAGGAAGAGCTGCTCCTTCGAAGTTTTTCACAATGATGCCAAAACGTCTTTAAGTGCGATGAGCCCACTGTCCACTAGAGAATTTTCTGGTAAGGCCGATGGTGATCTTCGAAAAGACGTCGTTGAGAAGGTTGAGGAGGCTGCAAGAAGAAAGTCCGAAATCTTACAGGTATATTTCTGTTTTTTGACGCCAATCATGTGGTACTGAGTTGAAGTTAAGTTCTTTTTTCAAATAATTTTAGCAAGCTCGTGAAAAGGCAGAGGCTCATAATCAGAAAGTCAAATTGATTCGCGATGGAGTCAAAGCCAAACGTGACAGTGATGTTGCTACTCTAAAGGAAACTGTAGAAATGCGCCAAAAGCAGGCCGAGGAACGCCGTCAGCAGAATCTTGAAGAGAGGGTCGAATTAGCCAAGAAAGTGGTGGGTTCTTGTGGAATCGCTAGGGTGGCCCACTCCCTATCTATAAATTGCCGACTTTGCGTCTTTCGCATTTAGAATGAGCGCGTTAAGACTGTACAGGAGCAGCAGTCACTGGAGGATTGCGAGCAGAAATTGGACGAAATCATTCAGGACATAGCAAACAAGGAGAATAATCGGCGCTCAATCATCCAATCCATCAGAGAGTCTTGTCAGCGCGAGGTAAGTGCTTCGTGTATTTCCCCTCCTAATTTCCCTCCAAATCTAGGATGAAAAAGTCGCTGAGGCTCAAAGACGTCGGGCAACGCTGAGCAAGGAGTAGATGGATCGTCCCTACACACTTTCTAGAACCGCTTTTTATCACAAACACGCAATTCCGATTAATCGCTATTCGTTGCTTGTGCCTTTTTAACGCCGCTTCTATACGCTCATGTATCGTGTAATTGTTTGAATAAACATCCCTTTTTATTCCGTTTTAATGTAGGCAATCGCTCCTCCGATCCTAAGTCAGAATTCAGAGATGTTAGTGGGTCTTCAGTGGACTCAGACAATGCAACTTAGTGGGTGGTGTAAGTGTGGTGGTTTTCACTTCTGAAAGCGCTCAAGGCAAGAGAAAACCCAGGATAGAAGTATGAACTTGTATTATGAGAAATAACCAGCGCGTGACGGGTGGGTGTAGCTTGCGCGCTGCGGACGGGGTTATGAACGATTAATCTGACGAGCGAGTGCAAGTCACGGTGAGCGATTTGCGTTAGACCCGTGATCGCCAGCGTCCTGTCCTTGAAAGGTGCCACAGGAGTACCAAAAATTAACCCGGAGTCTTGGATGCAGGCTTAGATGACCCTTAAAAGTTTAAATAACTAGTTAGATCAATTGAGAATTTCGGTTAAATTAAATAGCCTTCGGTTACACTTGGCTCTGCATCACGTGAGCTATGCAGTCGCGACACCCTAGTTACTGTCAACTTCCTGTCAAAAAAACCCTGCCAAAACCCAGCAACTAAACTCAGTCCGATGACCAACAGGAGTCTGAGTCAAGTCCTATGTTCCCAAATAATAAAAAACCAGACACCCTCATTTTAAACCACTATTGACAGGCATCTCATCAAACCTGGGGGAGCCTCGTAGAGGATCCTACTGCAGCCTCTCCGCTACTGCCCTTAATTGTTTGAATTTGCAAGTTTAATACGTATATTTTTAGTCAAATTTTAAGAAATAACACACCTCGCTTTAATGCGATTGACACCGAAGCCACAACATGATTGAGTTGGGATAATAAATATATATAACACTTCGAACTTATGTATTAAAAATAAAATTTTTTAAGTGACCTGACAAAGAATATGTATGACTAAATAAAATTCATTTACGCACTTAATAATCACATAATTCCGAGGACAGTTATTTTGGTTAGCATAACGACTACAATATTTTTGTTTGGGTTGTTATCACCTGAGACAACTATTTAAATCACCCATTTGGAAACTTTTTTGCGTTTTAGACGAAAATAAAAGATTTCAAGCATCTAGCATAAGTAATACTATTAATGTTCAGTTCGTTAGTAAAAAAGGCACTTTTGTTCAATTGAACTGTCAACTTTTTATCGAAATAAATAATCTCAAAATCTCTGGTCATAATCACAGATTTTCAAACGAGATATAATTATTATGCATATGAGTAAAAAGTAAATAAATAGTTAAAACCACTTGCTTTTATTTTAATAAGGATTTAGACACAGGAGTTGCAAAATGTCCTCTTCTAATTCTCCGTTAGGCACTCACCACCCATTTTCAGGCTTTGCAACCGTCAATTCTAAAATAACTGACGATAAACACGCTGAAAGGATTGTTTACTCATATCGACTGAGGCGTTCCGCTAACCCAGTCAAACAAACTGACTTGCATTGCTAAGGGATGAATTGGGTAACGCTTAACCAACTCAGCTAGGGATTCTATGAATCACACGAGATCTTAGGAAGAGACCTTGACAAATCCAGCGACTCGCCCAATCAGCATTCAGCTCGTCTGCTCAGCTTGCCAACGAAGTGCTATAAATAGCAGACCTGGGATAGCATATACGGTGACATGGTGAGTCAAGCTCTTTGTTCCTATACAAAATAAAACAACACACTGTGTGGTCTTCTCATCAGTTCTCAACATCCACTGATCATCTCTTTGAATCTGATATAGTTGATAAATCTTGCAGAGAATCTCAGTGTATCCTATCTGCTACAGACGTGAATTTATAAACAAATTAAAGCTTATTTGTATATTTGTTACATACACACCCTGTAAAATTAAAACAATTGTTTCCAAAAAATCTATTTTTAACTCAGCATTAGGAGTTTAATTACACATCAGTTTTATTCCAATGGAAAAAAATCAGAATAATCTTTCGTTCTTTGCTAAATAAATATATAAACATTTATTTATAGTATATTTAAAAACTCTTTCCAATCTAATCAAAAACAAATGATGAAGTCACGAAATTTGAGGTCTGCTTTTGAAAAAAACTCATAAATGGAGAATAATTATACAGTAAAAATTCCGTAAATATTCCCTTAGGGAATTTTACAAGATATTCGTCATTATCATTTTTTAATATAATATTCCACTTAGCGTAAACCGCAAAATCCCCAAAATTCCAGCAAAACGAAACAAATTTTCAGCTTTTCAATTCCTTCCTGCAAAAACCGGTATTAAATTGTTCGCGTAAACATTTGAAAAGGTGCATTCGACGGAATCCTGTAGCGCTTATGCGGTGCGCTGATTTGGATACGCTTTTCAAGGACAGGACACTAACGACCACGAACCAATCACCAATCGCCTAGTCATAATTTGTGTCCCGTCGTCAGAATAGGTGTAAACAACTCCGTACAGCAGCGTGCAAGCAACACCTCACCCATCACGTGCTGATTATTTCTCCTAATACAAGTTCATACTTCCATTCTCGGTATTCTCTTACCTTAGACGCTTATGGGAGTTGAACTTTTGCATATTTTGCAGTCATAATGTCTACTGAACCTGAGAAATTTAGCAACACAAATCCAGATTTTAATGGTTTTTATGTCTATCCATGGTTTAAGCGGTCGTTGATAGCACTTTTTGTGCAAATTTGCTATTCCAGTAAGTTTAAATTTAATTAACCCCAGTTCTAATCAATAAAACTGTTAGACTCATCGATAAAATTACCACCGATATCAACAGAAATTTCGAATTTTCCCTGCTAAGTCATTTTTTCCGCAACTTCGTCTCGAATGCGTGCTGTGTCAGCTACTTTTTCTCAGTGTCATTGCTGTGTTTTTTTGAGATCGCGTCTCGAAGCGAAGCATGGCGGTTTTTGCCATGGTTTGGGCTTACTATCCACGTGCTAATATTCATGCAACTGAAGCGGTTGATAGTGAACCAGGAAGCAGTTGATAAGACGAAGAAGGAGAGGAAAGAGGAGGTGATTGAGCAGGTCAAGGAATCGAGAGAAGAAGGTGATGAAAGCAGTGGAGGTTCAGGTTCGACCTGCTCAGATGAAGATAACGAGAACAGCGAGGATATTGAATATTTAACTAGTGAGTTAGAACGGCTAAGGAGGGTTGACAAAGCCAGGGATTACGAGACCTCCCAAGATGAATCGAGACACCGAAATCTGGTGACTTCAGTTGAGGAAGTTCAAGTCTTAATGGGGGACTTCCACAGAGCGGGATTTAGACTTCAGAAGTTGGAAGAAGGACCGAATGCAGTTTGGAAGCTGGTTGATTGTTCTGACAGTGAATGGGATGAGCTGTGCGGTTCTGCACATGGAGTGTTGGACCAAATGAATGTGAATTGGCCAGAGCTGCAGACGATGGATGAAGAAGCGGAGAGGGACAAATTGGATGATGGAAATGAAGATCCTCATTTAAATCCTGGCGAACAACTCCAAGATGCTCTGAGGAAGCTGGACCTGTACACTGCAAGTAACCCCGATTCCAGTCATTCAGATCACATCAGAGAAATTTATTCTTTGGTGAAGGATATGTACGCCACCGAGATAAAACTACAGGAACTGGAGGCAAGTCGCAATGGTGGCTCTGAGGCGATGGAGATGAATGAAGGAGGTGGAGATTCGGCTTCGAATATGGACGAATCATTCAGACGCCATGAAATTCATTCTCTTGTAGAGGAAATGTACGCTAAGGAGTTGGAACTGCAGAAGACGGGAGATGTGAATCGAACTGAGTGCTCCGACTCTGAGTGGGAAGACATGTATCAAGATGCTCTAGGCGTGTTGGGCACTGATGCCGAACTGGATGAGATGCATCGAAAGGCCTTGAGAATTTTGGCAACGGAGTGAATATTCACTTGAAATGCGATTACTGAATTTCATTGGGATAATACCATTTATTCTCAGTGAATAAATGGATCTACGGAGAAACGAGGTGAATTAACCCATGTGAAGAGACTTCCAATTTTACTGAAGAAATAAACGCCTCAAATGATTTGACGTTTTTGATAGTTTCACCCTTTTATCCAAACTGAGCGTTTAATCCTATTAGTAGTGTTAACACTTTACATATTTAATCATTTTTATTAGAAGCATACATGCGTGCTCAATCTTTAGAGACAAACAAAGAAGAAGTAGGCTGAACACTGCAGCCCACTCAGTTAAAAATTTACTGAAAAGCCAAATAGCTTAAACTTCTTAATATTAACTAGGGGTTCTTCTGAGGCCTTGGGTGTTTTTGGAGACTTTAAACCACTAGTAAAAGCAAAGTTTCTCCCAGTTCAGTTCCGTTCAATCCAGTTGTGCTGTCCCAAAATCTTGACAGAAACATTTTAGTTTTAATTTAGGGGTTTGTGGTAGAGAAATCGTCTTACCAGCACGTGTTTAGACGCTGCCGTACGGAGTTGCGTGAGCCTATTCTGACGACGGGACACAATTTATGACTAGGCGATTGGTGATTGGTTCGTGGTCGTTGGTGTCCTGTCCCCTGAGTCACAAGGGCCGTAATGAGTCATTGAGGCTGGGCGAAGGGTGGTGGTAGCTGAGTGGTGGTTAGAATCACATCCAATCGCACCCGATAACCATCGGCGCCACGGTGTTCCTCAGTTTGCGAGGGCTTTCCACTGCACACCTCGTAAACCAGCCTTCTACAATTTTGTGCTCACAGTTGCTTCAATACGCTCTGTTCATCAAGGAAGTGAAGAAGTGAAAGTGTTCTTACTTCCTTCGCTTCTGCATCCTCGGAGTCGTACTGGAGTATCTCAACGTCTCCATCTCAAAGGAGATTAGCATATTGTAAATCCCGTCACCGTGGATTACACTTACGCCTGCTGTTCAGGTGGATATGAATCTATTTATCTGGTTAAATCAACGAACTTCAAACCCAGGCATCCATCCAACTAATGCAACTTCTGGTTGGTGTCTAATGAAGACAGACGTCGGAGCTTACAGAGGAGCAGCAGGTGTGTGTCCGAAGGCAAAGGTAATCCTTCAGTTTCTCCACGTCGAAGTGACGAAGAAGGAATCGCCGAAGTATGCGACTCCAGGTCTGCTTCGTTGGCTGTTCATGTCGGGCAGTTGAATCCATGTTTCTTCATTTATGTCAAGCAAAAATGTTGACTGTGATTCACAGTAAAGCACAGCTTCACTAGTGGCGCTAGCAGCCTCGCATTGCTTCAAGCTCTTAGGCCCAGAACACTCCAACCACCTGCTTTTAAAAATACCAGAATCACAGAATCTCTAAGTAAATAGGCTGCTAATATAACAAAAATGAATCTCTCTCTCACCCTCTATCTTCCAAAAAGAAACATTGGAAAGTGGATTTAGCGGAAGAAGGTACTTTTTTAAATCCAAACACTAAAACCACCTCTCTGGCAGAAAACGCGTGAATGTTTCTCAGCGATGAAGGCAAATCTGGTCCTGCTCAAATCCACCAACGTAAAGCTGGAGGAGTACCCATTGGGGCAGTCCGAGTCCCCTACTAAGCACAGGTGACCTGCGAAGCAGAGAAAGATCTCAGCTGTTCCCCTAGGGCAGGTACTGGTGAGCAGGCACTGTGTGTGGACTCCCCTTACCTTTATACACGGTAACTGCAGTGCCTGCCTTGATGCGCGTAGTTAGACAAGTTTCGTTGTATTCATCTGGCAGATCGGCACATTTGACCGCCATCTTTTCAACCCCAGGTGAACTGTAACACCATTAATTTGAAGAAAAAGAGCGCCAATTCGTCACATTGTCATCGTTGTATAATGCTGCAATGATGAACATGCAGCAATGGTGATGATGGAGCAGAAAAGAGAAGTCGCATTCATCGTGGGTGCAAAATGTGAGGAGTGTGTGGTAAAGGAGAGGAGAGCACTCACGACAATGGTGACGTCGAAGTACAGCCCAGACCTCCTCAAGGTGTCGTAGTGTCTGATGACGGCAGAAGTAGACGACGGGGGAATCTTCGTTTGTAGCCACGTCTGTATCCATGCTGGAGCTCGAGTCTGCTTTGTGTTGGTGCCAAAAGTGCTCCAGCCTTGAGTTTCTCAGCGCCGCAAACAGCCAATCGGACCTGCCGATGTGCGTGCGTACCGGTGAGTGCTGAGGGTGAGACGAATCCCACTGGATTTTGCTTTTGTCACAGCTCATGCTGGTGCACCTCCGATCAATAACCACCTCTTATGTGACAACAACTACTTACGAAAGGTCTCAGCGCTTAGTCCTAAAAGACTCTCAGCATTTTGGCCTTGAGGAACGATTCAGGTGAATGGATTATAATTATAATCCAATGAGATGGCCAAGTTGAGTCAGTGTCCTCGTTCTGTGAGAATTCTCGATAGGGGATGCGAAAACAACTCAAAATCACCTTTTGCCGGCTCTTCGGATGGTTAATTTTACAGATTTTGATTTAATATTTAGTATTAATTTTTGTCATTAATGGGCATTATTTCCGCGACTAACGAATTCAAGGCCTCGGTGATACAATGAACTCTGAGGGCTGGTTTTGCGAGGAAGACGTTTTGGTCTACATGGATTTCCAGGGTTTCAAGCACTTCTATTCGCCTTGGGAGTAAATCACAACTCCAGCGAGAAAATACACGGTAGACTTGGAAGGACCTGGTTAATTCCGTTATCAGAATTAATCTGCCTATTATTGCAAACTGGTTTCAGGTCTCCTAGATCGAAAGACGATCATGAAACAGCACTCTTCTCCCTTTCAACGCTGTCGGTACAGCATCTATGGATTTGTTGTTCTTTGCCCTATTGCCATAACGACGGAACATCGTGACAAACTGGTGGGCAGACTCATAATTATGACTACAACAAAATCATTTTAAAATGTTTTCCACTTCAAAACCACTTCATGATTCTCAATTTAATGTGTACTTCAGTGATTTAATTCCTTCAACATAATTATTTAAATATTTTTGAATAAAATAAGTACACTACTACTGATTTATTTGAGTAGTTTTACATTCCTCTTATAATATTAAATTTTCCGAATTTTTTTTCACAAAAATTATAAATTTAAAGTGAATCGTACTTTACGTCTTAAGTACAGCATTTTATGATAAAAAAGGTTGTTGTTTGCTTAAAATTTTCTTGGATTTTATAATTGTCAATTTTGACTATCATTGATATGAAACCTAAAATTTATTCAATTTTTCATTTTTAATCTTATTAAAAACAGGCATACTTAAATTTCCACCTGCAACTTTATATTACGTTTTAGTAACGCGGTAATAAATACGATTTGACACACAACTAGCAAATAAATTAAAAAAAGTTTTTCGTGCCTTTTAAAGTGCGTGTGTTACTGGAGTGAAAAAGAAAAATTGGTTTTCCATTTTATCTGAATTGAATTAATGTTTATTATCTAAATATTTTATAAAAGTGCACTTATGAAAATCTGCTGGTTAAATAATTTTGCTGGCCTGAAATATGTCAGTGCAAATGTTTAGTATATTCAGAATAAAACAGAATTCTTTAAAAAATGATTTTTCATGTCTTATATATTTATGAATTCTTAAAGCAAATTTAAGGTTTGTAGAAAAAAAACAAATAATATTTAGGTTGAAACACCACTTTAATTAAGATGATGAGTGTTACGAAATTGTTTTTTTGTAAAATTAATGAATTTTTCGTTTATTAATCTTTCCTTTTTTATACTTAATTTTAAAGCAAGAGTATAAAAATTTAAATGACAACTTTTGATAACCATACATGGGTTTAAAAACTTTAAAATATCGTATTTCTTTAATTCACTTCTATGTTAAATAAATACTCATTGGTGTGTCACACAACCGAGTTGTTTTTTGATGACAAATGATGTCATAGTTGTAACTGACCTTGGGGAATTTTCAAAGAACCCCATAAAACCTTCGTGGGTGGCTTCAAGGTCACAATATACTGCCCAATAAATATAAAATTATTTATCGCTTTGCACTTTGTACATCGGAATATCCAATTGTTCCAAAATAATCATATTTTTCCAAATATATTTAGTGTAGGAATGCAGTTAGCAGTCGCATTTCAAAGGCGAATTCATTTCTGAAAACTGTTGAGTTTTGAAATTTAAGATGAATTGGTGCATTTTACCAAATGTGTTTGTAATTATTCATTTATTTCAAAATATAAATAATTTTTCCTATGACCATTATCTAACAAAACATTTGGCAATCGTACTGCTTAGGTAGGACAGCTATTCTCTCTGAATGTTACGAAATGTTAACTTAGTTAAATAAATAATTTATTAATTTATTTCAAATTATTGCCTAGATGAAAACAATGACCAGCAACCAGATAGTCAAAATGTCTGTCACTTTCAGTCACGCAATCACTGACTGAAAATACAAAACTAATCGGCTTCAGTTAATAAAAAACATTTTGTTTGATTGTAATGGCTATTTACGTTCGATTTTCAAATACGACTGGGATAATGGGGAGACATTTCGTCTTGTGTCTTTTTAGTTAAACACTTGCAACTAAGTTGCATCTCCTTCAAAATCCTTAATTTACTGCAGCGTTGAAATTTAGATAAGATACTGAAAAAATTCTGAAAATATAATGTCCTCAGCTAATTTCATGGAAAGGCTCAGATTTGAAACCGTTTTAAAGTTCTCTGTGGATGCAAATTCTTGTTGAGGTGAAATTTTGGTTCATGATCAAGATTAAATGCTCTCTCAGAACAAAATTTGTATAACAAAGTTAAAACTAATATATACCTTAATTTAAGATAAAATTTTTAAAAAAAGTTGCAGATCGTATTAGCAGGTGCTGTTTTCAAATGATCGGGAAAAGTTAAAAATATATTTAATTTTGTTTTTAAACCCACCTTTTTTAATTTATCAACCAAAAGCTTTATGGAGATCATTTTTTAAAATTTGATCAAATTTTATATCCATAAGCATATTTTAAGTTTTAGATACAATTTACGCAAAATTAATAGACTGTAAAGAATAATTAGAGTTTTGTCACTTAAAAAGACAAAAAAAGTTTTATACGACTTAAAAAATAAATTTAAATTGTTGCAAGAGGTGCTAGCAGAAATAAACAACGTATTAAAATATTCCGTCAATGTAAAAGTGCAGATTTCTAATTGATATCTCCAAAAAGATGTGCTTTAAATTATACTTTTAATTGCAATATCTTCGTAGGATCAATGTTTATTATCTATAACATAGCAATAAAGAAAAATTAAAAGAAGATATTTTAGCAATAAATGGCAAAAAAATACGTTTTTTGGGAATTTTTGAGGATGTTAGAAGTAGAAATTCCCGTTGGTTGAATAGAATGCATAGTTTTGGCTCCGTTTGAATGCAGGTGAGTAGCTCGGGTTAGCTATTTCGAATCACGCATTCTGTCCAGTTATACCAGGGCTCAGTCATCTGAACCATTTTCTCATATGTGCATTTATATTTATGTATGTTTAGAATCTTTTAAAGAACCCCGAAAATCCTTTAACTTTAATCGTTTATTTAAATAAGAGTAATCGCTTATATTAGGACTCGACCATTTGCAACTAATTCACTACAAATACTGTGTTAATAATAATAAAGAATGTAATCTTTCACAAAAAAACATGAAATGGAAAGCAACGGAATTTTCCAAAAATATATGATTAATTTAAGAAACGCAAATTCAATTAAATAAAAGTTGTTGGAATTAATTCAACCTATTTATCAATTGACAAGTATTATTTTTATAGCTTTTTTAAAATGAAAACACTCGTTAGCCATACATTTTATTTAAGATTTAAGTTATTGTTTTTGTTTAAATAAATGGAGCATAAAGTAGGCCATTCATGCATATCCCACTCATTTCTGTTTCAACGCATTTCTGACTCTGATACCATCTAAGTAGGCACTCAGTATTTATTTAGAGAAATTCAGAATAAAATTGTTTTAAAGATTACAAAATCGGAGTGGTTTCATAGTTCAATTTTGTCGTCAATGCAATATTTTGAACGCACTTGCTAGTGCACTTTTAACTTTATTTGTTCCTAAGTTAATATTGCCGTAAATGTTAAACAAAGAGATATTAGTAGCAACATATGGCTGTGCTCAATTCGACCACAAACAATAGTTTAATGAATTGATACTTTTAAGACCAATTTAGCTCTCCTAAATGTACAAAAGGCATTAAATATTTAGATGATTAGTTGGGGCTGCTGAGAATCAAAAGCCTTATATCATTTTTTTCTTATTTTCTAATTTATTTGTATTGCAGTTACTTACAAGACATGATCACTATAGAATAAATCATTTTCTATCAAGCAGATACCCATTTGTCTATACTGAAATATACTTCTAATTTTTGTGCTCTAGTTCGATTTAAATTGGAAGACAATTTTTTAAGCACGATTTCTTTCTTTTTTTTGGAAATGGTTACCGTAATGCGACTCAGAGAAAAGTTATTTTTTAAATTGCGTCTAAATTCTCAAAAGAGCCATATGGAAACTCATGCGTCTCTTTTTTATTTTAAATGACATAAAAATGTCTACTGAACCACGGATATTAAAGTTCATTTATAATTAATTAAAATACAGAAACAGGAAATGATTTGCTATTTCCATTGCGCATAATATTTTTTGTTTTGAATTCGTGGTCAAATTTTGGGTTTACTTTGAAGCAAAGAGCTGTATTTTTTTCGAGAATACACTTTTTTATGCTAGAATACACGACAGCATACAATAAAATTAAATGCTTTTTAATTACAAACTTTTAATTTTGTAATTTTTAATTAAAATGATTTTGGTAGCTGATTTAAATTAAATCTGGGCTAAAGTACATATCTAAGCAAAACTTTCATTATTTCTGTAATTAAATATATTTGTTTCTGCGCCTTCATTTATCATCTGAAAAATCAAAACCTTACAATAAAGGCTTAAAATTTAGGAGAAATCTATAGAAAAAGTTTTGAAAGTCAAAAAATGGCCCCACATTTAGCTTTCCCTAATTTAATTATTCTAACTCAGCTGAAAGTACTACCAATAGCATAGTTTCTCTGATTCAAAGGGTTCTAAGCAACTGTTTTCACAAAACTGTTGTTTAATTTATCTTAAATACCTTTCCGACAATTCCTAGTTATATATAATAGATCATATATTTACAATGTTTACTAGAGATGCTGATAACAGGAAGGCTTGTATTTTTTGTTAAAAACAAATCAAATAAGCAAGTCTCATTAAAAATGCAGAGCTTGAACATCAAAGCTTGTGGTTTTTGAGAGGAGTTAATTATTTCTTTTCGTACTGAAGTGAAATCAAAATTCTCAGTTATTTTAACAATAACCTTTAAGAATTTTGTTGCATGACGTCCACAACCCCTACGTATTCACTTTTTGCAAATTAAAATCTAAAATTTATATTAAAAAATATGAATTCCTCACCTCTAATTATTTGGCCTTTTAAAAATGATTTTGAAAAATGGCCTTACTGATATTAGTCAAAGTCAGTGTTCGACTGAAATTCCTTAAATCGTTAATCTCGTTTAAATTCACAAAAACGCCATTGTTAGTATGAATTAGGTTGTTGCTATGACATCAAAAAATTTCCTATCAAAGCACGCACAAAATAATAATCCTTTTATTTGACGTTAAACGTATGGGGACGTTTAAAAGGGGTTTTCAATTTTGCTTATTTTGTCTAAATGAATTCTTCTGCGGCTTCAAAGATTTAATTTCGAGGCCGTATAGGGCAGTTAAATACCACTAATTATTTATTAATTGCCATCAGAAAACATGGTCGCACCAGATGATTCAGCGCTGTTATAGGTCGTTTGCACAGGTAACGACGGTTTTAGGAACAAGTTCGCGTAATCTACGCTTTATTTGCATTTACAAACTACCTTTGTGTGATAAAATATTTAACTTGACGGATATCACGTTACATTTGCCAAGAGACTGCCTAATACTACTTGATCCGAACATGCTACCTTCGCGTACAGTCCAAATGTTAATTCTGCATTTATTTTGATAGTTATGTTGTATTTCTGTAAGTTTTCGCCTTAAGGAAATATCTTTTTGCAATTTTAGACCATTAATTAAAAATGGTAATTGAAATTAAAAAATTAAAGTCTTGATTATTTATATGTTAACGTTCATCCACAAATCAGATTTTCCTTGTATTTAGGAAATTGTAGATTATCTAATAAATTTCGTTGTTTAATGGGAAATGAATCTTTATAAGTAGCTTTAAAATTGATTTTAAGCTTATTTTTGTAAAACGCAGAAATGTAAAAAGCAAGCTAAAAATATTCATTATTTAAGAAATTTCATTTTTAAAGGCAAAGATAAATTGATTTTTTCGGGAGTTGACCCTAGAGTAATCAAACAAAATTTAGCATTAAATAAATTTTCCAATTTGATAATTTTCTAAACGGTAATTTAAGTCTTTTTCTTAAAAGCATTTCTTGACCATGTTTTTACTTAAAGAATTGGAACAGAGGAAACAAGGAAAAAGGTTTTTAAGATATATATGACTGCGGAACCGAAGATGCAAATGACGTTAGGAATTGATACAGCAAAGCTAATATTTTCTGCTATTTTTGAATCACAGAGTAACGTTTTTGGAAAAAAAGAACTCGTTTTCTACCAGGAGAAAACATCATATTCACAAGAAATTAAAGGGCCTTAAAATAAATGAAAATAATTATTAAAAATATAAAAAAATTAAATCAGAGGTCCATACTATACTATCTAATTAGTTTGATTATTAATCGTTACGTTAAACAACGCCTACAAGAGACGGGACGCGTGGTAACTCCAAATTTATTCGTCGAAGTGCAAGGCGTCATAGTAACGACTAAAACAACTGTACAAATTATACTAATAATAACGAAAAGTTAATTATTTATAGTTCAAGCTAATCAGAAAATTAATAATATAATTTTATATAATAATATAATAAATATAAATATAATTTTCTGAAGAAACAACGCTCCTCTCCTTCTTGGAAGGCTCATTCCAATGAGTTGAGGTTAGAAATACGGAAGGATTGGAGTGTGCGGTTTCATTCATTAACTTTGAGCTTGCGGACGTTCAGAAGCGGAGACCCAACGGAAAGAATAAAGGTGACAAAAGACCGGAGTCTGCGATTCTCTGTTGGCGAGAGTCTGTTCCACGTTGCTCTGTGGCTGAAACCGGGGCCCATTGGTTACTATTTCAAGAGCTACTAGCGAACACTCGATTTCCTCGGTTGAAACGCTTTCCGAGTTCGAGTTCTCTCGATCGGTGCTCTGATTAATTAGTTGCATCTAGGACACTGGATAATTGACTTCACATTGTGTTACTTTAAGCTGCTGCGATCTACCAGTTTGTAGCGCTTATGCGCTGCGCAGATAATGGATACGCTTTTCAAGGACAAGAAGCCAGTGAAACAAGGCAGAGAAAAGAGGAAAAGGAGGAGGAAGTGAAAGAAGCCTTTGGACTAAAAACCGGTTGGGTACCGTCGAAAAAGCCAGTAATTGGCACGCTGCCAGTTACGGGAAAATCCCATTTAAAAGGCGTTAAAATTAATGCGTTTCTCGAGGAGGCACTTGCCCTAAGGAAAATAAAGGATATCGGCTTGTTCCAACAAAATCGAGGTCGTAAAATAAGCCAATGAACTGCGGTTATTCTGATTGTAAGTCCTTGAGAGCCGTGCATTTTCCTTGTCTATCCCATTTCCCAGGAATCTTCAACACTACAAAACGTTTACTCGTGTTAGACAAAATAGTGGAATTACCTAACATGTTGTGAATAATCAGACAATGGCAATTTCATCACTGAGTAGGTTAAAGTAAATTTGGTTGGCATGTAAGCATCTAAGCCTGTCCTTGCAAAGTGATGTTAGCGAGCGTCCCAGGAATACCCGTGTTTCCCTGTGTACCCGTCGCTCAGCAACCGTCACAGTCTAGACTATGTGTCCCCTCTCTATGCGTCAGCATGACAAATGACTCTAGCGAGAAAGCTGATAGGGTTACTACCGAGACAATGAGTCGCGTTTGCATGGCTCACATGACGATAAGTATGATTTAGCAGTTGGGATCTAGCCAGGCCATTTCAGTTTGATAACCCGACTCTTTGTAACCACCTCCTTGAAACAAGGAGATGAGATATAGGCCTTAAGTCAGGATTTTCAGTAGAAGAATTCCATAGCATAGCTTATGTTAGACTCTTCTCAAGGGTACGTTGTCAGATCGCCTTGTAGAATCGACCATGGAAAGAGAGAATTACTCATTACATTTCCGTATTAGGTAAAATATTTAAAATTTTCTTCGCAGGGGCTATCGTGAGGTGCTCTGGCAGCCTCTCCACGACTGCATCGAACTTGGCAATTTCGCTCCTGATGTTAGCTCAGCGGAAAGCAAATCAAATCACCGCACTGTTCAACCAAAACTCGAATAGCCTGAGTGCAACATGCTGGAGAGCAGGCGTAGGCGTGCTCGCCAATCAAAGTGAAGTGGAACTCCCAGGCTCTCTTAAACAACTGTACATATCATACAGATTTTCTAAAGATATAACACTCCTCTCCTTCTTGGAAAGGTACCCTCAGCTGATTTGAGGTTAGAAATACGGAAGGATTGGAGTGTGCGGTTCCTTTCATAAACCTGGATCTGACGGACGTTCCTATTGTAGGCTAAAAGGGACAGAATACATTAGGAAGTGAAATGTGACAAAGGACCGAAGCCAGCGATCACCTGTCAGCTGGATTAGTGGCCCATCGGTGAACTCTTCGACTGCCACGGTTGAATCACCTCTCTGAAACCGATTTATTTCCTTTAGATCTCATTTTTCCAATTTGAGTTCCGGATTTTGAATTGTTCGTCGTTCGAGATTCGACCAGATATTGAATTTTTCGATTTATCCTTTGGATTGCGGCTTACCTTGTAAAGTATGTACTCTAAAGTTGGTATTTGAATACCGCTAGCACTGGAGAGGTTAACTTCTGGGTCCTACGGTCTCGGTCTTCAAGGTTTCAGTACCATCTTGACGTCGGAGCCTTTGTCTAATTGTATTTGCATCTTGTGCTCATTTTGACTACAGGTCACTTAACTGCGCTTAGTCGAATAAACTCTGGATTTACCAAGCATCCCGTCCCTAAAGGAAAGTTTATTTAAAGCAAAATTTGAGTAGCATGGCTTCTCGATCTTCATAACAGCCTCTTTAAATCCACTTTCGTTAATTTATGCGAAATGAAATAATTTAAAAAGGCATCTGCTTTTTCAATGACGGTTATTATCTCATTGACCACTTAGCTCTGTCATAACCAGATGTTTGCTTCGAACATATGGCATTTAAATGACTTAAAGAAATAAAAGATCTTTTTAATAGATGCAGTAAACGCTCAATGTTTGGTTTTGATTATAAAGTCATCGAAAAAATAAAAAAAAACATGTTTAAATTTTCTGGCTGAAAGCGAAAACCCATTTCCTCTTAAGAATTACTCAAATTCCTAAATGACTAAGATTTTGCTGATGAAAAAGAGGCATTCATCACTTTGCATCGATTGCCAGTTTTTGCGATATATGATTAAGTCTCGTTTACGATTATAAAATCCACAATGTGAGTGAAAAAATGTAAAAAATTAACCAGAAATCTGTTAAAATTGAGCCTTAGATTAAGGCAGTTTCATTGCTACAAAGGGAGTATTTGTATTTCTCAATAAAGAATTTTTTATTATGGCAAAGATGAGTCTGCAATTAGATGACCAACTGATGATTCACTCAATCGATTTTTTTAAAAAATCACTCCTTTACCACGAAATAAGCTATGATTTATCAGATATGACAATGAAATAAAATTGGATCAATCAAACTTTTTAAGCTGAGTGTTTATTTTTCTGCGAGTTTACTAGCACAAATTTAGGATACCTTGATAAAATTACATTCTTTGTTTCTAAGGTTAAAATCAAGAGAATTCTTGCCCTTTAATGAAGATGGAAATCAAATGTTTAAAAAAGATTATATTTTCAATTTTAATGCATGGATTTTGGGGTTTTTAGTCAAACACAGTGCCAGTTTAGACTGAAATGTCGAGTTGATAAGATTCTACTCAGTAAAACCAGTCATTTACTTGAAACTCCGTTAGATAAATGTGAATGTGCGCTTGAGTTAACACTTCACAAAAAGAAATCAATCAAAACGGGGAGTTGTTATCTTTAACCAAATTTGTCCCAAATTATTAAAAATAAATTGGAAAAAAATCCAGGCTTACAATGAATCTAATAAAATCAAATTACCTCTTTTTCGCAGTTAAATAAGTCTTTTTTAAATTAAAAAGCTGTTCAGTCAGTGTAGAGGAGTTGTATCAATTATTATCATCAAAAAAAATATATTGTATTGTTGCAAGTCCGTTTTTGAGGCAACTACAGCTTTTATTCTCCTAAAAATTGTGACCTGTTTCCAAAAGAATTTTTGCTGTTTAATGATACCTTCGATAATCTAAATATGGAAATACACTTACCGAATAGGAAGTGACCATGTAGCTTTAAAGAACCTCTTCAAATACCAGCGTAGGAATTAAAAGTGAATTGTTGAGTTGATAAAATTCTAAAGGATATAAGCGATCATTTGCCTAAAAATTAATTGATAAAAATGGAAGAAGTCCCTATGAATATGTCCTTTGAGTAAATGAACAGAGATTTATTTCTTATTTAGCAAGAAGTTTCTAAAAATGAATCAGTCCAAACGAAGAGTAGCTATTTAACAAAAAATGGTTATAAATTATTTAAAATATACCGAAAAATTCAGTGTCGACCGAAAACATGACCAAACCTAGACACTTCTATTTACAGGTGTTAAGTACTATTTTATTTTCTATTCATACTAATGGATAGTTTATTTTATTTGAATTTTAATTATCTTGAATCTCTGGAAGAGACTTTAAATTCTCAACAATGCTGTGGTCTATTAAGATTGGTGGCCTGCTGAAATGATCAACTCCATTAAAGTGGTCCTCGTGCTATTCTCTAATAATTCTAGCTGTATTGACTGAAACACTGCCCTAAAACCATAGGACAAATTTGGTCACCCAAAATTCCAAAATAGTCTCTGGTGTTAATTTATCTTCAAATCACGGTGCTATTTTTTAATAACCCGGCAGATTTACAAGAAAACCACCCTCTGGTCATTATTAAAGAGCCACCGTCATGTTTTATAGTTGGAGAATGCAGAATTCTCCAGACGTATCACAGTGGGATTCACAATTTCTACTACGATTAACTTCATTGCATTTTAAATGAATAGTATTCAAATTGGCAAAGATTAAATTGGGAGGTTATACTAAAACTGTAAAAGCGTAAGCTCGTTTATCATCTACTGCGCATTGTTAAGGAAATTGGTTTAGCCAACTGTAGTAACTTGCAATTCAGTGCCAAATGACATGTCTCTCCCTGTCTAAAATTCTTAAAGTTTAGAAACTACTATTACTAGTATAACTAGGTTTTGTAAATCGCTTTTTGTAAATTGCTTTCCAAACAGTGTTTCGATAATTGCTATTCATACTGTTGTGAAAGCATATAGCTAGATTCTGTCGATTGCAAAAGTAACTGTTTGGCTCTTAAACTAGACTCAACTTGAATTGTCCTAGAAGAAAAAATGAAGGATTTAAGACAAACTGATTTACATTTACGAGTAAATTCGACTATATATACATCTTGAGTATTTAACTTGAGCGCCTGCAAGTTGACAGACTAGAATTTTCAAAAATAATAAATGAGTGGCAAAATTTAAATAAAATTTAAATTAACTTGCAAGTAATTTAAAAATTAAAATATCATGTCTTGAATAAAATTAGACTTCAATACATCTTTGAGTTGTTGATGATCAATTGAAATATGCACTTCTGTCAGTGAACTATTTAAAAATGACCCACTTATTTCACTATTATAAAATCTTTTGGCATAATAATTTTTTTGAAGTTATTTGAAAAGGACAGCTGGATTCGTTTTTAAATGGCAGTTAGAAGTTTGATTTAAAAAAATTAAAAAAACAAAACCGTTGACGAAACTCATTTAAAAGTATAATTTTGATGTTTGCATGACCAGAATTAATTTCGCAAATCATTCGTCGTGATTAGATTACTAATTAAAAACCAGATAACAAACACCTCTTATTTGCATTCTGGCAATTAGGCAGCTTTAAATTATACATTCGGATCAAATATTCCTTAAAAAAATCGACCTGAATTAACAATTGGAGTTGATTTATCCGAAAATAACTGATTTCAATCTCTTAAATATCTAAAACAGCCATACCAATAGAGTTCTAGGACAAATATATTTCGAAGAATAATTTTAGCCATTTCACTATTTTGTTTATAAAATATAAAGAGAGCTCGAGGTGTTGTTTTTAGTTTGTGGCATGCCATTTATTTGCCAATTGGGAACTTTTACTATCCCATAAAATATTCTTGTATGATTCAAATGTCACTTGAATAGGCAACATAATTTGTGCTAAAATTTACAAATTTCATGTAAATTTATTTTCTACTCCAAAAGGATTTGTTCTTGAGCTCATAATTTCAACATCTATTTGCAAAATATTTAAAAGATATTTAATTGTCTGGCAATTAACCGCACAACTCAACATAAGAAAGTTTTTCGACTAATTCTTTAACATGTAGTTCTAAATGATGTCTTAAATGTAGACACCAGAAATTGCAGCCAAAATGCCAAATTTTATTTCTACAACAAGGCCCTTGATAAAGCACTATTTTCATGTAAATCTTGAATAGTCAATTGAAATAGCAGCAAATATGAATAAACATCCAATTTCTCTTTTAAAAGCAGCTAAAACTTCCCAATTTTTATCTTTATATCTCTCATTTTTTTTATAAATAGCTTCTTTACGCCACAATACGACCGACAATACACAATAAATACATGGGAGCAAACAATTTATCTGGACCAAACGGAGCATAGGCGAGTATGCGGCATCATGCTCGACTCACAAAAAACCGAAATTTTTTGGGAATTCGGATTTATTCGGACGCTAAATATTCGACGCAATTATTAGGATTTGGACTCAATAATTTTAAGGGCACGACCACCCAACGCTAAACCATTTAACATTTACGAATCCTCAAGCAAAACAGTCGCGTGGCTTTGCACAGACCAATTTAATTCGCTAAATAAATTTTTTGCTAAAAAATAAGATTATTTTGTTATTTTTTGTCCTAAGAATATGCTTAGTCGGGTTTACGTCCGCATAAAGTAAATATTTAGATTTTAGAATGACATTGTGATTTTCAAAGTTGAATTCATTTACACTAGTATGACTCTTAAGTAAAATATTCATTTCAATAATTAAATGTTTTAATATTGCTACTCGTAAACATGTTGAATTACTATGAAATAAAATATTTAATTAAATTCAGTAAAACTATTTTTCTTTGATTTATTTATAAAAAGAACAAAAAATGTTTTATTTCTATTTCAAAAATTGACATATCATGGGTAACATAAACAACGGCATAAATTGATCTTTTAAAATTCTAATATTTTGTTGATAAGATTTCAATACAAAACTATCTGAATTTCGATGGTTAATAATATGTATGATAAATGTTTCAACTTTATTATTCTGAAGGTCGAAGTATGAAGTGTTTCATTGGCCCAGGTTTCAACCAATGAGTAAATTTTATGTCGTTAACTATTCAAAAACGTCAGGAGCATTTAAGATTTATAAAAAAAGAATTATAAAACTGAATCAATAATAATCAAATTGTAAAATTCGTGAATTCAAGCTTAGCATTTCGTGCGGTAATTTTTGATTAAATAGGTAATAAATTAAAACACATGGGTAAGAAAACGTACACAATATTTGAATTTTAAAAGTTTTCTATTTAACGTAATATCTGATATTATAACTACCTCTATGTGGTTTGAAATAGAGCAAAATTTCCGTAAGCAGAAAGATTCCAGGGAATCAAGCACTCCTTTTAAACAAATCCGTTTTAAAATCTTTTAAAATGTCACGCATCCTACGAAAATCAAGAAAAATAGCAACAGTAATTTTAATATTAATAGTATCACACTAACATAATATTTGTAAAGACTCTCATGGTTTATGTCAATGAATAAAAAAAGCACTCTTAACAGGTCAGATTTGCAAATGAAATCAGAAATAAAAATTTGGTATTAATAGAATAGATTAAATATCTTCATTTTTGCTTAGGAATAGGATAAAGCGACACTTATTTCGAATTTATTTGACTAGATTGAAATCTTTATTTAAAAATATCTTTGTCTACCAAATGAGTTTAAATTATCAAGTTGGGTGAGAAGAAGATCAAATTTAATCAAAAATATGCTTTAGCTTGCAAAAGTTTTTTAATTTTTGTTTAAATTTTATCTCCAGTTGAGCTTACAATGTGTAACCATTGAATTACGGAAAACGCATTAATACGCCTCTCTAATTATATAAAAGTAATTTTATAAAAAGAAAAAAAGAAAAAAAAATGGCAGAAGTAAACTAAATTTAAATTTTTACAGGCAAATTGTTTAATTTGCAGGAGTTTTAGGCAGTTTAATCGAAATGAGCTTGTAAATCGTTCCTAATGATTAGAATACTTATCAACAGCCAAACAGTCGAATGTTATCTCGCAGTCAGAGCATTTATCAACATAATAACTTGATATTTCATGTGATTTATTCTCATTTTGTGTTTAAGCTCATAATGAGCCAGAAAATAAGACTAAATTTGCATTAAATTTCTTGATAAATTTTGATGACTGTCAAATAGCTGAAACAATATCTTATAAATGGGAAATGATTTTTAGACAGGGCGTAGATAGGACGTTCGGCAAAATGAGCGTTGCTTTTGCTGACTGTTATCATTTATCAACTGCAGTTGGACAGCGATTTACAAATACAAAATAAAATAGATTTAAAAAACCCACAAATATGAATTAAAATAATAAATATATTCAGCAAATTTATCGAGTGTTTACCAAATGAGCTGACCAAAAAGTAACTCGGACATAAAGCTAAAGACAGTTTTTTTGAAAAATGCAACTTACAATCGAAAACGACACTTTATTTGTATTATTTTGACGGGCTTAAAAGACAATAAATAATAACGCAAAATAGAAAATTATAAAAATGCCCTCATATTTCATTCAAGTCACAATCAAAAGTTTAAGCTTGTCTTGCATAGTCCCGATACAATTTGAAAAAAAGATTAACTTTGAAAAATATTTGTTATTTTAATTTAAATGAATTTAGTTTACATTATATATTAATTTCCTAGATAAATGGAGGCGTTATTAGCTGTTTTGAAGCTCTCAACAAAGACACAATTTTAGGTATGTAAGTTACAACCGTTAATGATTAATAAATCCTTTAAACTGAGGTACGATTCAACACTGAAATAGAAAACGGCTGTGCTTTTGAAGTTATATTTAAAACCGCTTAAAGTTGCGCAATTTTTAAATCAGTTTGTATGATTACTTGACTCGATTCGTTGAAGTGTTGGGCTTTCACCTCAGTAAAATATAAAGGTTACGAAAGAATGACTTTGGCTTATAAAACTTGTCGGCATTCTGCGAATAAACAGAGAAAAACGGTTTTTAAGTTAGAACAGAATTACGATTTCCCATAAACGACATGATATTTAAAGATTTTTAAGGGAATTTGATGATCTTATGGTTGTCAATCGAATTCTGCCATTTAGAAAATAATTTTAAAAATTGGGTTTTATGAGTTCATGAGGATTTATCGTTGTATGAGCAGATCCGTCTTGTAAGTCGTATTTACTTTTTTCTTTGATTTAAAGAAGATTAAATGCACCATGCTTTATTTACACCGACGGGTGGCCAGAATGCGTACCAACCAGTTCCAGTTGCCATATCTACATTAAAAAATTTTATTCATTTTGTTAGCTAAATAATTTTAAAGGAGATTCCTTAACATATTTAGACTGACTTTGATTTTATTTTAAAATTTTTTGAAATGAGGTGAGCGACTGAAGTTATGCTACACCATTTGACTAAGCAATTAACACTTCATATTAATGAAACATTCCTTTAAAAAAATTGGATATTTTTACAGATTAATTATACAAAATTGCATTCAGAAAACAAAAGAGGCCATTACGACTCGGAATCTTTGCTTTGTTTGAAACGAAACTGGAGTATAATTCAAGGAACCGGAGTTATTAGAAGAGTGCTAAATTTTTTATTATAAATCACAATTCTTCGCACTTTTAGTTTTAGAAACTGAATTTTAATTTATGAAATTAAACTGTATGCTACTATTTAAGCACTTTTTACGGAGCCAAGAGAGCCTATTCTTTCGGAAACGGCGCCAGTTTTTACCAGCACACCAGAAACCCTCTAAAAGCTCTACTAATTATTAAATTTGATATTTAAATAATCTTAATGGTAACGCAGAAACCTATCAACAGGGAAGAATATCAAATACAGTATAAGTTTAACAGCTTAAAGAGAACTTTTTCTTGGCAAATTCAAACTTCAAAGTCAAAATTGTTTCAAGAAAATATCAAAAGTTACTTAACTAATCGCCTTTGACCTACATAAAAAAAAACATAACAAAAAATTTTGTAAAAATAAAAACGATATGGTAATTTTTCTCCTGAAAAATAATAATTAACTCCTAAGGAATTAATCCTAACATCAGATAACTCACTTTCGATAGTATAAATTTTAGCAGGTGGACTTTGGCATTTGAATATTTGGTTAACATATTAGTAAAAGAATTTATTAACAAATATTTAATTTAAAGCCCATTTTATAATAACCTTTTAAATCAAGTTTAAAAATCAAAGCGGAAAAGGCTCCATAGTTATTTTATTTAAAAACTATTAATTGTGATTTTCGGAGGTCTTAACATGAATAATCACCTATTTGTCCTATAAGGAATAAAATTTAAGTTATTTTACTCTTTTTGCTTTATATTAAAACAATTTTTTACTTTTAAAATTTACTTTTTTGTATTTTCATACTTTTGTTTGCCATAATTCAAAAAAATATGAACTTTGATTGTACTTTTTCCGGTTTTAATACAGACTCAGTACTATTAAAATTTTTGCATTAGAATTTCAACTATCAATGAGAACTTTAAAAGTGCTATAGGATAAAACATACTTAAGTAAAATTTTTCAAATTATGAAACCTCGCTTATTTTTAGACCAATTCTATAAGTAAAACGTCAAAAGGGGTAAGAATGATTAAGTTGGTTAGAAACATTTAAACCTGATAAATATTTTTTACTTTGACTCACAAAAATCACTGTTGAGGAAATCAATGGACTTTTTGAATTTGTATTTACAAAAATATTTAATGATACCATAACAATAAGAGATCCTGGTTAAAATTATGTTAACTTACACCAGCTTTAAAGAAAAGTTATCCTTTGGACAAAGACAATTTACTTTTTATAAACTGATGAATTGGTCATTCTTTGCATTCTGTGAGAGATGTACCCGTTACTTTCGAGTGAATGGCTGTCAAAAGCAGTAATTTTTTTATTTTTTCAAGTTTTAGATAGGTTATTGGTCTTTCTCTTTCAAATGCAAAAATATATTACTATGGCCTTCACCATCTGAATTTGCAAAACAGCAAGGAAAAACAAAATTTCTAGTTTAGCACGTGACAGTCTAGCTCAGCCAAATTTAGCCACTATAAAAAGAGAAATACGGTTAGACCATATGTTGTTTTCATCACGCGGTGAAACCAGCTAATATTTAGTCTATCTCTACCTGTATTAAGTTGATAAAGCTCAGTTAGAAATAGATTATTTTGATTTGTTATAATAAAGACGCATTGAAACTTTAAAAGACTTTGAAAATAGTTGATATTAGTCACTTGCTAGATTGTTTTAGAACGCTCTTAGAAAGATATGTTTTCAGTGCTTATTGTCAGTTTAAGATTTTGTTAAGTAAATTACTTAACTGAGAAAGGTGAATTTAATGTCAAGTCCATTTAGCTGATATCTTTGGAAACAATAATTTTGGCATATTTTTGAATGCTAATAGGAATTATACCAAAATTTTGTCTTCATGAGCCGATGTTTAAACATTCACATAAAATCTACTTACGAAAGAAGATTAGTAATTATTCACACAATTAAAGATGTGTAAATATTTTTCAAATAACTAAGGCACAGATGAAGCATTCGCACATACCCTATTAACGTTTTTAACCGAATATTTCCATAGGCTCTAACTGGCTAAAGTAAATTAATGCGCCCAGTTTTAAAGTATTGCAAAAAAATAATGTTGTAATACTGAGTTAATTTTTTTGTTTAGATTAAATTTTAACTTTATACCTAATGTTGCAATTTATTTTATTCTTGTAAATCTATAAACTGCATTTTTCGGAATTGTACGCAGTAACCTAAAGCCAAATTCATGATCTAAATTTTGATTTTCAGTAATTTAAAGCAGCGGATATAATATGAAAATTCAGTGTGTGATTAGTTAACAATTGTGCTAAGCCATTTTTAGCTAGTGGTAGAGTTTCATTGTGTTTACGTTAAAATTATGAATACCTATGTTTAAAATCTTAAAATTGTGTGTATTTAATCGAATCTTTAAGACAGTCTAACCATTAAAAAGAGTTCAAATTGAAAAAAAAATTAAATAAATTTTACAAAAGTTTAAATTTTTTACTCCTTGAAGTAAAGCCTTATATTCGGTTTTGTAAACTATGCTTAAGACTTACAATATCTGCGGCATTTGGCGAATTAATTAAGGAAAAACTTTTTAAAATTTAATAAAAAATAGAATTTTTTCTTGAAATACTTCCGTCGTGTTTTCGAGAGCAAAATTTACATATATTAAATTTTTGACTTACAAGGCTTATTGTGGCTATTTGAACTATGATATTCTGCAGATATGATAAATCACTTGTCTATTTTATGTAGTTTTAATCCTTAAAAATTTTAAAATTCAAATTCAATCTTCTGCTAATTTTAACTTTTGCAGTAATTTTTAAAGATAAAGTAATTAATGATCACCACCAATCATTTTCGTTAGAAAAAATATTAAGGCTATCGAAGGAATCATAATTTCAAAGCAATTTACTGAAAATTTTTAATCTATTTCAGTTGAAATTTCTGGTTTTGATATTACTACTAAAAGTTGTACTATAAATATACTTAATGATTGTTTGTTCCGCCACATCGCCCTTTTTAAAATCCAACCTACTTCGGGGTCTTGAGATTTAAATATTAATTAATTACCAAAGCAATGCAGATGAGTATTGTTTTAATAGTCACCGACCAAAGGTAAACACGGCTACTGGGGCATACTCATTGCCATAAAACACGATTTCTAATGATAATTAAATCTATCTTCTCTATACATGATCATTTCTCAGAAATTTATTCATTGGCTTTGAATTATTCCGAATCCTTGATAAAGACAATATCTTGAACTTGACTTGCTTTTAACTGTCTTGATAGGCAGAGCTGAAAAATTATTACAGTAAATAAAGTATTCCTCTTCTTTAAGCCTGTTATTTTATAGTAGAAATAAAGAAAACCACGTCTGTATTGCACTATAACACTGTTTATTTGCAATATCTATCAAGATCTGACCAGGTTTGATAGAAATTCAGTTTTAAAATTGTCCTAAACGTGAAATGCTGATTTCGCCACCCTCCTTAGTGCAATTTTATCCATTTTTTAAAAGTATGTTGCTTGGCACTTTGGTTACGTAGGCATTTATTCAGCTTCTAAAGATCGTCTCTTTAGAAAAGTAAGGAGAACAGCACTCGAGCTGACATGAATTCAAAAATAGAATGTGGAATAAATTTACCAGTTTTAGTATGCAGCAACATTGAGATAGCTTTATAAATTTATAAGCGCTTCGAATTCCGGTAAATTGAATTAAAAGGACACCTTTTAATCCACAGTTTAAAAAGTTGCGTTTTTACAAAGATTAAAAGATGAATTAAGTCTGCTTCGTATATGAAAAAATTATTGTCGGAAGGCCTTTAATGGCTTTATAGTTTTATTTATTCAAAAGAACTTCATTTACGGATAAATGTGCTCTTAAATAAACTATAATAAATACAGCTATTATTTAAATATCCGCCGAAATTCAAATGCCTTTTTAATTTTAAGCAGAAAATTCTGATTTTATTCTTATTATTTTATAAAAAAGAACTAAACATGGGCTTCTTAGGTTAATAATATGTGTAAATTAGTTTTGCGTTCAATCAAGTAAATAATTGTAGAGATTGTGCATTTATTTGTGATGAAACGACAAAGCTGCTTGTAGCAACCTCATAGCTTTTAATGCTCTCGTTTTTGTAAAAAAAGAACTTATTGAACATTTTTTAATCAGAATTAAAAAAATAATATTTTTTTTGCTTTTAAGACATTAGAAACATTTTTAAAAAAATAGTTGCATTGCATAGAGTGGGCAAAAACGACATACATTTATACATTCACAAGCTGCATTTCTGCCGAATAAATAGGCAATATATTTCCTGAAACCTTCAATTCAATTTTAACTTTGCATGAAGTGCACATGAAAGCCTCAAAGTGCAATTATTCAATAAAAAATTAATGGTAAGGAGAGCAATTTTTCACGAAAAAAGTAACGGTTTAAGGGTGTGAATTTCTAATATTTTAAGTAAAGGTCACCGATTTTTTGACTTTAGCTATAAAAATGAATCATTGTTGGCATAATACAGTAAACAGGAAAGACTAACCAATTGTATATCAGATTACATTTAAACCAAAAAATGTATGTCTAGACAAAGTGGTTAGGCATGATTGGTTAAAATTTCAAATATTTCTAATCAGCAACCAGACAAATGATAAGCCTCTAATTTAGTCACGCAACGGTAACACATAAATTATTTGACAAAATAAAAGCAACTTTAAGTATAAATATTTGTGTAAATTTATTTTTATTGGAACAAGGAAAGTTATGCTATAGTTAATAGACTGAATTGCTAGATATTTCCAAAGTCATTGAAAATCGACGTTTTATCTATACAGCTTCAATCGTAATCAGTAAAAAGATCCGATGCAGACATTATTTTTCTCTTTGTTTGGTTTTGAGCTTCCAAAAATTTTTTTCGAATTACAGAGAAAAACTATTCGACCAAGACTTTTGGGCTGATTATCTTTCTTCTAAATTGCTTATAAAATAACTGAATGTGTAAAGGATGATATTGTGAAACAAAATTTATATTGTCATCTAAACTATTAATTAATAAACAAATAATTTATTAAATTTATTCACATAATAATTAAATGATATATGAATAGAATAAAATCAGCTCCTAGCTTCAAAAACCGCTTCTTTTGTCCAAAAACCTCTCGTTAAATGCATATCCGCTAGATTTTGCAATAATATTTCATTTTTAATAGAAATAATTTGAATGCTTGAAGGCGCCAATGGTGCATGAAAACAGGGGTTATTTAGCAAATTTTAAACTGTGAAACTATGTATCGTTGCGCATATAATGTCTTAATGAACAGAAAGTCAGGGAATTGTTGTTAAACTTAGTTAAATTAAAGGATATTTTTAAATCGTTTAGTGAATTTTACAAGTAAATAATGCATAGTTGAGTCGCCCACGCATACATCGCTTATGGCTATTTTGAAGTATTGTTAAATTAATAATGCTTGCTAATGCTTAATTTATCCTGTGTTTATTATCAGTTTCAATAATGCATCACCATAAGCTTTACCTTCGATAGGTGAATATTTTAAATTTGTTTATTCAAATCATTCATATGAATACATATTATTTTCACCTGAAGAATTATAGTTTATGCAATAAATTATCTGTAAATGACAAATGAAACGCAACTTACTGTGATATTTGTCTTAATCCTAAAATTTGCAGTGAATAACTGAATAATTGAAGGTACCAATGGACTCTGCATTGAATTTTAATTTCATGTGTTAATTACAAAAAAAGAATAATTCGTGGTTTATAACGTTATATAGTCACATGAAAAATTAAGTTTTCATCCGATTTCACTTCTGAATTCACGATTCTTAAACAAATTAACTACAAATATCGAACAGAAACTAATCTAAGCCATTCATACTACAATTCTTCAAATGAAAATAATATTAACTTATATCTACTATATTTGTTTAACTTAAATATTAATTTTTCTTAAGCAGACATTTTCTGGCCATTTCCATCATTAAAATAATAAATAAATGTGCATAAATTATGCATTTATGCAAATCATATTGGCGTTATTTCCAACACATTTCCAAAAATCTATGCTTGCAAAAGGTTGAATTTTTCGGGGTTTATAAAGTAAATAAAATAAAAATAAAAATTTTTCTGTAAGTTTTAGGTGTTAGACCAAATATTAAATATTTATTTAAACTTTAATTTTACCTTTACTTTTCCCTCAGCTATTACAAAGTTTAAAAAAGGTTTTTGCCTTAGTGAATTCAAAAGAAGTGATGTGGCACTTATCAAAATTCGCGTTAAAGAATATCGACGATTTTCAAATTGAATTTTTTTTGGAATTTTTTTCAGTTAGGTTGTCAGCAAGGTTGTTAATAGACAAAATCATAGCTTAGTGGATGTGAAGGCTTTGAATGATTCTTATTTAAGTGTTATTTAAGGTAATTTTTGCTTATTTTAATTGCGATACACGCTTACCACATCACCATAGAAAATATAATTGTAAAATTTTCAAAGCTACCACATGCATGGTCAAAATATTTTCTAATGCTACGCTGGATTATGCAGGCGGCCCTAAATTTCAAACTCGTTGACGTAACGAGTTTACTCTTTTCTGTCTCCGATATTTTTTTGGAAATAAACGGAGCAGATACCTTTTAATAAGTAATTGATTTTTGTGTAAAAATTTTGTTTGCTTTCGTTGATTATTTATTAACTTTTAGATGAATCGAGTAAGGCATTTCTTGTGGCAGTTTCAACATGAAAAATTTTCCCAACATTTTGCAGACAAATTTGCTGCAAATATTCTGAACGTCTAACTCACATTACGATATGTATCTTAACATAATAATGCTACGCATGGAGCTGTTGTGTTTAAATATTTTAAACTTCTGACAAATGTACATTTAGCTATCATTGTAGTACAAGAAACTGTTTTATTTTGCAGAGTTTTAAATCAAATAATCATAAAATAAGTTAGTTTTATCTTTGAATTTTTATAAACACAGAATTTAAAATAGTAATATTTTGTGTTAAATATGTATAACAGTTTTATTGTTGTTCTTAATTTGAAAAAAACAGCCAGACATTTTCTTTAAAATAACTGTTAGCAATTATTATTTCCATAAAAGATAGATGATAATTCTTTATTTAAGGATTTTAAAGAAAATTCAATAGGGAAAATGAGTTTTATCTACATTTGTTCGAATCTATACCACTAACCATGTTTGATTATGTTTGAATGTTTTATTTTACAAAAAACAGAAGAGTCCTTGGAGATGGTATACCAAAAATAAGTTAGGATTACAGTTAAGATATTTCTAAAGCTATAATTCTGTGATTTTACTATAGAATTATTATAAATCTTTTTAAAATAAAACATCCAAAGGTAAACACTTTAAAAGATTGATTTACCAACAGTTATTTCGATCTTCGATTTCATGCAAAATCAAATGATTACTAAATATGTAGAAAAACTCAGGAGTGTGGCAATAAGTGTGCGTACGATATTTAAATATGATTCAATATATCTTTTCATATTAAACAAACAGTCAATCAGAAAACTAAGATAGTCAAGAACGAAGACATATTAATGTGAATATCCTAGTACTACCATATGCATTCATTTCTACTGCTGAAATTATTTTCTATTGTCAAATATGACAACTGCACACAGAAATCCGGATTCAAGTTAATCATTTTTCTGAAACCTTCTGTAAATTGTTAGGAAAGAAAATGTCATGCTTAGCATCTTTTAAGAGAAATAATGATGACTAAATGTAACTAGCAGAGTACAAAGCAAAAACTGTCACTTTATGCCAAAATTTGCCATTATTTTGTAGTTTATCAGTTAATGTTATTCAAATATAATTAATTTGTAGCGCATAGGCTAACGACCAGGAACCAAACACAAATCGCTTAACATGTATATTTCTGGAGACATTTTGACAACTGCTATCTTATCTCGATAGCAGCCCTCCGTCATGAAAGATGACTACGAATTCTTGATTTGTGGTCGGTCGTCAGAATAAGCGTTCATAACTCCGTATGGCAACGCGTAGCCCACACCCTATCTATCACGTGCTGGTTACTTATCCTAGCACAAGTTTAAACTTATATCCACGGCTTCCTCTTACATTGGACATTTTTGGAAGTTAAAGTGTAAACCGCTTTATTTACATAATAAGATGTCTGAATAATTTTTTAGTTCTGTAAATTACATTTGTTCATTGTAGTGTTTAGAGATTGCTCAGTTTGTTTTTCTATGGTCAGGAAAATCGTCTTGGGTAGCTTTAAATTCAAATGTAAGATAAATGGAGCAACAAAAAATTTCTTAACTTTATCGATAAAAATGCCAAATACTTAAAAAAACATTTTTAACTAAAATACAAGACGCTTCTTATAAAATCGACAAAACCTTCCAGAATTAAAATATACTTAAATATATATATATATATAGCATTTTGAATTAAATAGCAGCTTGACCAGAATAAATTTTAGAATAAAAGATATGGAGTGAATTTATAGCACAGAGAATAGACAACAAAAAGCGTTTTTCATTTGCAGTCACGCAATCGGATAGCTATGAATTGCACACCGAAATAAAACAAGGTGCCGTTTAAGCCAATTTCTTGACTTTCAATTTAATTAAATTCCTCTTTGTTCTGCCAAAAAATTACATTTTTAAATCATGCTAATACGGGCATACGGTTTTCAGAAAGCATCCATCCGCTCATAGAAAACAAATGGAGAACTTAATATGCCATGCAAAGTGTAAAAACTCCATCACCTTGTCTTAAATTGTAAACTAAAACTTCATTTAAATGAATGAATCTTTAGCACGTGCAGTGAAATTAAATGGTTCTTTTTCAAATTCGGAAAAGAATACCTCTTTATCTATTTTTCTGAGTTGCAATTCTAGAAGAAAAATAATGTTTTGAATTTATTTGGAAAAAAATATAATTCAACCCATGAACTCTCGATTCCACTTGGGTGATTGAATTAGCGGACGATTGAATGCCTGAATCTCAAGACAGAGATTTGCTAAAGCTAGGAAAAAGATATCGTCTCTTTTACATTACTTAGATATTTGAAAAAAATGCAGAGTTTTCCGCAGTTTATAAAATTACTTACACAACAGTCAGGAAAACTCAGCAGTCTGTTTTAACGTCATTTTTGCCTATCTCCAGTCTGCCATTTGTGCAGGGTTTTAACCACTTTTTGAATACCCCTAACTAACTTTTATTTAAAAATATCAAATTACAAATAAAATCAAAAATTATGATCCCAGAATGTTAGAGTTTTTACCATTTAAAGAAGATGTATTGACTGAAAAAGTGCATTAGTTCCGTTTCAATTCTGATACATGCATATTAAAAGTATTTTAAATCTCTCTGAAATCTAACTTATTTATTTATAATTTAAAATAAAAAAATGAAATCCGAAAAACCTGGGATATATTATTTTTGTTTTTCGTTTGAAATGATAGCTCAATTTAAAGTAGATTTTCGCGGTAATCTCCTACTAAATTCTACAAATAAAATATTTGTAATCAACAAAGTCGTAGTTTTCGTCATAAGTTTAGTTTTAGTAAAAAATGGATAAATTTTCAAATCTACGTTAGAACCAAGTAAATGGTTTGTTATTTCTAAGATAATTCCTTAATTAAATAAAATACATTCAACTAAAGTAGTTACGACTTAAAGGAACCTGAAAATTCATTTAATCAAACATTAATCTTGATAACGACTTCGTGTCTTTTGCGCGTTGTTCCGTTGGATTACCTTTTTTACCGAACATGTACAGAAAAAAACATGCTTTACTACATTTCGCCGCCTTTTGAAGTTTGTTTAGCACTCTGAAGTTTGTAGGTTATGCGCTGCGCTCTCCAGAAAGGGAAGAAGTCGCTTTTGAGCCCGCCTATCTTGCTGAGTATCATAAAATTTTAGGCTATTATTCGTCACAATATCTGACTCCTCAATTATTGCTTGCCTAAATGAATTATCTAAACAAGAATTAAGCTAGATAATGATTGCGTTACCAAATGCCATTGGCTTTTTTTAATGACAGGTCTTTATCTAACTGCTAGGATCATTTCCATTAGTATCTAATTTAACTTTAGTAACGCAAATTGCTCCCTCACTCTTGCAAAGTTCTCTTCTCTAATTTGCCACTTCAAAGTTCACAAAAGTCAACTTTTTGACAACTTTGATTGCAAAAGCTACCTTTTAGCTTTATATTAAGAAACCCAGTAGGCTTTCGAATGATTTAAAACATATTTTACGTTTCTATTTTTTGGCGTTGGAAAAAGAAAAAACGGTGTGAAATTATAAATTTATTAAAATAATTAAAACTATTTTTGAAAAATGATTTGAAAAAAACATTAAAATTCTGCTAATTTTGTAAATATATAGCACGAAATTAATACTTATTAATATTTGACAAGAAATTTTTTGCAGAAATCTTAGCAAACGCATATTTTTTTAATTTAAATTGTTTTGCATATGCTATAGCTGCCTTGAAGTTCAACAATATATAATTTTAATTTTTGGATTAATTTCTGTTTTTAATTTATTTCATCTTTAATACCAACTGCTTATTTTGTAAATATGATGGTTCGAATGAGTGTTTCGTGTTTAAACGCATTCACCCCTTTGGTTCACCTATTTATTTACCTGACTAAAATTTAATAAAGTTAAAAAAATAAGAATATGGTTGAATTTTTAACACTATATGCCAGCTTTTAAGAGCAATTTACAAAGCATGATTTAAAACCATCATCGCTTGTTGAAAATATATACTACAGCTTAACAGTAAAAAGACAAAAATTTTATTATTTGTTAAAATTTTTATCTAAATGTACGTTTGCGCTTGCTAAAAAATATTATCGAGTTAACGGTATAAGCAACGTTAGTAAACATAATAAACTGCAAAGATGCCTAAATTTTGACCATGAATTTTTCAATTCCATTGTTTTCTACCTAACTTAAAACCCACTAAAATTTGTGCTTTTAAACAAAATAGCCTGTTTAGTAATTTAGCCTTTAATCAAATAAATTGCTTAAGACATTATTTATTTATTAATAATGAAGCACAATCTTAGTGAATTATTGTTCCCCGCTTTTGCAATCTGTGTTTAATTGTTTCACCCTTAGAGAAGTTAATTATTTTAATTAATCTGCGAATAATTTATCAAAAATCTTTCAGGCGAAGATATATCCTTTAAAAAGAAATTATTACAAAAATTGCGTAATCTAACCAAATAAATTGTTAAATCATTTCGCGTGACAAGATTTAACGTTTTTAAAAAATAGCCACAAATAATTTGTTAAGTTCGATTTAATTTTAACTTTATTGCACACAGTAGAAAAAATTACTTACAGATTGAATTTTAAAGCAACATAATTGGTAATGCTGCTCAAAATGCTGAACTTATTTATCTCAAGGAACAACTTGAACAAGACTTTTAGAAATAAGAAATTACAAAACAAAATAACAAGCTTTAAGGTGGTTAATTTTTCTGTTGCAGTTATAAGTGTGAAAAGTTATTTAATTTGCTGATTTATGTCTTTAAAAATCAAAAAAATCTTTTAGCCATCAAGTGCGGTGTTTAATAAAAGAACAAGTGAAATTACGCAACTAAAATGGAAAAAAAGATAAAATTATCAAATAACAATTTCTACTTTATTTTTACGATTTGCTTATAACCCAACAAGTAATTTTAGCAGAGATTATTGAAACAAATGAGAAAAATTGTTTTCAATTATTAAAAAACGTTGTTTCGTCCCAAAATAAGAAAAAAATATTTTGGCAAACCGTGTGCCTAGGTTTTTTACGTTTTCGTGCTCGAGTTGCTAAACTTGAGTAGACGAAGAAAAATAATTGAATTTTGTTCGGTCTGGAATGCGTAATTTAATAATTCGCCATTTTGTTGCGTTCTGAAATTCAGGCTTTAATCCATTCATTGTTGCTAGATATTTAAAAAGATTTTTTGCTATCAAAGTAGGCATTTCTGCATTAATGGAGGTCTGACGTTCATTTAGCATCAAAAAACGAATCACTTATTAACAAATTTAAAAAAAGAATCCGGAAATAGCCAAAGAACACGTTTTTGATCCGAAATGAATGACATTGATGTAAATAGTACTCGATGAATCTGTATTAATTTGTTATCAATGAACAGCACGATGACTGCTTAGACACGATGCTTTTCAAAATTCGAAAAAAATTCGCAGAATAGTTTTTGCATTTCTGAAAATGTTTATAAAAATACGATTATTGCCACTCCTACTTATATTTAATTTTAAATTTATACATACTTGGCTCACTATTAATGAGATCGTTTGAGTCAATTTTGTTGTCCTAAATAATATGTGGTTGCCTTTGAATAATTTTTTGGAACAATTCGTGGTAAAAAATGATCATTCATTTTTTTTCCATGAGAGAAAATTTTAACACTTTATTATTTTGTAAAAATGTGATTACGTGCGAGTGACACATGGAAAAGCTGACTGCTTGTCAAAACGTAAATATCGCTTTACAAAGAATTTTTGACAGTTTACCAGTCACAACAGAGTGCTAATCTGACATTCCAAAACAGTGACTGAATGAAAAAAGGTCCTTAATTTCAAACTTTAAATAAATAAAATTACATATTTGTCCACAGTGCACGAAATCGCAAAAGAGTTTGCGTTTTATATTCTACTCACAGATTTACCAGGCTCCTCTTAAATAAATGAACTTATTCTCAAAATGGATTATGAAAATTCAATCATCTTGAAATGAAAGTTGGTAAATTATGCGTCAAAAGCATTTATCAAATCCTCCTAGGTTGGCATTTGTGGCATTGTCTATTGCATGCTAGTCAGAATAGCGCACTCCTATATAATTTACGCTGACAACGTTTTCACACATTTCTTCAGAAAAATAGCTTATTTTAACAGCACTGACGTCATTTAAGCACGAAATGGATGTTAATTCAGCTAGTGAACGAATATTTTAGAGAATTTATAGCACATGTAATATGTATTGTCGACGAATGCCTCAAGCGTAGAAATCTTATTTTGAAATTGCAAGGTTAAATAGCCTTAGAAAAATCTTGAAAAAATCAAATATTATTTAACTTGTTAAAAAATTAATGAATTCGCTTCTTCGTGTCCTTTTCTGGGCCACGTCTATGTATCAAAATGGGAAAGCGCTTAACGATACAAGGACTCAGTAAAGTTACTGTTTCGCCGAAGTTTAGTAGATTTTTGAAATCATTTAACACATTTTAGCAAAAACCTTATCAAATGGAGAGTCCACAAAAGTCTGCAAGAGTTTCTCGAAAAATAAGAGTCGTTTTTGAAAAACATGTTAAAATAAATTGCCTCGGAAAATGTAAAAAAGGATAACTTGCGATGTTATTAAAAATATAATTTTAAAATTATTTTGTCAAACAAAGTGTGCTTATCACACTTAAAGCTTAATCAACAGTAAAAAAACATTTTTTCAGTTCTGTTTAAGGTGGAAAATTGTTAAATTAGATAAATTTTTGAGAAAAAATTCGCTCTCTATTTAGAAGGTCATAAATTCATTAGAAAACACCAAATATTTATATATTTTTCAGTAAGGCATCATGAAAAACAATCTCTGGTAAAGCTTGAACAAAAATTATTAACATATATTCTTTAAAATTCGAATGCACGTTAATCTGATGTGTTAAAGCCAACTTAGCCTGTCACGAAATTATGAAGTTGACTTTTAATAAACGGGGCGTTTATGCATTTCTCTATGAGGATTGTGCAAAAATTTTCATTATGGTATATATTTTCCTTTTCAAATTACAATTTTTTTAATTCTAATACACCTAAGTTTGCGATATTTCATTAACTTAGCAATTAAAAATATAGCCCGCGCTTTTAAAATATATTTAATCTGTTACACACAAGAAAAGTGAGACCGCATTAGACAGTCTTCATGTCACTTTTGACGATAATTGGTGGATAGTAGTTAGGATCAGGATTCGAACTGACTAAAAATTTTATTCTTATTAATCCCCAATATAGAAGGTGTCAAAAACTTTATAAAATATTGAGTCATTTATATTAATCGTCAAACGCAATTACCGAAAATCACCTATGAATTGTGGTATTTTATTTTCAACATAATTTGTTTATTTAATTAGTACGGTTCAAAATCCAACGCTTCTTACAAAATATTATGAAATCAATCAACTGCAAAGGAATAAAAGCGTGCATTTTAGACGATTGTTAGAAAAACATTGACAACTCACCACCAAACAATTTGACTGACGGCAGTATTGCTGACTCCAGCTGGCTACGTTAAATCTGTCGAAAATACCGTAGAGGCCCTGGTTTTAAGGGAAGTTAAAGTCAGAATTTTATGAATGCTTGTAAAATAAAGTGTGATAAATTTATATTCAATTTATGCCTCTAACGTTCAACCAGATCTGCATTCGATGGCGGAATTCCATTGAGGTTCGTTACTTCCGTTGAGAAATATTCTTGAAACCAATATAATCAGCTCACAGCAAACATTACTCTTAATCCGAAATGAGCAAAATTTAGGCTGAATCGTCGCTGTAAAGCTTTTAGTAAACTTGAAAATGATTTAAAATTTATGAATGCCCTGGGAAAGCCTAAAAATCAAACTGCTTGACTGCCTCTGAGAATAGCCTAAGTTACATAACATCTGTTTGTTTTTTTTTCGGGTTCATTTCTTAATTGTTTAAAAAAATGAATTAAGTAACAGCATTAACCAATGCATTTGGAAATGTGCAGTTAACCTTAAAGTCGTTCATATTATAACTCAGAATGTTAAACGCTGTTTGCAATTGATTAAGTAACTTCTAATATTAAAAAAACGGGTAATTCAAATATAATAAAGCACAAAAATGTATCCTAAATTCAGTTCGTAGAATCAAAGTTTTTTTGTCTATGTATCTAATTTGATACAACTTTATTATTTTCTTAAATTTACAAATGATCGGTGCTTATTTTAAACCGTAAAGGATGCATCATATGAAGATTAATATTTGCGCATTTTCACAAAAGGTGAAAATAGAACATAAATAGTATTATACTGGATTTCTCCAAATTGAGCCAAATTTAGCAGAAAACATCCCTAAAAAATGTTAAAATAAATCATATCGCAATCGTAATCAAAAACTAATTTATATATTTACTTATTTATTAGTTTTAGAGTCACCTCAGTTTTAATGTCATATTTTCTCAAAAGTATGCCTAAGAAATATTTTTTTCGTTCCAGGTTTCGAATATTTAAATATTCCGTAGCAAAACCCTTGATATTTTTAAAGTTTTCGTAAATTATTCTGTTCGGAGCACAACGCGTTTTCCTAAAATTAACATTCTAGTTTTAAAGAGGAACGATCAGTCAGGAGCCAAACATCCTCTTATTTAATCAAGAAATTGAACTAATAAAATCCATTTAAAAGGATCTGAATTTAAATCAATATTTGAGGCGATTTATTGGCTTTTTGCTTTTTCTAATATATCAGTTTTTTAAAAAGTTTCATTTTTGTTTATTTAACTTCCAGAAATTTCATCTTTTAACTAATACGAAATGCCCTGTTACTGAATAATTTTTGTATTTTTTATTGAATTCACATATAAAATGTAACTTTACATACGCAAGGAATGTAGTTATTATTTTCAGTCTGCAATTGCAAACAATCGCTCAAGGCTATCAATTCTTTGGAAGCACACGAGAATTGCTTCCGGAGGAAAAAGAAATTGCAAGCATTACAAGGAGTGCGATTTATTTAACGTTTAAATAATGACTACCAACCAACTAACCGGAATTACTAGTTTCTACAAGCAAACCTTTGGCATCTTGTAAGCCTGTGTTTAAGTAAATCGTTATGCACGGCCGTTTCCTAGAGAACATCTTAGAATTAGATTAAATTAGCCACTGTATTTACGCTTTACCTGCATTCTCAAACTGAAATACTTCAAGTGTACAGCCAATGAAGACGGACTTATTGACTTATTGGCCAAAGATAACCACATGAGCCAACTCAACAGATTCCAAAAATAGATCCAGACACTGTCGAGCGCAAACAGCTCTAAGGGCCACTGTAGCGACACCTTCGGTCTCTTGCTAATGTTATAATTTAGCTTTTTATGGGTTTCAGAAGTGGACAAGACAGACAGCTGTTACCACTCGCACAGATGCCAAATATTTCAATGAACCACACTTTATTAATCTTATTTTTATTTCAAAATCGTTAATAATTATTTTCTATAAATTACGAGAAACATTAATCGGTACTAAAAACATTTTTCAATTATTTGATGGTTTCATTATTTTGCATAATTTTTTTTCGAATTTGTTTAGATTAGGATTATTTCCCAATAATCTAAAAAAGATGTGCGTTAAATATTATTTGTAAGTATTTCCATGTTAACAGTGCTAAATGTGTAAAAAAATAAATTAAATTTTTCTCTAAAACTTATTTAGAAAACATGTGGTATGTTACAATAAAAATAATATTAAAAATAAGTTTGATTGCTTTTAATTTGCAAATGTAAGATTTCCATTAAACTATAAAAATAACTCTTGTATGAAATCAAAAATTTTTTTGTGGATAAAAGGTTTCGTGTGTGTTTCTTTAAACATTCAATTCCATTAAAACACCCTGAATACATCTTCAATTATGGAAAAGCATTTAATCTAAATAAGATCGCATATTCGGTTAATTTATAGCTAGATAATTTCAAAGCTCTATACTACATACTTAATTAATGGATCTAACAGAGATCAGTTATGTAAATTTCTGTTCTAAATACAGAGATTTTTTGTAAAATTAATAAATTTATTCGATAAATGGTCGCAAAATTATTTAGTACAAATAAAGAATTAATTTAAAATTTCCGGAAAGAAATAGACGTGCTAAAGACAAATGCTATGATTTTCATTTATTTGCGATCAAATAGTCAGAAAGAACCAGTTGCTGTAAAATTTAAAATGCAGTAATAAAACTTTATTAGAAAAGAACACTTCAATTCCAAAAGCAGCTACCTATTTCTTGAGTCGCGAATTCCCTTTTAAATTTAAAAATTGCACCCTCAAACATTTTTCACAAATAGCGAAGTAAATTTAGAAAAAAACCTTTACCTTTTTTGGGTTTTACCGCAAATAATTTGACAATATCTGTTTAAGACAAATTAAAACAAACCACTTAGGGGTGAATATTGTTTCCTCTAAGTAATAAGAAAGAATAAGCGAGATTAATGCACATAAATTATTGATTTAAACAATTATCAATACCGCTTATTTTGGATTTCCTTATACTTGAAGAAAGGCGATGCTCTCGTTTCAATTTTATTGCGGTAAAATAGTTACTAAACATCTTTTGGTGATTAATATTTCAGTGAATGAATTTTCTAATAATACAAATAGAACGTTTTATAAAAAATTGTTTTTTTTCTGAAAATCAAGGCTAGGCATGCTTGTTGGGGTTTCGAGGACGACAGATTGGACGTTGACATTTGGAGACGAGAAATGTAAACCAGGAGGGGACTAAAATCCATTTAGAGCAGTGTAGACAAAATAACAAAAAATAATAAATTTCATTTACAGAAATGGTGAGACGCCTACTAGTAAATCAACAGCCTACCATCATTTCCACCCAAAATCATTTAGTTTTATATTTTTAACTTCGAATTTTAAATTAAGATGAATTTCTGACTCATGGTCACATTCACTCATGAGACTTTGTGTGATGTATCTATTCCAGAGAATTTACGATAAACTATTTCTTTTAAATTCAGGAAACAAAATCAGTGAATTTTTCAAACGAAATTTAAAAAGCTGATTAGCACTATGGGCTGATTTTGATTTCAAAGATGTTATATCAATGCAACTTTCTCGCAATGCTTTTAAATTTGTTTTTGCAAATAACTATTTTTTTAAATTTATGGTCAATGTATTTAAAAATTAACTTGATTAAAAATATTCATCTCGTCAATAAAAACGAAAGGCATTTTAAGCAGCTTAATGCTGGCTCCGCGTTTTGCACTTAAGGTAATATTTTTCCAAAATTGCAGTGAAAATATTTTCATTAACTGTTTTTCTTAGAAATTCGTTACTCTCCTAAACTTCTGGTTCTAAAACGCAAGAATGAAGTATTATTATTAATTAACGAATATCACTGCATATTCAAATGTATTTAAAAAATGTAATTTCGAAAGAAATCTGAGACATTTTATTTCTATTAGACCGTTAAAAAATAAAAAAGAAGGCTGTCAAAGTAACTAAGAATATATAAGTTCAAGGTCAAATTAAAAGAGCCGAATGTTACATCAAAAAATGAATTTTAACTTTAAGATTTATGTAAACTAATTTGATTTGTATTAAATAAGTAATTTTAGGAGTGACTTTTGAAATATGAATTCTTGAGTTGACATTGTTAAATATCCTCAGCATTTTTTACTAGTTCTATAATTAATAATAAAAGAAAATACATTGTCCTATCATAATGCCAATCCTGTATTACACTTATGGTTTTATCCTACAAAAATAAATGACTTCATATCTTATTAGCATAATTAATTTAAAAAATAATACAGGAAAAATAAAAAAAAACTTACTTTAAAAAGTAAGGATGCTTCAGGGCTTATAATTCTCAATGCAAAAATCAAACGGTAATATTTACTCCTGAAATCCAAATGTTTTTTCTTCAAAATGTGAAATATTGTTTATCAAATCAAACAAATCGTTAACAAATTTTCCAACACAGAATACGCTCCGGAGTTTTTATAACTTTTTGCATTGTAAGAGTGTAAAGAAAATAAACAAAGACATTTTTAACGCAATATAATAATTATTTACATTTTAGAGTCAAAAATGTTTCTTTTTGGACCACGGGGTTGTCAACTGTTTTCAAAGTAATTTTAATTTATAATTTTTTCGTTCAATAAAGCAACAGATGTCAAAAAAGCCAATTGTGTAATATGAGTTGATTTGAAAGAATACCTGGATACCGTTCCAGGTTGAATATAGATCAACCACTTGACTTAACGCGGCTTGACGAAGTTGACCTATTGTCTAATTCGCTAAGAAAACTAACCGTGCACACGCGTCTTTCAGCACAACGGCAGTACGCAATAGTTTCTCAAAAAAAGTTTAATCAATTTTGTTTTATAAACTTTTTATTCAGCGGAAAGTACAAGGAAAACACAAAAAAATATTTTTAGGTTTTAGATAATGTATGTGAGACTGATCAGATCAAACTCAAAGTAGTTTTGAAATTTAGAAAAAAATGACCAAGCTAAAAATGCGCATAAAACATTCTTCTTAGTAAGCTTTAATTTTGACCGAAAACGGAAATAAAAAATTAAAGAAAATTGGCTACTTTAAAGGGACTGTCGCCATTACAAAAATATTATTTAATCTACATATTTTTGTTTTTAAGAATCTTAACTGAAGATTGGGTTAACGCTTGAATGCTTCAATTGCGAGATTAAGACTAAAATAAATTTTGAACTATGAAGTGTCGAAAATTATTAAGTATTTATGCTTCAGCACCGATGATAATTAAATGCGCTCGTTGTTTATTCCACCAGGTCAACAGACTGCAGGCGTTTTCTATCATAAATAAGCAATATGATTAGTTAAATGGCTCATAAACAACCGCTTAAATGCTTGTCTATCGAAATCTTCGCAAAAATGCGACAGGGCTCTCTCTGATTTTGCATATTTAGTGTTAAGTATGAAAAGAACAAGAAAGGCTCAACATATAGTCAGTAGATTTAAAACCCACAAAATTCACTTTACACACCAAAATCATCGGTGCTTTTCTTGACTTTGGAGCCTAACCATGCATACTAATCTAATCTGACTATCTCTTTTGCAAAAAATGACTGCTGATGGTAGGAGGCAAACCTGAGAAAACGCCCTCATTGTCTAATTGAGCATTAAGCGCGGCAAACACTAGATTAAAATAGCTGCGTCTAGTACTAAGTACTTCTTTGTTGAGGCTCTATTACAATTTATAATTTATAATTTGTGTTATTATATTACGATATATAATAATAATAATATATAAATAATTATACAATTAAATGATATATTGATTAATTAATATTATATATTAATCTTATATTAATATTATTGTTTATATAATTATAATAATTTATTTTATTATATTATGATATTTTCAAACGCCAGCACTTGACTTTTAGCAACTATTTTTCACTCCCTCTTTCCTTCAGCATTCTTCAGGTGTTGACTGAAGAATTTTATCGGAAAATATAATTTCATGCAATATTCTTGCTCTTAGTGAGGCATTTATTTATATCGCGCTAACGGTTTTATCAGAGTATTAACAAACTTGTGATATTATTTTAGCTTATTGTACTAAAATGAAATTTTTATCCGTACATCAATGTTTAAATCTACGTCCATTTGACCTTCAGAACTTTTTTGCCTAGAAAATTCGCTATTAATTGTAAATTAACATTTGAATTTAGTGATTTATAAAATTCCTCAATTAAAACTTTTTTTCTTTTTAAGATTCTACTAAGCTCTATTTATGCTCGATACATAAATTAAACCTCCCTCCATAGACAATCATGGTCGTTAAATTTTGTCTGGGATCAGGATTCGTACTTTGTGATGTGTGACTTGAAACTTCTAAAATAGAAAAAGTTTCCCATTTCTAGTCCTCTGCGAAAACGACAGCATTAGAGAACTATTTATTTAAAATAAGCCCTGTGAACTCTATGAAAAATCAAGCGAATTTATCACTACCCGATAACCAGTTGCAAGCTCCAATAGGTAATGAATGAGAACAAAAAACAAGTTTATTTAGGCACTTCTCAAAAATGTAGAGGGTTGGTCCGATTTTCCTGTGTGTGCACAACTTAGATCCAAAGTTATTGTCCATTACTCATTTTATTTGTCGACGAAAGAATCCATTTCAAACGTCGATAAGCCAGCGAAGGGATTTAGAGTGTTCCAGCGGATAATAAAAATAAAAATAAGTTTTCAACCTTTTTAAATAATTGATATGTAATGGCGATATTTTGAATTAAAACGATATTTTATGTCCACACGTGAAGGCTTTTTTACTCATCAACGGGATTGTTACTGTTTTTAATTAATTTCAATTCATGGAAGTAAGTTTAAAAATACTCAATTAAGCTGTATGCTTTCTAAATATTCCATAAATGTTCCAGACTTTAAATGCATTAGCTAATAGAATGAACTTGCATAATTTTGGAAGATAATGATCAACCAAGTGTAGTAATGTTGCACTAATTGGCAATGCAATTTACCGTTGCAAACTTTTCTTTGAAAACAGTGGTTCATTAATTGAAATAGTTCAAGGAAATAAAACGGATATAGAATGAGGCCAGTTTTCAAAAGAAAAATGTATAAGATAAGCGGAAGCGAGAAATAAGACAATATTTTACATACTTTGGTATAAAATGACGTTTTGTTAAACTCTAGAATTATTTTGATAGATGGTAAACCTGCATTCAAATTTTAACTAATTTCGGAGTGGCATTCTTCCGGAAATACGTTTTTAAAAGTAAGAATTGAAGTATGCTACTAAATGATTAATTATTTGAGGCACTTAATTTTATGTAGTTTAGCAAGCTACGCAAAATTAAGGCTGATATATTGATTAAAATTATATGAACTGAGAAAAGATTTAAATTTATTAAGGATGACCAAATGCAATCGCATATATAGAAACGTCCTTAAAGTCCATGAAGTCATTAATTATTTAATCGGGAGAATTGAACAGTCGATACAAAAGGTAATGACGAGTTAATACGGTAAACTTAGAAAGGAGAAAACTGTTATTTAATATAAAAAAACTTTGTCGATAATGTTAATGAACAGAACATTTATTTATGTGTGAGGTTAATATTGACAAATACGCTAAAAAACTTAGAAAAGTGCAAACTTTTATTATTTATGAAAAATAAAAAATTAATAATTTATTATTACAACTAATTAATATTTATTTACCATTAAAAGATACGTTTTTCATATAATTACATCTTAGGCTCAGTTGTAGAGACTAAAGATTGTTTTCAGAAATTGCATTTAAATGGCTTCTTTAAAAAGTTAGTAATTTAATTAAACGTATAAATTATTTAAATGTTTCCTATTCTGATAAATCAAATTCAGGCATTGTTCAAGAATAAAATGTTAAAAAACAGAATATTTTATACAGTGGCGCGGTTAAGGTTTATAAATATACTAAATGTACCATTTCGCTTCAATTTAAACCAATCATTTAAGGTTTATTAAAATTCAGAATTTCAAAATCAAAAATTGAATTAATTTTAAAGTGGAAATTAACAGTGATTTTAATCTTTTTCTTAAATTACCATTTTTTATTAAATGGGAAAAAGTTAGCATAATTAAAGATCTGCTGAATAAATGTAGTGAAGCTCATCAAAATGGGGCATATTTTAAGATTTCCTAAAAATTGTTTTAATGCACTTCGCATCGATTAAAGATGGTTTATGAATTCTGATAAGCGAACACTTTAAACGTACTTTCATGAGCAATGTGAGATTTAGACTGAAATCACTGCTAGTCATGATAAATGATGGCTTTTTTAATCGGTTATTAAGCGGGTGACTTAAATGGAGTGAACTGGGTTTAATAATAAGGTTAATCAAATTTAAATGTACGAAGATCTTTTAAATTTATGTATGATTGCACAATTGTTTATTAATCGTCTTGAGATTTTTAATGCAATTCTGCGGATGCTCAAATAATGAGCGATAAAACGGATTTCCTGATATATTTTTTCCCAAATGTTCCATTTAGAACAATTTCTATTGTAGTAACTGGTAAAATTTATTCGTTTTGATTTGTAGGTTTATGTCACAGTGAGCACTAAATAGGATATTGTTAAATTTACTTTAAAATGATAATTTAAATGAATATCCAAATTTTCCATTTTGTGTTATTTAACTCATTTTTTAAGTAAGAGCAGTTTTTTTGTTAGAGGGAAAATAACATTTTTATCATTTGACGTTGAGACGTTATCACGTCAGAAATCCAATGGCGATATATCGAATAAAATATTTTAAAGTAACGTTTAAAATATTGTTCAACTCATTTTGCCAAAACAGATGGAATTACAAGATCACCTGTCAAAATATCAACATTATCTCAAAATCAACTAAATATTCTAGTCGCGAAAACTTTTTGAAAAGATGTTATTGCATCATAATTTATATTATAACTTCTGTTTATTTTAAACAAATTAATTAACACAGTGACATAGGCATTTCTTAATAAATAACCGTCTTCTACGATAGGCCCTGTGCTCAATCGATCTTTACCCGGTTAGATGTTAACTAAAGTTTGAGATTTCGAAAAATCCTTGTGTTATCATGTGTATTTTTCTTGAAGTGCAGCGAGTTTTTATTTATTTATTCCTAAAATTTCTTTCTGATAAAATTCATTCTTTTGCCATTATTATTGCATAATATTGATTGATCTATTTTCGACATTAACAATTAGTAACATTTCTGATAAAGAAGTGAGTGAACTCCCAAAGTACAGATTATCAGTTAATTTCATCATTGCAATGGAACTTTAGTTGCGTGTTTAACAATGTTGATATATATTTATTCTTTTTCCAAAGGCATTTTCTGAATGCAAAATTTGTGGCCAACATCAATTATATATAAAATTAGGTTTAAATACCAGTTTCAATGATGGAGAGCCTTCTATCACTCTTTGATTTAAGCTCATCTTTGTCTGGTTAAAACACATTAATATTTTTTTTAAAAAAACATGTATATTTTGGAAAGAATTCATGTGCGGAATATATCCATCACTGATCTATATACCGCTTAAGCTCAAATTTAATCCTTTTAAAAATTAAAAAAATTCTGTGGATATCGCAGACACAAAGCATTAGATCGAACCTGATTTGAAGTGTATAAATGAAATCTCGATATTTAAATTTAATGGTGTGTAGATTTAGTAAAACCAAAAATTTTTATCTTCTATAGATTGCAATCTCTGAAATACTGTTCGCTGTCTGCGATTTTTGAAAATGACTCAAAGAACATGGTATTACGAACAGAATGGTCTGTTCTGAAGACCATGCGGATTTTTATAATAAACTAGATTTCCATTAATCATATTTACAATAAAAACCTTTACCAAAATGTTCTTGAAAAATAAATTATTATAATAAATTTGACTTAAAAGCAGTTGAACTTTAAAAAAAAGCATTGTAAGATAAATACATCATTTTGGCGATAATGACTAGATAAATATCAATCTTCAGTCAATTGAACAAGATGAATCATTTATTAATCTCAAATGGAAAACAATATATGCTGACCCATCTTTAGAGAATATTGTCGTTGTTTTACTGTCAATTTTTTTTCGTTGCTCAATTTAAAATGCTCCTTGTTTTTGGTCCATATTATTCATCTTAACAAAAATTCATACTTTGAGAGATTTAAATAAAAAAAATGAATGTAACTTTTAAATATATATATATATATTTATAACATCAGAGTTTTTAAATAGAAATTTTAGTAGTATTTTCTGACGAAAGGAATATTTTTGTCGAATGAATACGCTGTACTCATCACATTCCGAATTATTTAAATTAACAAAAGTCTTTCCAAAGCCTACAACTCTAAAGACAATCTGTCTTTGTTATTTTTTAAAATAAAGCAAAATAAAACTGCCTGATTTTTGTAAAAAGAGACATTTCGGGATTTCATATTTGAGAAAAGGGCTCTTTTCTGGACTTTAGACCCAATAAAATGACTTTCGAAATTCAATTTATTTTTTGGTCATTTTGCGCTCAATAATTTAGGCAAAGATTGGCATATATGAAGGAAGTTGACAAAACTTTGCCAACATACCCAGCAGCCTTCTAAAAGTGGATTATTATTTGGCATAAATTATCAATTATGAATTACCAACTTTCAAGTAGATCTGAAGAATATCCAGAAAAAACCTAAGTAATATCGACGTCTATTAAATTAAATTTTTTATTGAAAATTGCAGTAAAGTGTACCACCAAAAGCCATTCTATAGAAGAAAAGTCTATAGGTTGACATAAATCATTTAAAAGTTAAGCGCACTCTGTAAAAGGAAATTAAAATAATTTTAATTTTAATTAAATTTTTTAATTTTAATTTTAATTTTAATTGACAAGCAAACGGATTTAAAGACAACCAGTATCACCAAATATCAGTTAGTTTTGCCACCCACAAAACATCAGACGCCTAAATTTGGCTCATTAAAAATTGACATTGATTTTTAAAAAATAAAAAAGATTTTAAATGGTTTTTTATTTTTTGAAATATTTTAAGAATTGTCAAATGAGTAGGACGCTTAATTTGACTCCATTTTAGTAGATTCCTAGCAATGATATTTGGATCTGCAGCTGAGACCTCGTGGCAAAATAAAATTCATTTGTTAGAATACGGGTTATGATATATTTTGTTTTTTAATTTATTTTCACTTTTCTTAATTAACGTTAGAAATTTTTATTCACTAAATTATATCCCTATTAATCTACATCCAAAACAAGAAAGTATTTTAAACTAAACCATGCATATTGAAATTTATTCTCTCCCTATATAGATTGAACATTATTAATTTAAATTAGAGTAACTGATTCGTTTTTAATTCACATCTTGTGATGTGTCCAAGTATATTTCCTTCTTAAAATATTTCTGCCGCACACTTTCAATAATAAATTTCTAAGTCAAGACCTTGCGATCTAATGATTAATCATTTTATAAAAAAGAAACAGTACGGCTTATTTGAATTATAAAACTGTTTGCATTAATTGTAATACTTATTAAAGAATTACTTGAAATTTTTCTGCTGTGTTGCTTTTTTTACCACTAAAGAACCCCATAAAATGTGTTTTCACAAACTATGGCACTTTTAAGAGAATTGTCTCTTCTTTGTTGTTATGAATGCAGATCTCCTGAGATCTCAACTCTTCAACGAACTACTAAATTATTCACTGCGTCATACATTTTGGTAATTTTTACCATGTCGGTTAATTGCTGGAAGATTAGCTTTAGAATTGAAGGGTACGTTTTACCCATTTAATTTCGCAATCTTTCTGCGTTTATATTCCAATTCCATAGCGTGATTTTTTTAGGCAAATACTTTACAATGGCCTAATAAAAAATGTCAGCACAAAAGATATCACTGTCACTAAATGCCTTTCTAACACAAGAAAATTTTGCCTGAACAATATTTTCAGCTTAACCAGATGTTACCTTTGGACATATGGCATACACTGCTGAAATTTGGTCATCCTCCTTACATTACAATATCAGTCTTACAAACTTACAAACTTACAAACTTATTTATTTAAATTAATAATTTTTTTGCAAAATCATTTTTGTTTTGAATAGCTTTAAAATAAAAATAAACCTAATTAAATTTGCTGCTTTCGATGGCTTATCTCGTCAACCATGACAGTATCATTTTCACCGTATAAACAAATTTCAAGGCTCTTTTTCCTAAGTAAACAGTGTTTTATTATCGCGCAAAGATAGTTATTATGCCTTTCGTGGATTCCACGGCTTTGAAGCATTTAAGCGTTTCCTCTTTTTTTCCTTCCTTTTAAAGACGTTCTAAGAGTAGGGTAATCTTTAAGTTGGACAGTGCTACAAACTTGCATGAAATTTATTTTTAAGTAGAAATATTGTTGTATTTAACCAATTCAGTTTCTAAGGGTAAATTACTGAATTTACCTATAACGTCAATGGCTTATCCTCGTCTACAGTTTCCAATATAAAATTTTTTAATTGGTATAGTTGTTTAGAATAAACCATTAAAACCTTCTCTACGCTGCGGAAGTGGATTTGTAATAATGTGCCATTTAAGGTTAATAAGTGGCATTTCTCTTTTTGTTTATATTCAGGTGACCAGACTAAACATTCCTTGTCTTAATGAAGTTCTTAGGCTTGCAGAAAGTGGCATATATGATTTCTTTGATTGAAAAAGCAACCATACAGCAACTTCAATTTTAATCAGGAATTATTTTCGATTACAGACTATGAATGGAAAACTTTATTCAAATAAAAATGTTATGTCAAACTTAAAACTGAACCACTGAAAATTGGTTGTGTATTATGTGTTTTTTTCTAAGAAAGAATTCTTAATTTATAGAGAATATCTTAAATAAAAACCATGAATAATTCATTTCCCTTGCTTAAACGATTTTATTTAGACCTAATTACTTGAGAAAAACTAGGCACTTCTTTGACGTCTATTTAAGAGTTAAAAATCGCCTTGTGCATAATAATAAGGCGATATAACCATAAATGTCCGACTATTTTTCCAGAGCATCGTAAAGCACACTAGCTGCAGCATATCTAATAAAAACTAATAAAAATAACCAAAACAAGGAAAAAAATCATTCAAACAATTAAATAAAACGTACATAAAATTTTACAAAGGAAATTAAAGTACATCTTGATTTATTATCATATTCAAATATGAATATAATTGAAAATATAACCGCGGTCGTACGATGACACATTTTGCGTAATTCAGCATTTTGTGAAATTGACTGAATCTATTAATTATTTAAAGAGGTAAAGAAAGGATTTTAATATCTAAACAAAGTGATTCGTAACGGAATTTTTAAATATTTCAATCTGTCAAAATGTGTCATAAAATATTTTTTTCCATTTAATGTTATAAAAATCTCTTCTTTGGTAGAAATGCATGAAGTGCAAAGCAACCGGTCATGAGGAGTATCAACGATCCCAATAAAAGTGCTCACTAAAACATTTCTAGATGGTTTCAGGTTCAAATACTCATAAATCAGACTTTAAAAACCGCAAAAAATTTCAGTAAAAACTCTAAACATCTTTCTGTTAAATGCTAGAATGATCTATATTGTTTAAATACAAAAAATGACTATTTTTTTTACAAAATTCATAAAATTGTCATCAAAATATTAAACACTTTTAAGAGTAAACTTATTATGTATGAAAGGGTATACCGGTAAATTTTAACCGAAATGAATTTCGGCAGTAATGACCTTGATTGCATTATTGCAAGCAGGCAGACAACCAAAAGACCTATTAAAATGTCACGCAATCGGAACACAAAAATTAAACAACAAAATATCAACTTTAATAAAATAAATGTGCATTGAATCGCCATTTGAAATGATTTTAAAGAATTTTTTGTTTGTTGTTAACTTTGAAGTCGATTTTTGCAAATAATACGATAAGGAAAAGAAAAAAATGTCTTGGAATGGCTTTCACGATATGATATTTTATTGCTCATCAAAAGAATATTTAAAATCGCCAACATTTTAAATGAAGTACTTATCACTTTTTATCTCATATATTGCTTGGTATTTTCAGGCCCTTGGGTGTCTGCTGTAATTTGTTATGCAAAGTTGTATTTTCTTATCAAAGAAAATTGTTTTATTGTGTATTTTTTATATTTATGGAAACATTGGTAACTACACAACAATTTATGCAGAGCAAATTGCATTCTAGCTATTTTACTAAAAATTTGTAAGCATATTTAGTACTAAAACCGTTTGTATCATAAGGGCATTAGGTGTTATTTTTTAAACAAAATCGAAAAAAAAGTTAGTTTAGGTAAACTTTATTTTATTATATAACTTATAGTAACTCTAGATGAGTTTTGTTTAATGCCAATTCATAATTTAATTAATTTAAGAAATAAAATTTTTAAATATATATAGCATAACTTTACGATTTTGCATCAGTTAATTAAAAAAAAAATTACTTTTTGCTTATTTAAATCTTCTGTTACTGTTGTAAATTTTTTCTATCTTATTGAATACTTGTCTGAAATACTATTTTTAATACAATGAATAATTACGAAACACTTCGCTTTCATATCCAATTTAATTTAATTCTAGAATTTTCACAAAGCCTGTGAAATTTCTTTGGATAAAACATATGGCTCACAGATGAAAATGTAGGTTTTTCAACAATCAGTAAAACCACAACGCTTGCTGTCTATGGTCAAAGACGTGACCTATTTTAAAGCTTTATTTGAATTTGGGGAATTTTTCAGTGTTTACTAATCGACGTCTTTAGATTAACAAACTTTCGAAAAATTATTTTAAATAAAAATTTTATGCTTTAATGTGGCTTTACGCGTAACTTATTAATGACTCATGACGGATCGCTTGCGCCTAATTTTTCTCGAAAATTCGGCGATACACTGTGCCTATATACGGATTTACTTGATGCTGAAAAAATTTAAACTTTCGTTTAAAGTGTTTCTCGTTGTTAATTACTCAAACTTTTGACTTCTTTGTTTTCGTGGAGTATACAATCGAAGTTTTCCTAAATTTTAAATTAAATCACATTTTTTTCTTAACTTTTCCGCAGTTTGACATTTTCTACTTCATACTTTCAAAAAACCGCTTTTAAAAAGATTTCTAATCTTCCGCGGTTGCTGCTACCACGGAGTTTCCGTCATTAAACGCATTAATCACTATAAAACGCAGTTGCATTTACGTAATTCTAGATAAGTCGAGCAAATTTCAATCGAATCTTCTGCAAATTAAAGGCGGGTTATTTCTAATATTTTATGACGCATAATATTTTACTGACCTGATCTTTTTAAAGACTGTACAAGACTCGTTCAAGTGTGTTTTTTACTTTGCTGCGGCTTAGTTATATCTTTAGAAAACTATATTAATAACTTTCTGGTTATCTTATTCATTTATTTTATTTCCTTTCCGTTATTATTCGCATAATCTGCACAGTTGTTTAAGTCGTTACTACGACGCCTCGAGCTGCGTCAAATAGACTTTGGAATTACCGCGCGTCCCGTCTCTTGTGACCTTTATCTAACGCAACGGTTTAAATGTTGTTTCAGCTACTAGGGGCCCCGATGGCTATTGTCGAAAAAACTTATCAAAAAAAGAAAAGAAATACAGCCCGCAAGTCTTTTAGAATCACTAATATATAACATTACTGATTTAAAGAAAACTATTTTATAAATCCTAAAACTCATCCCTTCTAAGATTGCAGTATCGCCACTTTAAATCGTTCCCTCTAACATCGCAAATTAATTAATTTAAAACAACATCTAAGGGACTATTGGTAAGAGGTACAATTTTTTAAGTGCTGAAGAAACGGAAAAATCACAATCTGATAAAGTAAACTCGAAATTTCTTTTTAACTTTCAATTTAAGTAAAGCATGAGATTTTCTATATGTAGCTGCGATAATTTTGAAGCTTTTCATTTTTTACTTAATTAAAGAGTCTTAATAAAAGCTGCAGTTGTATTTTTACAAACTAAAGTTGACATGTAAAATAGAAAAAAAGATAACCAACCATATTAGTGGATTTTTTTAAAAATTAAGAAAGAAAGTGAGTAATGTATTTTTGATTTTGTTTTGCTTCTTAAAGACGAGGAGAAGTGAAAAAATCAGTTTCAGTTTTATCGAGGCAAATTAGATAATAATCATAATTCAAATCAAAGGTAGGAAATTTTTGCTAAAAGAGATATAATTTAGGCAATTGCTATATTACCGATGCTTAAGGCAATGAAACTCCTTGTGAAAGCACCAAGTTTTGTCTATTTTTCAACCGTTGCAAATTTTCCCAAAATTATGTCTATATGCACGTAGAACTCTCCAATTAAAAGAAATTTTTTGCCTCAAAATTGAAGTTTAACCAAACAGCAGAGCAAAATCAACCTCTTTGAGGACTACAAACTCAATATTTGGGACTAGAATGATAAATATCTATACATTTACTGGGTGTTTGAGCAGCAAAGAGAACACAATTCTTTAAATGATAACTTTATATAACTACCTTTGAAGGAGGTGAAATATTTTTAAATTATTCAAGATAATTCAACCGCAGTCAGAGGCTATTTGTCACTATGTTGTTTTGTCAGAAAAAGCTTTTTTGAGATACGATAAATTCTTTAATAATCTGTCTAAAACATTCCTGGTTCTTAGTTACTATATATATTAACTTATCAAATTTCTTTAAGAGGATATTTGTTTTATTTAAAACATACCATTTCTGTTGTTTTTTTTTTCAAAAATATTTTGCAATCTAAACATGACACATAATTAAAATGCATTCTTGCCCTGATTACATTAAGAAAATTGACTCGTTATCGTGTCATCGGTTCCATCATTTGTTAAAATTAAAAAAATCCGTATTAATACACTTAGTAAAGAAATTTTTAATAAACCTATTTTTCAATTCAGTTTTGGTCAAAATATGAACATGCTCTTTCTAAAAACATAGCACACTTATGCAGTACATCGACTTTTCTGCGGTAATGTTACCAATTTAAAGACTGCATCAAAATTAAATATTATAACTCAAATTAGCATGTTTTCTTGGTTTATATGCATGAATAACCATATTTAAAAAGTGTTCTTAAATTGCGAATATTTTTTGAGAAAAAGAAAGCGTAAATTTGTTGTTATTAGACAATTTTTTTAAAATACAACTCAGAAGTATCGAAAAAATGAAAATTTAAAATTTAAATGTAAATGTTTTATGTATTAAACACGAGACGTTCAATAAATTATTTTTAGGTCACATAATTTGAAATATAAGCTATTCCTTACCTAAAAGTGGGTTTTATGCGTTAAAATCCTCAAGGCAAAATTTGAATATTTGTGTTTTTTATCACAAATTTATTAATTAAGAATATTTAAAACACATAGCAAAAGCCTTAGATTTTACTAAAATATCAGTGGAGCAATTAATAGCAAATTGAATTACGCGCGAGGTTAGATTTGGGATGTTGCTGTTGCGTTGTGTTGCACTGCAGTCAATATGAACCAAGATTCAAGGTACATCTAGACCACAATTACTGGGTTCTCTGGCGTAACTTCTCACAGACCTATTTGTCTATCATTTAAGTATAAGCCGATTCAGATCAACTTGAATAATTGTTTTGCGAAAGCGTTCAACCAATCACAGCAAACCATTGTATAAACATGGGCCACACACGCAGGAAAGTGCATTCGAAATATGCGTAGACATTCATATTTGCATAAACTGCGAGAATATTAGACATGCACACTTAGACCTACCTCACCTAGACACTGCGCTCGTTTTATTAGATCTCTGGAATGTCTTACAAAATTACATCAAAGAATATTTACATTTGCAAAATAAAATAACGTACAGAAATATGCAAGTGGAGTTATAGATAGCCGCTCCGTTAAAGATAAATTTCGAATTAGATTGCAAAAAATTTAATAATAATATAACTTTTTCTCGGCTTTCGACTCTCATCTTCTAACTTCGCAAATCACAAATTACAAGCACACCTCTTATCTGGCGACTAAGCTAAGAATTTCCTTTTTTTAACAAACTGTTATCAAGTAGTGAGAAATGATATCACAAAACTTTTTTTAGTCAACAAGTCTGCAAAATACGCATGTACATTGGAGCAACAAATCATATACACAAGGGCATGGGAAACAAGGGTTAGAGAAGCCTAGATGCAAGCCGATTGGTCGACACTTCTCAAGGCTAAATTGTGTTCCCGGTGGAAATTCACGGCATTGGGTTGAGGTCGCGGAGGTCCCCTGGTTGAAGCAGCTCTCAGCGGTCGACAGAGGAAAACTCTTTTAAAGCCACGACGGTATCTTTTTGAATAGAAACAGTAGATCCAGGGGTTGACACAACTATTGGCTGATCCCAACAGCTGAGCGAATGGGACGAGGCAGAAGAGTACGCGGAGCAGAGCGTCGTACTCCTCATCAGTGCTCTGTGGAGTTGACGCGGTGCCTAGATCCTCTTCCAGGCCTGAGCTCGAAGCATTCATTGGGGCATTGGTTGCATCCAATGCAGGTGAGAATTTTAGGATGTTAAAGATGGTAAAAAGGGGCAGCCAGCAGATGCAGAAGTTGATTACTACTATCGCCAGCATTTTGATTATTTTCATCGTCTTAACTCGGTTTAAACCACCGACGGGTTGAAGCCGAACCTTTCGGGAATGATCATCCCTAAACGGATCAAAAATATGCATTTAAATAAACAGAGTACATTTGAAATGATTAGGCTTTTATACCTGTTGTTGATAACTTATTACAGATATCAGACTGAAATCTCGGAAGTTATTTGATTTAGTTTATTATATTTTCTGTTTAGTGTGTTAACTGAAATCGATTTACGAGACAAAACAAATTAGATTTATCTAACAAAGACGGTTAATTAAAAACTTTATTAAAAGGACGCTGCCATAGCGCTTAAACAAAACTTAAATTCAAATCCTAGAAATAGAAATTGATTAAAATGACAAAAACTAATCCTTTTGTTATTTTAGATCTCCATAAATCAAAATCTTGAAATGTATAAAAAGCCTAAATGACTCCTTTAGCTAATTTTCTTCTTTTCATTCAATATGAACTATTTTTTTAAATGAAATACGGACTTTTTGACATTTATATACCATTTTCATTAAATAATAAACCTTAAAGAGAACTAAGATATTAAATATTTGAAGACTAATTCCTATCATCCCCTGATTTTCTGCGTAAAACATTTGTCAGAATTTCACGGAAAACAGATAAGAAATTAGATAAAAGCATTCTGAAACAGATAAGATCAAAGTTTTTTCATCTGCTTTCATTTATCAAAATGTATTTAAACGAAAGAAACTTGAAAACTAAAATTCCTGGAAAGATTAAGCTAGATAATACTTATCCAGTGATTCTGTAATTTGTTATTTAGTCTTAGAAATATAAAGTTTCAAAATTCTTTAATAATTTGATGAAAAAATTGTTTACTATCAAAATTTGGTGGGAACTCATATTTATGTACGTGCTTTAATTTGCTAATAAAGAAATTTTATGGGCTCACTCAAGAAAACAAAAATTCTTTGCTGATTTTTTTTAATTAATATCTTTTTAATACTTTATTAAGCTTCTGGCTAAGAAACAAAAATTTAAATTTTTTTAATAATCTAAACACTGACTACTATAACCTACATGAGATTTTGGGACATTTAATATTGCCAAATTAGCAAATAAATTTCGAGAAAATGCAACGCATTTACGTATAAATATGCTTTGTTTAATTAAATAAATTATTTTATATTTTGGCTAAGCAGTTACCTAATACGATATTAAAATAATAATCGATTTAATTCTGGGTTAAAATTGGCACTATTTCGCAATTTAAACCAAAGTACTATTGATTGCAGTATTTTTAAATTTTAAGTTAAATATATGCCAAAGAATAAATTGAGTTGAATAGGCATAAATCGCACTCACACTTTAAGAAATTGGGAACCCGCATAGTTACTGTTGGGTTTAGAATCCGAACGTCTTCTTTCTGTATAGCAGTAGGTATCTGATCCTGTTTCCCTATCCGGATCCGAAATCAGCTCATTCATAGGTGGTGGGGTCTTCTCCTTACTCCTGGACGTCTCATTATCCGTAGTCGGCGAATTGCTGGAATTAATCTGGTCTTGGCGAACTCTCATCCAAATGCGGAAAATGATGGAGCAGTAGCAGTACGCCATTATCAGCAAAGGCCCAGTGTAGACGAGAAGAGTGACCACACCAAGGAAGAAGGCTCTGTTAGCCGTAACTGAGGGCCAAAACTCAATGCAGTGGATACGTCCAGTTGAATCACGTGTAAGCCGAAAGTAGTAAGCCCAAGGAATAAAGAGACAGGCCGATATTAACCATATCACTGCAATTATCTTCTTTGCGAGGCTTCGTCTTATCAGGCGTTTCATTGGAAAGCATACCGCTAAATAACTGCAATTTGACAAGAAAACAGATAGTGTTTTACAACATTTTCTGCTCTTAAAATTCCTTACTAAATTTCTATAAGAGTTTTTCGTCAATTTTTTATCCAAATTTCCTCTTTAATAAACTGGAACTTGCAGATCAAATATACTTAATTTTTGTAATATTAAAAAAGATTTTTTCACTCTAATCACTGTAAATAAGGAATATGACACGCTTAATATTCCTGCGCACGACCGCACACAACGCAATGTCATGTGAAAAATTTACATTTGGATCACGTTATTCGTATAAAAAAGAAAGGAATTAAGCACTTTGGCGACCTAAAAACAAATATTCTGGAGTAAATTCAAACTGAATAAAACTAAAGCAGGGTAATGCGCTTTTTGTGTTATTGCCACATATCATTAAAGAGCATTAAATATATATCACGCTGCTAAAAATCAATCTTAAAATAACGTGTTTATTGTAATTCGACAATTTAAATGTCAAAGCATTAAAAAGGGCACTTAGATGAAAGTTTAATGTTCATATTTTGTGGTGTAAGAATTTAATAAGTGCGTTAATTAGAGTTTACGAAAAACATTGAATCCAAAGATCATATTACTAAATGCTTTTAACATGTACAGCTCAGTTTTCTTTAAGATTATTTTCGTGAATTTCTTTTTTGTGTCTGGAATGTAAAAGACAATAAAAATTAAAATTAAACATTTAAATTTATATTCAATGTTATAAACAAATTAAATTTAGGTTTAAATGTGATTTGCGTTTTAAAACATTGAAAGTTTGATTTTTGTCTTTTCAAGTGAAACCTAATTTTTTTATTTACTTCACTTAGTAAAAATCATCAGTATTTCGAAAAGAATACTTTTAAAAAAGAGTTTCACTTTTTATATTCTGACGTTTAGCAACTACATAATTAAATGCCTATGAAGCACACACTATCTGTGTATTTATCAAATCGGACATTTCAGAATGCTAATTTCAATTTCAAATGCATATATTGAATAAATATTATTGTATTTGACTTCAATAAAGTGCAATTTTAATTTTTCGGATTTTATTAAGCAGTCAGTCAAAATTTTGAGAACGATTTCTAACGAAAATTCTTAAACAAAGAGGAATTCTGACGTCTGTCAATTTGGTAAAAGCAATATCACGCAGTCTTTTAGGCAAAAAAAAACTGCAGAAAATTAAGGATGAAAATTTCGAACGCATACAAGGCTGAATTTAGCCAGACTGCGATAAGGCACAACGATTATGCAAATGATATATAGACAGAACTTTTCCTGTGTCATGCACTGTCCTAACCTGGCTTTCAATCACTTGAACCATAGTGCAGCTTACAAAGCTTTTAAGCGGAAGAGAAAATATGCGGGGTTTTATAATATTTTAGTCAATTTTTGATAAGAGAGAATTACTCAAACTAAATAAAAACTTGAAGAAAAAAATTAGAGGAATGCGAACGTTAAATGCAAAAAAATAAACAAATGAGCACTTTGTTACAGTTTCTTTGCTTAAAAATGATTTTCTACGTTAAAATAGCTTTTGTCTCAGCTTCTTAGCCATTTCTAAAGTTTATAATAATGCAGTGTTGCAATTTTATTCAAAATATCGAAATAATGACCACATCTGTCATTTCGGTGGATAATTACGTTGTCATAGACGACACTGATTACTTTCTGCCAGTGGGAAGCTAGTAAAAGTGCATTGCGATATATTTGGTAACTTATTCTCAAGAGCTTTTTTCAATTTATTAGACTACACTACAGTTTAATCACGAGTTAAATCACAACTTTTCACTGAGTAGACGCAATTTTACAGTAAACTCATTTAAAGATAACTGCAATATATTCTTTAGTGTATGTTTTCAAGAGAATGAGCATAATATATATTTTTTAAAGATACTTACCGATCTAGAGCAATCACAAGCAGACTTAGGGAGGAAGCGCAAACGCTGATTCCTTGCAGATAAGGTACGCACCAACAAGCAGCGGCACCCCAATGCCAACCTGGAAATTGAAAAAGTATTAAACTTAAGAATAGCAGCGCAATAAAAGACGATGAATATGCGCCTTGGATTTAAGATATAGTAATTGCATTTAGAAGATTGTTGGTATAAATGGAAAAATGTTTTGTTATAAGGTTAGCATTAATCAACATATCGATAAATTGAATCGTCAAAAAATGCTTAATTGAAAAGTTGAAATTTAAATAACTAAAAAAATATTTTGTATTCTTGATTATGTTTTATCTCAAAACAAGAATATTATGGATTAAATACTGTTTTACCTTGTAAATACTTTTTTAGGTTTTTATTAGCACAATAATAGATGAAGAAAACTGCGATGCAATTTTCCTTTTTTGGAATAGTATAATTTCTTAAACTAAAATTTGGATTAGGTATTAAATTGGATGTAATCAAATCATTGTTCAATTTCACCTGAGAATAAAAATACCATTTAAGTCTTCATTTTAAAAATGTTTTTGACTAAAATGGTATATTTTTGTTTAAATTATACCCTTACGAAGATATCTGTTGGAGTAATTTTTGGTTGCATTTCCTTATTAAACACAAAATTAATTTTAACATGACGAAAGAAGCACATGGCTTTTAATTTTCTCTTATTAAATTTAAAAAAAGATTAACTACAACCTTGGTTCACTTTATTCTCAAAGTTTCAAGGTCATAGACTTATTCCTATTTTTTAAAGTGAGTCACGTAACAGTTTTTATATAACCTAAATGGAGTAAATTAACTCTGGCAATGCCAGTTTCATGATTTTCATTGTAAATTTGAATAAAATGATTTTTTTAATGGCACTATGTTATAAAGCGAAGCCAGAATTTATCAGAATTTAAATGCCGATTGACACAAAATGCTACCTAAAGGGTGGAGTATATATTGTCAGATCTTCAGTTAAAATTATTGATAAAATTCGACTCGATTTGACCAAAAAATAGTTATTCTAAAATTGCGTTAGTTAAATGAATGCAAATCCTGTGCAGAATTTTATGGAGCACTTTGAAAACAAAAAAGCAAAACCAAATTTTAAAACTTCAATATAGCAAATGAAATGCATTTGCAAATCATTTTTTTAAAGTTATTATTAATGCCTTTTTGGTCTCTTAGCAGATCAATAATAAATAATTGTTTCCCTATCAGAGGCAAATTTTATTCTATAAATACATTATTATTTGAAATATTTATAGCCTTTAAATATGAAACTGGTACAAAGACATAACAAATACAATTGGGTACTTGAAATCGATTTTTAATCCTTAAAAGGAACTCCCTTACCTACGACTATATTTTGCAAAAGTGTTAGAGGTTCCACAAACACTGTCACAAGAAGATCCGCCACTGAAAGATTGCAGATGAAAATGTTTGTCACAGATCTCATGTGGTGATTGCGAAGGACGATTGTAATGACTGCAAAATTTCCCAGCAATCCCGCTATGAAAATGGTGGCATAGGAAACACTGAGTAGAGCTGTGACAGGATAAGTGTATCGCAATTCCCAGGGCTGACTTTCTCGCGCCACCATTGCCACCGTTGTAGCATCCGTTGTATTCTCCATCTGATGCTGGACGGTTTGATATCTTATTCCTCGCAAAATGCCACAAATCGGGCCTAGCGTGGGACTTTTGCATGGCCTTCAACTATCCTGAAATCTGATTGGCCGCTGATAGGGATTAGCCAATAAAAATCAAGCTTTCGGTGACTGGTTCAATTTGGTCGGATATTCGATCGTGTGGGTTTTTCTATCAGTGAGGAATTTTGTTTGACTTTTTTAGGGAGTTAATATCATAAAATTTGAGTTTTATTCAATTTAAACTTCTGACCAACGATTCCGTTTAACTTAGCTATGAGCCGCATTAACAAGATGACCATTTTTTAATTTTAAATGTGTTGTTTAAATGGGTCCTTTTAAAGAATCCAAATTTATTAGAATGGCGAACTTGAATTCAGCAAAAGCACAAAAGTAATAGGTAAAATGTAGGGAATAAATGATGAAAAACGTTAATTGCTATTTGAATCGACGGTGAGCAAGTTTTGCTAAGTTTTCCCACAAGCTTGAAATTCCTGGCATCAAAATTGTTCATGGTGAATACACATTATGTCAAAATCATCTCCGTTGCGTTATTGACAACTACTGGGCTTCTATGGGTTCTATAATAGGTTACTATGGTAATTGACTTAACTTCATGGCGTTCAGTTGCTTTAATCAAAGTATAAGGCTGAGCATGAAATTCGCACTTGTTCTGCCTTTGTTAAATGTTACTTTTGCTGTGCATTATTCATGCCAGATATGTGGATTATTTATACAACTGTGCAACCAACGTCAGAGACGGGACGCGCGGTAACTAAAGATTTATTCATCAAAGTGCAAGGCGTCATAATAGCAACTTTAAAATACCTACATATTATGCAGAAAATACAAAAGGTAAATAAATCATAGTCGAAGATAATCAGAAACATTATTAATGTTATCTTCTGGAGATATAACAGAAAGAGAATAGATTTGCTGAAAACTCTCACCAAATATTAATTTATTATTTTGTTAGAAACTGGCACTTAGAGAAAGACAAAATAATATGCAACTTTTGCCCAATTGGTTCAATAGAATAATGCTGTTTTAGTAATCGAATTGTGAAAATAGCAAATATGCATGCATTAGGCTGTTGTTACTGCCAAATTGAATAACTTTTCCTTCTGCCCGTGAAAAATGAGAGAATTCTTAACTCGACGAAGTTAGCGGAAGAAAATTTCGTTATTCTAGTAAAAGATTCAGATAACGCTACAAAATAACAATCAAAAATAGTTAGTAAAGATTGAATATATTTTCAGTGAATAAAATTTGCTATTTAATGTCAAATTTTAAACTGCATATATGGTTTTTCGTCTTCGAAAAGCAAATTTATATTTAAAATTGGACATTTTTATTTAAAATACTATATATGATGGTCTTAAGTGTCTGATTTTTCAGAACTTTTGATAAAAATCAATTACACTACAATTTAGGAATTCATGTAAAAAAGTACTCAAAATTAAATAATACCATTCGCAAAAATAATATATACATGGAAGATGAACTTATTTTTTACTAATAAATTTAAAAAACACCTAAAAACGCAGCTTTCTTGCTAAAAAATATGATTTTTTAAGTTACTAGTTTATGAAAATGTCAATATTTAAACTAAGATTATTTTATCCTTAGTAGAAACTGTGTTTAAAAAACTTTTTAAAAACAGGTCTTGATTTTCATCACATGATACTCTAATCCGAGGTATTATAAAATTATTTGCAAATGAAAACAAAATTGTCACAAAAATGATTAATTTTATCCGATTGGATATAACTTTGAATTAATTAACAACAGAAGTATTTATTAATCCTAAAAATAAACAATTCTATTTATTCATTTACGATTAATTGAGAAAGTTTTTGAAAAAAAGATATTTAATTTTGTAATATTAATGGCAGATATAACCCGAGATCCTTAGGATCGATTTAAGATAAATATATTAGATATTTATGGATGGAATATATCCCGGCAAATGAATTTGTTAACAAATATATAAATAATATATAAATACATAGATTTTATATTTTATATATAATATATATAGCCAGCACCAAACACCACGAGCTTATTAAACACGGAACTCATAAAATACATTCAAATAAATCAAGTTTTGATTGTTTACAACATACTTGACATTTAAACAATTTTGGCCAACATCTGCATGTCGAACAGAGAGGTTTGTTCAAAAATGTCAAATTTGGTTCACCAAGAGAGGACATTGAGGGGTTCTGAAAAATTACCCACATTTATAAATAGTACAAAACTTTGTTCTTTTCAAAGATTAATTAAATGGTTGGCATAAGTCTTATTATAGACGTTTAGAGGGTAAGAGTTTATAAAGTTTTAGTTGATAGGATTCAACGGATAAAAAATTCCTTTAAAAAATTCACTAATATTGTTAATCAAAGTTTTGATTCTCTTGAAGGCCATGCAGTGGAAACCTACAACCATTTCATTAAACCTCTAACAAAATTCTACTGAGTATTTAAAAGTGCTTCAGTTTAAACCACAAAAAAGTTATTAAAATCTACGCGAAGAGTAAGCAATTTTTCGACACCGCTGTAGCACGCAGGACAGATTCACTTTCGCCTTTGATCAGACAAATTCTTTGGATATGCAGGCACTAATAAATGCCGACGTGTTTTTTTAAAACAAGACAAGGGAATCAAATTGTATTTGAGCCTAATTTCAATAACATTAAATAATTTTAACAATATCCCTTTTGGATTCAGTGGATCCCCAATTATTTAAAAATTAGTTAACAAAAAATGCTCTCTTAGGTCTAATGGATTAAAAATTTGGTACTTATTTTTATAGAAATTCTTAAACGCAATTTACAATTTTTTGTGATTAGTAATGCTAAGGAGTAGGACCTTTTACCTGTAGCTAATAAAAATGTCTCGTAAACTTTTTTACATAATGCGAAAAAATATTATTTTAGACAAATGGCAAGAAATTTAATTTTAAAACTAGTCTTTGGCTGATATTTATTCTTTTCTCACTTTTACAATTAAAAATAATCAAAAAATTTAATGCAGAGTTTCCTTTCTTACAAATTAGTCTTATTCGAAAACAGTGTTTTTCTTAAAGCCGAAAAAATCATATAGGAATAGGAAATAATTTTAGTTAAAAGTGCAAAATATATTAACGAATAAAAAATTGAATTTTATACAACAATATACCCTGTTGTGATAAAAAAAGAATATTCAATTTATGTTATAAACAAATACCTCAGATTTAAAATGGACATTTTCAAACGCGCTTTTATGACGAAAAATATCTGGGAAGCACTTAAAGTAATTCTAGAGCTGAAAAATCTTTCCATTTGGCAGATTATTGTCGCAACCGTTTAATTTACATTTTTACATGAGTTGCTACAAAATTTAAGGTCATTATAAATTATTCGACCAAATCCGTAGTAATCATTAACTAAACGCATAGGATTAAAGGTAAATGAAATATTTATAAATATATTTTTGTAATACAAATTATCGCACATAAACTTTTCTATAGATTTCGCCGAACTGAAGCACATATTTCCGCAACAATAGAAAAATTCATTGTAAAAACCTTTTCAGGCTTATTAAAATGTGGAATATTAAAAATCCACCTAATTAAATCATGCAAAAACTTAGATTTTGTCATTTTAGATAACAGATACTTAAGGAAACAACCTGAAGAAATTAAAACTCATAAACGACACAGTTACAATAAAATATTTTCCGACTATGAATACGTTTCATTTTTCTCAACAGATGGAATGCCCTAAATAGTTGAAATAACCATGGACAGGAAATTAGAATTCACAAAAAATGTATTTTTAAAAATATTTTTAAAGTCTCATTAGCACGTTTGGCAGGTTAGAACAATGCCATACGCCTTTACCAGTTATGGTTATCAAGCGAAAATCGTTTGGGCTTTGTAGCACTGCAATTGTTGGTACTGTTAACATTCGTTGGAAATACTATGGCTTTTCACGAATTAAAAAGAATAAATCTTTACTTACGGTTGATTAAATTGTCCGATAAAAACTGTTTTAATTTTTTCGCAAGGTTTAAAAATCTTGGGTAAACTGTGTTTTAATTTTTTCAACAATTAATTAAAGGGATGAAAATGATTGAAATGTCAACGTTTCGGTTCTCTGTAGCTCTTTTCGAAGCATTTGAAGTATTTGGCATACCAGACAGTGGGTACTAACCTCGTGAATTGTGAAGAAGCAAAAAATTATAATTTTTCTTCTCAATTTTAGTTAGAATGCCCTGGAGCTTTTAACTGAATGATATGGAAGCGCAAAACATATTTTTACCGCTGCCTAATTGGAAGGTTACGTTCCATTGAGAAAATGAACGATTAGAATCAGTTTCATTAATATAACATTCAAATATTATATACTAATATAATAATGTATAAATAATAATATTTTTTTATTAAATTGCTAAATAAAATAATGAAAATATTTTTTTAATTTAAAAATTGCGACTGCATAATTTATTTTAATTTTTGAGTTAACCTGCTGGTGTCATTGACAACACGCAAACAAAAAATATTTTTTACTTTTAAATTATCGTTTCATTTGCTCCTGCTTATGAGCTTCTAAAAAATACAAAAATATTAATTCGTCTAAGCCAATTTATTAATTATTTCTTCTTAAAGTGCATGGGAGAAAGGAATGAGCTATTATCATGTTTATCAAGACCGAATACGAATTTATCATAGCGTATATATCTACAATTTGACAATTTGACACTCCTTTTTGTTTTCTGCAAGCGTTTACTTTTTTGAATGGGAAAGTAGAGATCTCACCAATCTTAATTACAACAGGATAAAAGTGCAAGTAACTACTAAAACTCCGTGATTTGAAAAGTTACATTTCAAAAAATTTTTAATATATTTAAAACCATACAACTTAATTTGCAGGGTGATCGAGGGGTCAGCACAAGGTTCTGTAAAGATTGTAGATTGCACGATTTTACTTATATTGTCCAATTTTTGGAGTCATAAGTTTCATTGGAAGCTATGCACCACCACATACATATCATTGCTTCAAAGGAAAGGAAAATTGTAACGTTTATTTATTTCATCTTGCAAAAATGCGAACATATCAGGTTACAATCACGTAGTCATGCACTTTATTTACTGCGCAAATTTATCAAACCTTCTATGTTGTTAATCGAAATAAAAAATTGAATTTGTCACGATATATATCATCCCTACAGTTGTATTATTAAAATAGTATTCAGTTTATTATTATTATTATTATTATTATTACTTATTATTATTATTACTTAGGTGGAAATGCTAACAATGGGTTTTCTTTTCTATAGGAGATACTTCTGTGAGCTTCAGCTCAATTGCGCATGTGTGATATCAGTTTTTCACCAATCAATCCAAACTGATGCTATTCATAAATGTGGTTTTTTTATAAATCATTTATCTAATAAATAATTTCGGGACTTAGATCTCGCGCTATAAGCATGAATTATTAAAAAAGTTATTTGAGCATCCTCTCAGACAGGTGTTAACAAACACATATCCCGTGGGATCAATCATATTTCAAGCGAAAACAACATATTTCTAAATGTCACTCTGAGTAAAAATAGTCAAATTATAAAGTTCCAATTTACAAATGGATAATTTGTGCTGCTTGGCAAGTATAGTAATAGTAGTGTTAAAATAATAATATCACTAATTAATTATATTAATAGAATATTTATATAATGTATCTATATTATCAATATTAACTACCTAATATTATTTTTTTCCGGATAAAATTATTTTTATTTAGAGGCATTAATTTCCGCAGCACTGAAAAATTATTAGTTCAAATCGTCTGGAAAACTGGTTATGGTTTCCCCGTAGAAATTAATATGTCGCAGCTCTCTCTCTCTCTATTTTAGACAGTCACTTCGTCTTTAAACAAAAGTGTCCATTTATGGATAGTTTGCCGACTGTAGACTGAACAACGCGTTTCAAGGTCCCTTGAACCAAAATCTCATTGATATGTGCGCTCTTTCACCCTATCTCAAATTACCTTAAGTTCTTCAAAACTAAGATATTTTTTGATAGCTAAATGATTGAAATATGATAGTTAAAAAGGCATATAAATAGTCAACATCTCGAGACATCTGATACACCATAGACTAGACAGGCAATTAAAATTCAACAATTGTCGGCTCGTCTCACTCGGGCGTTTAATGACGTTTTAATGGACACCTCGTGTTTGTATGGAAAAGCTCATATGGACACCAAATTACTCATTAATGCTATTTATGTCCTTCCGAGTTCGGGAATTATATAAAAATAATGAACAAATTCGGTTCTTTATCGCTCGATGAATTTAAAGTCACCTTAGAAATGCAAAATTATTAATTTTAAGCTTTGGAAATATCGGAATAATTTTGATAATTGGTCTTTTTTAATAAAATAATGACTAGAAATAAACCTTGATCGCCAAAATTTAGCTGGATTCGTTGAGTAATTCCAATTACATAAGAAAAGACTAAATCAGAAACTTTAATCTAAATATATTTATCAATACCTCACTTACCCCAAATGCTGAAATGATTAACATTTCTGTAGGTCTTTGAATTTCCAAGGAAAATAAAGAAGGGTTAGTTTTGATTTCTACTATAGGAAGATCTTCTAAACAGGAGGCGAAGTGTTCTTAGCTAAAAATAAGCTTTTATAAACTTGCACTTACATTCCTACTGTCTATATATTCGTCAATCAATTTGGCGCCTTATGCTATAATTTTACCCATATTTTTTAAAGAGCCTTTAGATTTTATTTCTCTGTTAAATATTTTAATTTTAATATAAAACGAACGTATTTTATAATAAAAGTTTTAATTGTATCTTTTCGATTTCATAAAAGAAGTTTTTCGTTTTTCATATACCACCTTTTGAGAGCGGCGGAGTTAAAAAATTAGAAAGTGTGTCTAAATATGAATCGACGCTAAGCTGTTTTTGCTTTGCCTTAAAGTGACGCCTATCCATAGACATAAGCACGTATTTAAAATCTAGCAAGGGATAATTCCTGATAAGATGGTACATAGGTTGGCATGAACAGCTGACATTGTGCATTCTAGGCAGCTAGTAACTGCTAAAGGAAATGATGTTCTGAACGTCTAAAGAATGGGAGCATTACCAAGAAGTTCGTCTTAACATAATGCGAAAATGACACACGGTCCAATTAGAAGGCCCAGTCGAGAAAACTCGATGTCTTTATCCTTAAAAGAGGTAAGCTTTAACTAATTTTAAATCAGATATTTAACAAGACAATAGTTCCCAGTAGTAAAATACGCGATATTTATTAATAAAATGCTAACATTTATCAAAACTATTAGGAGAGAAAAAAATTTAGCGTTTCATTAAAAATTCCTTTAATTTTTACAAAAAAATGTAAGAATTTTAAAAAAGTTCCTCACCTTGATTAGAAATCAATACATTTATATGTATATGATGTTCTTTTTGATGATTTTTTCGCATTGAACTCAATTCCCTAAAAAGATAAAAATAATTTTTTTAATTTTAGTAAAATAAACATTTGAATAAGTTGAATAAGCTTTCGCTGCCTTGTGTGTGTGCAAAAGTTTTGTCCAAACTGCATCACCGTCAGCAACGGATTCCTCTTATGAAATTTGAATCAAGCGCTTTCAACCAGCAGAAACGGTGTGTTTGCGGATTGGACGGAGGTGAGCTAAAATTAACTGGGTTTGAAAAATTGTGCGGCTTTTTTGCTTTCACATAATCCGCAGCTAACTAGTCTGCTCGGCAAAACTTTAAGCCTTTTCTGCAAATTGATATTAATCTCAGTTTCAAGCATTTTGTTAAATTTCACTTTTAGAAGCTGGTCAAGCATGAATTGCGCATTTATTGGCAGTGAAATAGAGCAGAGTTTCTAGAAACATTTCGATTAAAAGATTAAATAATCTAAGTAAATTAAATCTATCTGCAACAAACTAAATTTAACATAATGAGTAATCTTGAAAACAACCGATTTTAAAAAAATTTAAACGAACACATTCAAAAGTAAAATAAATAATCATTTTTTTAATAGCATGACTAAGAGGCCTCATTACATTCCTAATAATAGAACTGTTACTATTCTACACTGGAAAAATTTTCACAAACGGGCCTGCTTTTAAACTGAATTTAACATTAAAATTTCCATTAAGTGCATCGAAACTTTCTACACACATTCTAAGAAATTATTGGTGATTTCTTATTAAAAATATTTTAGTAATATTTATTTTTCCTTATTTAAATAACTTTTGTGTGTTTAATTAGCACTTAGAATTAAAAATGAAATTTGAAGCTGACATTAAGCTGGCAATTTCAGCAAATCAAGGGTATTTTCAAGCAGCACACTTTGTAAGCATATATATGCAATAAAAATAATTAAAACTTATCTCTAGGGATGTAAATTTTTAATTAAAATTTTAATTGTGTTAATGTTATCTCAGTGCAATGTGTAAAAAATTCTGTTAATTTAATACACCGAGAAATTTGTAACCATTAACAGTAGCATTCGAACTGACAGCAACCAATTAAGGGATCTGGTTTAATTTCATATTGGAAGATTTTATTAATTGAAAGTGACTGCAGCGGTTTCGCACCTCGGTGTGTTGGTTAGTTATTAAAAAAATGAAAATTATTCTACCTCCAAAATTATTTAAGCTCTACGATAATGGAAAAGCAGACTTTGGAATTGCTTGATTAAAATTGCTTTCAAAAGCCGTGTTTCGGCTTCTACTTTTGATCTGAAGCTGGCGCGTAATTAAAACTATGGATTCCAATAGATTTAAGGCCTCTAAAATTATGTGCTTTTGACGAAACTTTGAATATAAAAAGAATATTGAAATGCAAAACTAGATGTGATGTATTTTCACAATGTACATTTGTTCATCATAGAAAATAAAAGGTTTTAATTGTATCCTCGTTCTCAAAAATTATCAGCTTGTCCTTTTTATGCATTGTATTCACAAATATGCTTATTTTCCGGTAAACACAGCCTGACAAAAGCTTATCCAAAACCTTAACTCAACATAACTAAAGATTTCTGAGATAAATCTAATAAAAAAATTATTTGTTTATATTTTTCAATAAATATCGTACTTACTGCACATTCCAGTATGATAGATGATTAAGTCCCACCAAATTAATCTTCATAGAGATAATTTTAATTGCGTTAATTTCCACTGATATTAAAATAAACAATAGTTTTCCCTTTCGTATAGTATTAACTCAAAAATTTTGAAGCTACATGCCGATTGTGAAGTTTATTTATCCTAAAATCTTCACTTAAATGAGTTGGATGGAACACATGTGCTGTGCAAATGCGTACGTGAAATTAATGACAACTGACGGGTAAAGGAGTGGTAGTCCACTGGACCACACAAAACGCTGTTCAGCTGCAATTTTTGCAAATTTCCCAGATCTCCTTAATAGTATCTTATATAAATTTTATTGAATTCTTTGTAAAGTTTTAAACAAAACATACATTTTGTCGAGTAGGTACGTACAAAAGTTGTTACCACTTAAACTTGGGTACGTAGGTGTTCATCATTAATAAAACATGAGAAGATTCCTATTTTATTGGCCTCCTCACAACTCTGCGTCTATAAAGCCTTTTGAAGGCACAAAAGCTTGTAAAAAAATTTACAGAATGCATTAACTTGCTTTTGCCCAAATGAAGGGGATTTTTTGGCTCAGTGTCATCACCCAGGGATTTAAGCAATCGTTTGCTCCTCAAAAGTGACTGAAAAAAATCGTGCTATTTATAACACAGCAGCCGATTCAGCTAAAACACCAGAATCTCATTAGTTATTTTTCTGGTTTGTTAAATGGTCAGTGATTTCGAAATTCATTCAGTTTCTAATAAAAGTTTATCTTTACTATGTTTGCACGTGATTAAGATGCATTTATTATCAAAATTCGCTTCAAAAATTCTACTAAGCCCTTTGAGAATAGTGTTTTCTATCTACGTCTTTTTAAGCCATGAAGCGCATTTCTGCAAAATCTTGCGTTTTCTTGATTTTAATGATTTGCATCTGCTGAAACCCAAGGAGCTGTAAAAATCATATTTCTAGCTAACTTGTGAGGTCTACATTATTAGACATTTTATTTCTAACTCGTTATTGTGACTGATAAACCGAATTGGAAGGAGTCACAAACATGAAATGCTGTTTAATCTAGCACTTCAAGTTGAGTGCATTTGATGAATATGTTGTGTGCAGAGAAAGTTCTTTTTGTTATGATTTACAAGTTTGCGAAATCAAAAGCTATAAAATACACCCAAATAATGGATCTTGGAAAAGCATTCTCTAATAAAATTGCAATACCACTGTTGTATCCCATTTAATCCATTAAAAAACGAAAAAATGGTGATTATTTTTAATCGACGGAAGTTGCGGATGATCTTTTATTTTTATAAAAATCTATATTTGCTAATAACGCAATACAATACTTCAGATGTTAAATTATAATTAACATTAACAGTCTGAAGAGAATTTTACCCATTTATTTGTTGTAAATTGTAAATATTAAAATATCGAAAAAACAGTATTTTTGATTTTTCCTTGACTAAAAGTGCAACATATGAGTCCAATCATAGTGCAGTAGAATGGTTTTGTTATTAAAATATCAATTTCGTTAGCACAAAAGCTTGACAATGCGTAGAACCTTAGCAACAGGTAAACAAGCTGTGCACTTATTAAATAAATAAATTTTTATTCTGAATAAAAAACCCATAAGATAGTCGTAAATTTAATATCAGTCGAGAACAAACTTTTTTTCCAGTTTCTCTTCCGTGAAACACAAATTAAACAAGTTTATATAAGAAATTGAATTCTTCATCAAATATCACAGTCAAAAAAAGGATTTTTTTAGAAAATCGGATCTAATAAGCTCTAAAAAACAGAACCTTTTTCATGTTGAATGATTAAGCGATTGATTTGATAACGTACTTTAAACTGTGCTGTTTTCATGCATTCATTTAACGCAGGAGGCCAAATTTAAGTAGGATTATCAACGCCTGACAATCTAGTTTACAATTAAGGAAATTTTATAATATAAAAATCCGTACGCTCATTAAAAATTCAAAAGTTGGCCGTTTCGGTATTTTAACGACACAAAGTGAACCAAGTATGTACACACACAAGTAGGTACTTAAACACATAGCTTTAAAAACCCATAAGTTTTAATTCCAAAGGGTTTTAACAATAATGGATCATATTAAGTGCTCTTAAATTTTTCGTTTTTACAGGCACTACCTTGAAAAATAAAATTTCCTTTGAAAAATTGTTTTCAAAAGCTCCTCTACGGTCGAAATTACCTAAATGTTTAAGCATTAACAGAAAAGAAATGGAATTTTTTAAACCACAGCCATTTTATCTAAAAGCAAAGTAAAAGCTAACATTTATTCTGTGCAGCTTCAAATATCACAGTAAATTATCCTAAATTATTGAAATGTTATTGTTAATTAAAGGCTAACTTTAATTCACTGCATCATTCTGTTAAAATATTTCTGGTAGGTCACTCAGCTTAATTCATAACATGTGACTTCACATTCGGTAAATGTTTTTAATGCATTAAAGTATAAATACTTTATTTATAAAAACGTATTTTGTAAAATTTAATTTAATTAGACCTTTTAATTTATAAAGTGAGTATTTTCTGTTATAAACTGATTTCATTTTTATATTGCAATTTTGAGGCCATAGTGTAAACCTCCAACTAGTATCCCGAAACGATTATTTTGCTGACTTTGAAAACTAATTGACAATTATTTGCCGCTGTTTTTTAAGCAAACTTTAGAAATCAGACTCTTTTTCTCGTTTCTTCATTTTTTAAATATAGAACCGTCTCTAAAGTCTGTTGATGTTTTTAATATCTGAATTCCAGTGCGCAATATTTTAGGTTTTCTTTAATCGGTTTTAAAGGCTCCATAATCTGTGCCCTTCAGCGTTTTATTTAAATTACAATTTTTCATTTTAAATAATCTTTAAAAGTGCAAAAATGGCAATTTATTTTGAACGAGTTTTAAAAAAATAGGGGTTTACAAGGAACGGATCGAAGTAAGCTAAAATTGTAGCAAACCTAATGAATGATAAAATTATTTATTTGTTATTTCAAAAATAAATTTTAACCAAAAAACATTGATGAAATTAGTATTGGTTTAGTCTTTGTAAACCTTACAATTTAGCGCCATCTGTAATAATAATGATATTAATAAAATATATTAATGTGCAATCCATTATTAATTTGCCTAATTTTGTTCGCTGATAATTTATAATTTTTTTCAATCTTTCTTATTAATGACATCATTTTAAATTAATTTATAGTACTTTTTAATATCATCAATTGGGAATTCCATTGTTGTGAGATAATTGTGATCATGTGCTTTAGGCAATTATTGTTTTATAATTCAATAAACATCAAATGACAATAAGAGAAGTGAAATGGACCATAGATTTAATGTTAAGTTGCTACTTTTTCTTGGTCTCGCAGTTAGCAAAAAAGTTCGATGCTTTTAAATTGCCATTTTTTGAAATATATATTTATTAATAAAAGAACCTAAGAATCAGGTTGAGTTCTTTAAATATTTATTTTGTAGCATAAATTAATTTCAGTGTTGGCAGCTTAATATTTAAAAAATTCTGTCACGATAAAAACAACATTTTTACAAAACGACTCGGTGTAATAAATGAATTATTTTCATACAAGAAATCTTTTCCCTTTTTGTGCTGGTAGACCAGTAGAATATTAGGTTTAGGTTAAGGTTAATAAAGTGAATAAGGAAACAGAGGTAGACAAAACAGCACAGTTTGTCCAACATTTAAGCAATCATTTGTCATTTTGACAAGACAAAACTGACACACTGCGTATTTCAAGCAAAGCCTATATTTAAGTTTTAATTTTAATTTTTAAAACAAAGCAGCTTATTAAAATACGAAATGTCTTCTAAAGCAGCAAAGAGATAATGAATTCATTCCATATCATTAAACTAGAAATTGAATTAAAATATAAGAATGGTTCTGATACATTAAAGCATATCCATAAATCTACAATCCATAAATAATATTTTGCTTATGATTTTGTTTATTTGATATTTTTTATAATACTATAACAGTTAAGAATTTTGATGGTAAGAAGCAACTTTAAATTACTGCAGTCAAATAAAAATTGTATTATTAATGCGTTTATTTTAAATTTAAAGAGAGCTTTGAAGTACTTTTATCTAATTATTAGGCACTTATACTTTAATTAATAATATGCGAACATTTGCGTTTTAACCAGTAAGTTTATATTCACAACGGCTGTCAGTGAATGACTAATGCAAAGATATATCAATAATTTTATTTAAATATTGAAATTTTTTTTAATTTTCATTAGTTATACTGGGTTTTATGATGCATTGTTTTAGAGGCAAAGAGGCAAATGCGTTTGGACCAGATTTTGAAAATTTTAATCTCGTAAAACGGATTTTAGCTTTGCAGTCTTCACTACCGCATTACATAAAATTAATCAGTTGTAAAGCAGAAAACCACGATTTTGACAAACTTAGAAAATTATTAGCCTATTTATTTAGCAACAGTGTGTTGCGATTAGAATATCTGTAAATTCATTTTCCAACAACAAATTTCTTACTACAAAATTTCCTTTGCAAAAATTCTATGGGTTAGCAATTTTACATCTTGTTAAACGTTTTAATCATAAAAAATATCTCGAGCTTTTTGTACTTTTATACTCTGTCTTTAATTAAAATGCCTTTCAAAAATCTTTTAAAGGTAGTCAGAGAGGGTTCAAAGGATAATTGCTCATGTGGTTTGTGCCATAATATTAGACGTTAACGTTTGAAGAGTCCTTTGAACTGCTAAAAACAGAGTACTTTTTAACATCAACATAACATTTATTAGTCATCTGAATATCAAAGAATGAATGCATTTAAAATACGTTTTTGATGCAAAAATAACAGTTTTATTTTACTGTTTCTGTGTGGATGTGGAAAAGTTTATGTTGATTACAATTTGTGCTATTAAAACAAATTTCGTGAAATATTTAAATCTACCTTGCTAATTTAACAATATTACAAAATTTACATTTATATTTAGTTATCTGTCCTAATGGCACACTTTTAAGATGGGAATAACACATTTCCTAGTCATGTGCCCTATTTTCGGTGCATATTCTGACCTTAAGCCCAACACATGACCATCAAGTTACTTAAAATTGCCCCACGGAAGATAAATTAATTTTCGCTTGAAATGGACATTAAGTTAGTGTTGTCTGTATGTCTTGTGGAAATTTTTGGAAAATGCTTACACAAAGCAGATGAATTTTTGAATAATATTTGTATTCTCTTTATTATTAACTAAGAAATAAAAGAAAAATTCATATAATAATTTTATTATATTAAACAACTTGATTTTGATTAAATTCCTGCTTACTGGTAGAACATTATCCAAAATCATTCTAAGTAGAATGGAAGTGACAAGAGTGAAGTTTAAAAATTCTTTTTTAATAGATATCCAAACTTCCATTTCAATAATTCAATGATTTTATTACCTATTCCTAAGAATGGCAACAATTTTCTAATTCCACGGGTGCAACTTGCTATATTAGTCTACAACAATGGAGCGTTTACGTGACTTACTACTTGTTATTTGATAACATGGCCATTGTGTAAGTTTAGATAAAAATGACTTGTTTTTTTGAAAAGAAAGGCACATGTGATACGAGGGAAAAAGCGATGGCAGACAAGAGCATGATTTATACTTTTCACGGTGCATTGCGATTTTCTAACTCACAGGCCTTCATTTACATTAGTCACAAAATTTTGCAACACGGTTTCTTGAGTAGTCGTTTCTATTTCACCTATCATTTCACCATTTCACCTCTGGACAAATTAATAATAGAGACATTTTGAACAATAGACAAAACATGTCTATTGAAATTGTTTTTGAGGGCATTGTAATTCATTTTTCAGTTAAATCGCCGTCACCCAATACTTTTGGAGGCAATAATGGTAGTGGTTTTGGAGATTAACGTCTCAAGTGAATCTCTACAATCGATTATGTGTGCTCCTCAATAATTTTGAGGTCTGAAAACTGTGGTGATGGAGAGATAAGATGCCCAAATGCGTTAGAATGCTTTTTCGTCTGCAAAGCATTTCTTGAACAATCATTGGACAAACTTGGTCACCTAAAAATTACATGATGTCTTTGAGAGCAAAATTTGTCTGATGGGTCGCATAGATGTTCATTAAGAAGTGATTTTAGGAGTCGTGGTCTTGAGATCTTCTCCGACATTTCGATTTGAAAGATTCCGACGGTGACAAAGACGTTTTTTCTTTTCTCTCAAAGCACCAAAAACTTGGTTATAACTTAGGTTATAATTAATTTTATTAAATAACTTGATAAACATGTATTTTAAATGAAAATATAAAAAATAAGAACAAACTAACAAATAACTTATAATTTATCAAGTTTCGATTGTATACAACATCTTGAAACATTATGATTCCAAAATGCTAGTTGTTTTCACTATTGTGTCCTTCCTCTGATTATAATGTATAGTAAATATTCGATACCTTTTTTCAAAAAATCTTCGAATTTCTTTTATTTCCAGTGTTAAAATAAGTATTACATTATAAATTTTGGATCTTTATTATTATTAAAGGTTAAAATATTTCAGTCTAGTACAGTCTGAAAATATCGAGATCGTTTAACTAATAATTATTTTTCTATTAAAAATTAAGTTTACATATTCTTTGCATCAAATCAAATAATAGAATAATCTTAAAACATTTACTTCGTTAAAATTTTATTCTGAATTTTCAAAAATGTTTTGAGTAATTAACTGGTGTTTGACACAAAGCCGCTTCTACTAAAATGTAAAAATTTCAATTTTTCAAGTGTTTAACAAATTTTTTTGAGTTTATAAAATGTAACAAGAGCTAAAACTGGGTGTGTTAAAACATTTAAACTTTTTGGGAAGTTCATTTACTTAAAAAATTTATATCTCTATATCTGGTTATTGAGCCAAAATAATATTAGAGCAATGATTCTCCTTGAAAATGACAAACTAGGAAAAAAACAAGCAAACAAATGGGATACCGTCTGCATAAAAATTACAAAAACATGTTTTGGCGATCTTCTAATAGACTTTAGATCGCAGAGTAGATAAGTTCCATTTAACAGCTCAACGAAGTTTTCTTGATCAAGATTATTGCTAGATAGTTTATAAATTATTCTGTCCTCTTAGTTCATCTCAAAATTAAGGTAGATTTAATCCTTTAGTGTTCCTTTCGTAATAAACCATAGCTGTTGTGCAACCAACCATACAACATAGAACATTCAGTGAAAAGTATGGTGAAACTACGTCCATTTAGATTAAGGTTGATCCTGAGAAATAGTTCAAATATAATAAGTAAAAATGCTGACTAAAACCAAGATCATTAATACACCAGCTGATTAAAAAGAGCTGCTTTATATCCTCATAGAAGCAGATAATTTGTATCATGACATAATAAGGCGAGTGCAGCTCTATAGACTATAAGGATGAATTTATTATTAACTTAGAAGCTGTAGTACTATTACTCTAAAATTTTCCACTTCAAAATTCCGCTAAATTTTGAAAGGGGAATTCAAGCCCTGAAGCAGAAAGTACATTTTTCATCAAACTTCCACGCATTAAGGATCTTTTGTTTTTCAATCATGCTAACGTCACAGAATTTTGGTTTTTATGACAAAGTTTAAAATTAGCTTTACATTTCTATTCTATGCACACAGTGATAATAATCTTCATAAGTTTTCATGGGGTTAGTGATATCTTCAGCATCTGTTTAATTCAGAAGACGATCCGGATAACGAGTCAGCCAGTGAGATCTGACCAAACTATGCAAAAACCTACCCTTTAATCCTGAAATTCTCAACCACTTTTTTTCTGCATTTTAATGAGACATTAAGTATTAAAATTGCTGACTGGGCTACTTGCGATAAGGTGAAGGCAATTTGTGCATTACGTAAAATATGCGTAAATAATTTCGAATAAATTAATTTAATTGCTTGCATTTTCATGCAAAGTACAAATGAACTTTTAATGTTTTTTTGAATTTATGATCTAATTTAAGTCAATTGGAATAAAATAGCTTATCAATATTTGGGAAAACAAAAAGGATTATCTTTAATTCAATGTATTAAATGGGGATTTGTTTAATCTTACCATCCGTGTATGTTTGAACCTTCGATTTCTAGCGTAAAAAGTCAATGTTTTATTAGCTTCTTTATTTATTTTTCCCATTTAGAGAAAATTATAAAAAGTATGTCTTTTCACTTTTCATTAGATTATTATTTTGAATCTTATTTCTCTTCTTCTGATTCAGCACACACAATTCTTTTCTTATCTAAAATAAGCAAACGATTTCCAGCCGCATTAAATATTCACTAAAGCCGGAGCTTTGTTTTAATTAACTCAAAAGATATATGAAGTTTACCGATGCGTTGTCAATTTCTTAAAAAATTCTTTTTTGAAATATTAATTTTACCAATATCTAAAGCGGCCTTTTATCAGTTTGTTAAGTCGATTAAACAATTTTCTGGCAACATATTTTGTTAGAATGTGAGTTTATGGGTGCTTTATTAAAATTGAAGATATTTTTACATTTTTGTTATTTTGACAAACGCATATGACAACTTATTAGAGATTTAAACTTTAGGAATTCCTTCTAAATAGAAAAGTGGTTTCGTGTTAACGGTGTAGAATATTTGACTCATTTAATAATTAACATTATGAGTTATATAATTAAATATTCTTTTTGTTAGTTATTTTTCTAATCGCTGAATATATGGTAATCATGGCACCATTCCAACTCAAAATTATGGTCATACCATCGGAATGTTAAACTTCAATCACATTCTAAACTTTTAAATAAAATCAGCGAATAAAAACCTCTTTTTAAAAGAATCAAATTTTATTTAAACACCGCTAAATAAATAAACACTAGCAGAAGGTGTTATTTATCAGCTCAAGTTTGGCGATTTCGCCTGTTTTAAAAGAGCGTCTTATAAGAAAATCCAATGTGTAGTTAATCAAGCTCACTATTTAGTTTTTATTACAGAGGATGGGTCATTTATTCCACTCATTGAGGATAAATTCAAATACCAGGCTATTGTTTTACTGCATTCGATTGGCTAATGTAATGCTTGAGCGCTTCCTTTTTCATCTTGAAGGAAAAGCACAGTAACTTTTTCATCTCTGAAGCTGAATCATCATAAAATGATCCCTGTGTACACACCTAAAAATACAACCGTACTTTATTTTCAAAAAAAAAATCGAAATCTTTTGTATGCGCTAGAAGGAACTTATTAGTAAAATTTGCTGCCAATTGAATCAATTACCTGAAAAACATGTCTGTTTTATCTCCAGCACTGATGACAATGGGAAAGTTAAAACACACAACGGTCTTTGGAGCATAAAAATAAACGTAGAAAAAAGTTAAATCTAAAAAAACACGATTTTACAAGAATGTTAAATCAAGCAGCCTCAAGTCTCTTGCAAATCTTTAAAGATAATTGTTTTCAAAAATTAATATTTTTCATAATTTGCATCGCAGAACCATTCTCAAATACTAACCGATCTTTTTCAGTTATGAAAAATTCAACAAAAAGTTGCAAATAAAGCCAACTTTATGCCTTTCTTTGGTTGGCTTAATTTCAAGGACGCTTATCATAACCTCCAATCAGAGCCAAATATGGATATTCCGGATCTAAATTGCTGTCACATCAGTACAAATTTTCCATATTTTGCTAATATTTTGCTCAATTCCTTACTAGATTAAATGAGTAAGTAAATTTAAATTGAAGGTGAATTTACTTACTTATTTTCATTTTAGTTTCAAATATATCTTTCTTCAATTTTATTTCACAAATTCACACATTCTGCTTCAAATAAATAATTCATTCTAAAGGTATTATTCCAGCTTTTGAAATTTTAATACTAATTCTCACACATTGAATTAATTTGCTTCTTTCTTTGAGTAAAAAACCTGAGATACTAGGATACTTCAAGAACTAATAATAGTGAGATATACTTAATATTACTATGCCAATAAATATTATTTCAATATATATAAAATAAATTAACAAGATAGCATAAACAAGCTACATGGGTAAAATTTTTACTGACTTTATCATTTTGTGATAAACTGAAAAAAATTAATATATTATTGTCAGTTGAACTCTTAGTTTTTAGTAAGGCAAGGGTGTTTAAATTGAAAATAAAGTGTGCCTAAGCATAAATTTTATTTCTTTTTCATATTCAAGGCAGCTCCCGTGAATTTTATTGCAAGAAATTAAATTAAATTTCAGTTTTTAAGTGAACAAATGCGCAGCTCTGCTTTTACTTAAATTCTTTTTTTAAATACTTAATAATCGGTTTATTTATTGCGCTGTTTTGACTAGCTTGTCAAAGTTATTTCGGCTTTTCATGTTGTGAAAAAATTCCATTTAAAAAGTTTCCTTAACTTGCAATGGTGAATTTAAATTAAATTAATGTTAATATTATGTAAATATTTCATTTGATTTCAATTTACGAATAATGAAGAGGGTTTTTTCGTGCAGTATTTTGAGGTTCATAATTTATTCTTACCCAAAAATAGAACTCAGTAAAAATAAAATTAATTTCTAGAGCAATTGGACAGAATCGCTAATTACCGACATCTGGTTTAGTTTAACTTAAAATAAACTAAGCGATCTAACTCTATGTCATCGAGATCCTCTTATATCTAACAATTAGAGAAATTTTTTTAAATTTAAATGTCTAGGGGGTTCTTTGACTTTATAACCTTTTTGTACTTCTTTTTTAAAATAAATACTTTCTTTTAGGCTCTAATTCATTGATCTTCACTGTTTTAAAGAAAGGAAAAGCACTTTATATAAGAAAATGTCGATTTAAAACTGAAAAATAGCATCTCTCATATTCTGGGACTCTTTGGGACTTGAAAATTCTGCTATTCTCGTGAATATATGTACTGTTAAAAAATTACACCTCAAATGGTAGAAATTGTAATGAATTAAGCATAATTTTAAAGCATCTTTAGCATTTTTAATACTTTGCGAATAAACTCTATATCAATAATCGTCTATAATTGAGCACTTAATTTAGATTCTTAAAAGGATCATTCAATTAATTATTTATGAATGAGTGAAGTTTATCGTGATGACATATTAAAGGCCTATTGATTAGGTTTTTTAGTTTCCTAAGCACAAATGCAAAAAATTTTACTAACCAATGCTCCAAAATATCTTAAAAATAAGCTGAATTAAATTACTTATTTAAAATGCTATTTGAGGTATTTAAGAGCAAATTTTCTGTTCTTATGATTTATGGGAACCCAAAAATATTGAAGCCTTAGCAGATTTAATAGTTTTCAAACAAAACTACATAATTTTTATCAAGAAATAACTTCATCAATGCTATAAATGTTTGCCTTTGAAGGCGGTAGATTTAAAAGCGCTATTTCTTTTAAAACTTTGCCGGATACTGAAATTAAGTATACTTTTATAATAAATGCTTTTTGGTATATATTGCAGCAAGGGATTTGGTGCATTTTAAAATAGGCACCAAAACATTAATGATTTCAAAAGTCAAGTTTAAAAATATAAATCGTCATACACGAAGTGTTTTTGAATATTTCGCAAAATAAAAATTTGTTGTAAAGTAATGCCAACTGTCATTGTCCGTGGATACCAAAAGTGGCATTGACATATTAGCAAAAAATATAGCATTCATGACAGGACCAAAAATTGTCTGTAATTTTGTTACTAGAAATAGCAAGAGAGCTTAAATAGGTCTAAATATGCCAAAAATGTATATTAATTGTTAAAAGTACTTTATTTATCTCAAATCCGACGTCGGATTTAGGTTTCAGTGAGCAGTATTATTTACCGATTCTTCTGAAAGAGTCTGGCTCTGAAAACCATTCCTGCTTAAGAAGTTTGGTTAAAAACTAAGTGACTAAAATTGGTGACTTCAAAGTTTCCATTTGATAAATGCGAAATTTCACATTTGTCAAGGGTAGAGCAAACTTACAACTCGATAAATGACAGCAGAGTTGTAGCCAAGTAATCGAACAATTGTTCGAGGTGACATCCCATAAACATTATTGATAAATACTGAACAAAATTGTCATTAACTACGAAATTTTACCGTGTGAATGATCTCGATTCCACTTATCAACTTCAAATCTCAAAATTCAAAGCAAAAATATTGAAATTCAAGGAAAGCGCCATAAGAATTCATCTTAAGAAATAGAAAAATCAATAACATGGTCAGTTCTTTGTTCCTGAAATGATTAGAAGTCCTTCGGAGTCTCTTTCAATGCCATAATTTTTGGCACTCAGTGAACCAATCAAAGCAAACTAAATCACCTTAATTCGTTTTGTTTGAATGAAAACGGGTTTTAATTTGGCTAATATAACTGATCTCTTTCACCCCTTGAACTCAGGAGCAACTGAAAATGCTTGGGCAACTTGAAAAGAAATTGAGAATTTCGGAAATGTGGCGATTTCATTCATGAAGGCGTTTATTAATCTCACTCAAAAGAGCCCATCCTAACTCACAATTTGCGTGCTGATTTGGCATCAGATTTATTGACTTGATGGCTGCTTTGGAAACGGACATAAAATACGCATTTTTCGGACTCTTTTATTTTGCATATTTGATAAATCTTCTTTTTAGAAGATTTAAGTCATTGCGAAAACATGACATCCGACTGGTTTTTTCCCAAGTTCACCTTCTTTTGACTAATTAGAACAAGACCGCAGTAAAAATCTTATTAGAATCATATATTTGATTACGTTTACACAATTTCATAGCCAAAATAATGATTAATTGCAAAAATAGAGTAAAGTTAATCAAAAAGGATAATTATTGAAATCACGAAAGGCAGCAAGGTTTGAAAATTACATATTTTGGAATTTGGTAATTAAATGTGGAAAAACTGACTGAAGTTAATTAATTTTAGAGCGTGGTGAGCAGCTCATCTTTTAATTTTGATAAAACTATTCTTCCTAATCTTAGTGTCAAAATCCTGCCGCATTGTGACAGATAGGAATATTATGGTGGTTCATTTCTGCTTTTTCAATTAAGAGATAAATTAAAAGTTTATTTTAAGTCGTCTGATTTTAAATAATATGCCAAAAATAACTAAACTTCTATATTTGCACTTAAATTAAGACATATAGAAGTGATATTTTTTCATGAAATGAATACGTAGTGTCTAGAAATATGATTCCTAATTAACCAATTTGAAATATTTATTTATTACTATTAAATGCGATTCATTTTATTTTTAATGAAGAAAAATTATCAAATTATAGTCGAAAGTCGATGCGTGACAAAGAGGACACATAAAGCAGATGGCAAATGTCGAGCGAAACCCAGGAGACGGGACATTAGTTACTCGTTAATTTATCTTAGAAAAGCAAAAGTTTAGTTCTTTTTCCTATTAAAATGCTAATCAAGGTATTTTAAGTCAGGAAATGCGCATTTACTTAGATTTTTTTGCATCCTAGACAAACGGGCTCGGTTTCTCCTTCACATTATCAGCTATCTAAATTCCATTTAATCTCCTCAGAAGGTAGCTTCTTTTTCAAAAATTTTGCTAAAATGTGAGTGCAATAAGAATGCTCGTTGGGATGGAATTTGGCAATTTATAGTCAGAGTTTCTAGGCATGGCCCTTTTTAAAATAGAATTTGTTAACTTTTACAACAAAAGTCAGAACTTGGTTTGCCTTTGTATTTTTAAAATCAAAGTACTCACATTTGACAGCTGGCGAATTTTTCCCACATAAAATATGTCCATAACAGAGCAAAATACTAGGATGCAGTTATCAAAGCTTGAAGGCATTGCAAGCTAATTTTGACAATGTTAAATTTTATTGAAAATACTGTTTTGCCTTTTAAACTTAGAATTTTAGAGTAAGGCTAAATTTTTGAGCTCATTTCTTAATAAGATGGTTAACTAGTTGTGAACTAGTGATTTAAATAACTACCTCAAAACTCCATCAAAACTGTCTCAATTTTTACTGAAATTATAGCTCAAAAATGGGAGAAAATATTTTAGACAAAAAATTTTCAATCAAGCAGGCTTTTGCTTATTTTGGCAAATTTTTTTTCTTCTGTCAATTGTATTTAGCCTTTTCGAGAGAGGATTGATGGGGTGATAATTAGAACGGATCGAAAGAACATTTTTTACCTTAAAAGGACAAACCGTAAATTTGCTACTTAATTCACCACAATCTGAGCGTTTGAAATGGTAGTTGAGAACCTAGCACTGTTGTATAAAAGACACTGTATAATAATGTGACTTAAAATAGAACGAGCTGTTGCTATAAGCGTAGCAAAGGAAGCATTTTTAACTGCTCACCATCTTAGGAAGGTACATTTGCTGTCTCTTGGGAGCGAAGGGAAAAAGTAAGCTAAGCACGTGAAAGCTAAATTTAGCTTTCAAGCTTTTTTCCCAGAAAAAGCCTTTTAAATGACTTTTTTGTAAGCAATTTTTTTGCGCAGACTCCTTGCAATTTTCACAAGAAACACCTTTTACTAGTTTTGGTCTGAAGATGGACAAAGTCATAGGTAATCAGGAAAAGTTCAGTGATAAGTATTTTTAGTTAAAAATAAGATTAAATTACTTATATTTTTTCTTAAATGAGACAGAACTGATAGTTTTTTGGCTAGGCATTCTCCATAAATCCACAAATTCATGGGATTTATTTTATTTCAAGAGATAAGGAAGATTGTATGCATAAAATATAATTTTTTATAATTTGTTGGGCTGTAGAGGTGTGAATATGGATGCCATCAACAGTAGAATTTTTACGTTCGTCGGAGATAGTGATGATTTATCCGTTGGCTTAAGATAGCAACAATAAAACGGATTCATTGTGATTTCAATTATCTGCAGCATTAATCGCAAACAGGACCGATTTTTCTTGCTTTGATAAAGTGATAGTAGAGATTGCATTGAGGAGGAAATATGTGTGTTTACACGTTAATTTTTTTCATTTTTTAACGAAAAAGATTTATTGTAGATCAGGCAGAGTCGAAGCGTTTCATTCGTGATATCGTATGATAAATCAAATGAACGGATTCCACTGTTTACCTGCAAGAAACTGTCCCAATCAACACACCGATCGAAAGAGATGCTTTAACAGCACGCACACCAAATCCTAGTCCCTTTGTAGTCATAAACAGAAGATTTTGCAATCTACTGAGGTGCTTTGGGCTTTGTTCTCTTTGTTCCTTCCTCAACCGTTTATGGCCGAAACCACCTAGGGCTTTATGGTCACACAAGTGACGCAAATACCCCGCAATTGTCCTCTTGACAGTGACTCTCAGCTAGCCCAATAAAACCTCAGTCGTTTGCAGTTTTTTCCATTTACTTAAAAGGGGGTCTCTTGCCTGACGAGGTAAACAAACACCCTTACTTTCAAAAGGCATTAAAGCTGAAGACCCGCGATCGGGCTCCTAAATGACTTAATATTTTTTGGTTGATACAATAATACTTAAAAATCAAGAAGGAGCTCTAATTTGGGTTCCTTAAACCCAGAGAAACTGAATGTTCTTCTTTTAACATGCAGCGTATGGCCGGAAGCAATTCCTTTGAGGATGTCACAGCAAATTCAGGCCCTGAAACAATTACTACAGATCGCGGACAGAAGTTCGAATCATACATCACAGTATGCGTGAGCCACTCTGTTTTAGGTAAACAACCTAAATCTTGACTGGCATTCATATTGTGTAATCTTCAGTGCCTTGTGAACAATAATTCACCTCTCTATGATAATTACAGGGTTTTCTCATACTAACAGCACAAAATTAAAACTGAAGTGACATTAAATTCTCATAAAACCGTCACTCCTTAAGATTGACTTGGATAATCAGAGCCACTCGGACAAAGTATTAGATCTTGTGGCATCTTAATAAACTCCTACCCTTATACTATTAAAAGTTTAAGACGTAGTAACAGATGTGCGTAAAGGTAAAGCATCTTAGGCCTGTTAATGAAGAAAGTATTCTTTAAGGTGATCAGAGTAGGTGTATGAGGTTTTGGGCCAGAGTATTATGTGATACGGACCAATCGTAGGATTGAGATCGGTTCAAGAGCTTGTTGTGGAAGCTGATAACCCCTGGGTTTCGGGTCCCGTTCGTTTCGCTTTCGTTTTCCGACAAGTGACGGAATTAGCTCGTCCATGAGATGATTTAGACCTGGTTCTGGATCTTCTAAGCTAAATCATCAGACGTTCTAACATTTCCTCTAGTATCATTAAAAGCACGTTGATAGAAGAGATTTCCTGCCGGTAGAGAAATGCCAACTCAAAAGAATAACTATCAAAATGGTGTTGGTGGTTTGGGCTTAATTTTACTAACGATCCGTTGTTTGAAAGTTTAGACTGAATAATGACTAACCGCGCCTCAACGAAGTTCCCTTTTTGACTGGTGTGGATGGGTTCTTTGCTCTTTTGTTTACGACGCTCAACACTTCGATAAAACATCCACTGTTTCATAGACAATACAGCTTTAAAAAAGTCCGAGATTTTGGCTAATAGGACTATGAACAGTTGCGTAGCTTGAATTAAGCCTGGTTTTCAATCCCAGCTTAACTAATAAAACAGGATTTTCTTTAAGGACTGTTTCATTTACGTGGGGGATTAAGTCTCCGCTTTTGCAGAATTTTACGAACCGAATTCGTTTTAGCGGGGTTTTCATCAAGCTAAAGTAAAACAATAAACTTTGTCAATTCGAATGCATTTAAACAAAAAACATACTCGACTCTACTGGAACTTATAAATATGCTTCAAATTTCTTAGAATTTATAAAAGGGAAAATTTAGGCAAACTTTGAGGCGATCTGATATATTGATATCACTAATTTGAAGTAAACGGAAAAATGCTATTATTTATTTAATCGATTTTTAAAGTTATCTTTACAAAAACAATTTAATCTAGCGAGAAGAAAAAATTTGCCGCCAAAGAAGTTTTTATTTACTCGATTCATTCGTCAAATGGCTTCTGGATGCAGTACTAAAATCCGACAATGAATAGCAAGATTTGACATGCGACAGAAGATCTGGTTGTATAATGCAAAAAGCTTTGCGTCACAGCACAGCACTGCACTGTTTCTGAATCTGAGTTGACAAGAATAACATTCTCTCACACACATGAAGCACCACACATCTATTTTCACAAAATTCCTGCTCCTAGTGTTAGCTAAATGTCTTACATTTAATTTCACAAGCGCTTGGCATCATCGCCTACTTGTACTGAACTTTTTATTTGAATAATTTAAACATTTTGTTTAACACTTAGGTTTGCGGCCCTCAAAATTGTATATTAGAAATATTTAAACAGAAAATATAACTTAAATTAAAATTATTATTAGCGATTAACTCACTTTTATGCAGAAAAACGGATAATATTTTTTAGGACCGAAGACACTACAAAGAAGTGGTTTTCGAAATTTTGCTGAAACCAATTTGATCTCCGAAATATTTGTCATTACTTGTATTTTAAATTAAAATTGTTATGATTTCGTGAATTTACTTAACAAAATGCTCTAGTTTTCGATGTAGAATAATGGAGATTTCGCAGAATTTCGAACATATCAAATCCTACCGATGAATCGAGCTGAATTTTAATTCTTTAAAAAAATGCAATAAAGCAGAGGATATATTATTCTTAGAAATTGGTTTTATTTGGTCATTAAGGCTAAATTTTATCTTTTATATGCATGCATATTTAGACACAATTTCTGATTTTTTGTCTAAGTCACTGAAACGCAAGCTTATTGTTAATTCGCAAGACAAAAGCATACTTTCGTAATTTTAAATGCAAAAAAACATTTTTTAATTGAAATGAAGTCTAGTAATAGCTATATTTTGATTGTAGGCACATTATATTTGAAAGAAACGTGTTATTTCCATATCTGACTCTTATTTCGGAACATCGGTAACAAGCCTATTCAACTGACCTACTCAAAGATCCTCGATGCCGCGCAACAGCAACTCACTGGGATCGCCGGACATCACTACCTTCAACCAAATTACCAACTCAGCACACGCTGAATAGACACCCTTTCTCGGCTAGTGTAAACCACTTCATTAGATTATGTCTTACAATTCACATCGATGACAGTAGCAATGTTGTTGTCGATGCTGTGTCCCGCATGGAACTGGACAAAATCGGCAAAACAGATCTCGATCTTCAGAAGATTGCTGCCGCTCAAGAGAGCGACCCAGACGAATCGAATGCCTAACTATCCTCACCGGTGACGCCAAAATTCATCATGATGTTTCAACTGGCAAGACGAGACCTTTTGACTGGCAACCACACAGCTGGAAGATCTCCGATCACTTCCATGGAATGTCACACCCGATGAGGAACAGTTTTTGTGGAAACTGGGTTTTGTAGGTGTTCAGTAAGGAGCTCTGCGTCTTCCTCTTCCTCTTCCTCTTTTCTCTGTCTTGTCTCGCTAGCTTCGTGTCCTTGAAAAACCTATCCATTATCAGCGCAGCGCATAAGCGGAACTCAAGTTGGAGAAATGTGGCTATTTTACCTCTGCAGAGATCTAAAGGAAATAAATCGAGTTTAGAGAGGCGATTCAATCGTGGCGGTCGAAGAGGTCACCGATGGGCCACGAATCCAGCTGACAGATGATCGCTGGCTTCAGTCCTTTGTCACATTTCACCTCCTAATGTATTCTGTCCCTTTTAGCCCACAATGGGAACGTTCGTGAGATCAAGGTTTATGAAAGAAACAGCACACTCCAATCCTTCAGTGTTTCTTACCTCAACTCAGCTGAGGGAACCTTTCCAAGAAGGAGAGGAGTGTTATATCTTTAGAAAATCTGTATGCTATGTACAGTTGTTTAAGAGAGCTTGGGAGTTCTACTTCACTTTGATCGGCGAGCACGCCTACGCCTGCTCTCCAGCATGTTGTACTCAGGCTGTTCGAGTTTCGGTCGAACGGTGCAGTGATTTGATTTGCTTTCCGCTGAGCTCACATCAAGAGCGAAATTGCCAAGCTCGATGCAGTCGTGGAGAGGCTGTCAGAGCACCTCACGATGGCCCCTGTGAAGAAAATTTTTAATATTTTACCTAATACGGAAATGCAATGAGTAATTCTCTCTTTCCATGTTCGATTCTACAAGGCGATCTGACAACGTACCCTTGAGAAGAGTCTAACATAAGCTGTGGTTTGGAGTTCTTCTACTGAAACTCCTGACTTAAGGCTTGTATCTCATCTCCTTGTTTCAATGAGGTGGTTACAAAGAGTCAGGCTATCAAACTGAGATGGCCTGGCTAGGTCCCAACTGCTAAATCATACTTATCGTCATGTGAGCCATGCAGACGCGACATCCCAGTTGCTGGAGTGCTCCCTGGGGTCTCATAAGGCCGACCCATTGCCTCAGCTTTCTCACTAGAGTCATTTGTCATGGTACCGCATAGATAGGGGACACATAGTCCAGACTGTGGCGGTTGCGGAGCAACGGGTACACAGGGAAACACGAGTATTCCTGGGACGCTCGCTAACATCACTTTGCAAGGACAGGCTTAGATGCTTACATGCCAACCAAATTTACTTTAACCTACTCAGTGATGAAATTGCCATTGTCTGATTATTCACAACATGTTAGGTAATTCCACTATTTTGTCTAACACGAGTAAACGTTTTGTAGTGTTGAAGATTCCTGGGAAATGGGATAGACAAGGAAAATGCACGGCTCTCAAGGACTTACACTCAGAATAACCGCAGTTCATTGGCTTATTTTACGACCTCGATTTTGTTGGAACAAGCCGATATCCTTTATTTTCCTTAGGGTAATTGTCTCCTCGAGAAACGCATTAATTTTAACGCCTATTAACTGGGATTTTACAATACTGGCAGTGTGCCAATTACTGACTTCTTTGACAGTGCCCAACCGGCAATGATTTCTGCTCTCCGGTTTTAGATTGAGCAGAAATCAAAGAGCTGTTGTAATGATAAGATGCATTGAAACTGATCAATTAAACAATAATAGTAAAATGCAGTTCGCATGAGTAAAACCTTCTGAGTAAATAAAACAAGTGAAAAACACCCATGCAATTACCCTGATTATCTATGTCTTTCTTATATCAAATGTTATTTTGTTTATTCGACTAGTTTATAAAGACCCGTTTCTAAATTGTCCTCCCTCAATTCAACACGACTCAACTCACACTAACAGTTCATCGCTTTTTCCCAGATCTGCTGCAATATTCAACCACCTTGGAGTAATGGCATTGTCCGCTGCACATCTCTCAATTTCTTTGATAGAACACACTGCTTCTCTACTAACCATCAAACGCCATACTCATCGGCATCTATACCGGATCGATGCTTACACTCAACAACAAACCATTTTATGCACGCCTTCCATGCATCCTCAAACTCCTCACCTGTGACTCCAAATCCACTGTGAATTTTCAACTGACAAGCTGAGACCTTGAAGTTGTATTTCACATCTTTACGACGCTTTGTACTTCTACGAGTATTTTTTGAGTGGTTACGCATCTGTTTCTGGTGGTCTGATGCCCTAGTGATTTACAGTAATAGTTTTAATAGTATCACCTTAGGTAGCGTATATCCTTTCAACTTTATTTTGGAAATGACTTCTTTTACACTTAAAAATTAACTCGAACGGCTTTTTTTTCCCATGAATTCTTCTCTAACCTATGACGCTTGGGCCATTTTCGTATGAAACGGAAAAAGAATGCCGTTATTCATTTCGGTCTCCATAAAAAAGCACTTGAAAATCTTCAGCTTTAACAAATGGTATCATGTTTCTGGAAGAAATATGTGAACATGGAACATTTTTCGTCTTCCACAGCTGTTCAGTTCGTAAAGGCGAAAAAATACACTTCCCTCCTCCAAACTGATGGTTTTCTGAGATAAAAAGAAATGTCAGGCCTATCCATTGGGAATTCGTTGTGGATAGAGCCTACCTACCTCTGAACTTCCCAAATCGCCTTCTTAAAGCACTTTTGTTTTAATATTCCTCTTTACCGCCATGATGAAGGATTCCAGCCACTTCTCCGGCTTTTGAGTTTCTTTTCTTGAGATCATAATAGAATGAGTCCTAAATGACTATTGGTCAGCAGGGTTTTAACTAAGCAATTATTAATTTTATTCTTCTATAAAACAAAATTTGATCACGGAAGATACATAAGCAAAAGACAAACTAATATTTTCACCTGTAGACATCATGAGATATCATGGATACTAGATATCGAACAAAACTTGTGGGACGACCCAGTGCTAAAAAATATTTTAAAAAATAGAGTGAAAATTAGTATGGGGCTTTTCAAGTACTTGAAACATAGTTTTTCCCTTGCGATTCCCAGTTTCAAGTCATAAGTCAAGGCGATTCATCGTGAAACAAGTTTTCTCTTCTAAAAATTATCCAGGTAGGTTCCAGTCAAGATATATCTCATCTTTTTAAATAAAATAAAAGTAATTTTCCAATGAATTATTCAAAAATGAAGTAATAATTGCTGTAAGTAATACATTGTATTTTATCAATTACACTTTTAATATTATATAAATTTAATAATGATATTACAAAGTTCTTTATGCCTTAAAATGACTTTTCTCTTGTGAAAATGATATCTTTGTTGGGGCTTAACTGATTTCTATCCACAGTTACCCAAACAGGAAACAAATTTACTAGGGTTTGGCAGAACGACGCATATTGACGAACTGTGCAATTTAATCGAATCACTTTCCCAGGATTACACAAAGCCTTTCCCAAACAATCCAATTATGTGGGTCATGTCCAGTTTTAATACCTCATAAAGCCTCAATTGCGACGCACACAGGTTTCCCAATAAAAGTTCCGGTGCGTACGCCTCCTCTTCTCCCTCTGAGAGTGGGACCAGCTTAAAGGGGCAGTAAATCTATCTTGTAGAGAACCTAAGTGTAGCCTATTCCCCTAAACGGGTTGTTTAACGTAGGGACACTAAATTTCTTTTCAGTCTGCTCTTTACATAGGGTTTCTGGATTTCCAGAGCCCTTTGAGAAATTTCTACCCGGAATGACATAAACCCTCATCATCGTTACATGAAGACAAAGTACTCACATGAATAAAGTTACCACAATGAGTGCTAAATTTAATTTATTTAATTAACTTCTTTTCAATCGTTAGTCATTGAAAGCATCATAAAGAATGCTTTTAATGAATCAAATCTTAATCAAATTTCATTTGTTGGCTTTAAATTAACCAATAGCTTGCCTATGAACGTTTCCTCCTTGTCGAAATGTCGCGGTCCTGTATCGCGATGATTATTTCGAGATATTTAAACATCTATACAGCTGTTGAATTTCAAGTAAACTTTTGACAATATGACATAAATTATAGCTGAAAAGAACTTTATTTAATTACAAATTCAACCTTATGAGTTATTTAACAATTTTATCCCTTTTCAAGTCAAACATTTACGATTTATAAGCACGAAAACTTGGAGGAGAAAATTGTTAGAGAAATTGTAAGCCAAAAAGATTTGGCGACTGCTAAAAGGGTGCAGTCGTTAATCATGCAAATGGATATCCTAATAACCGCAGTACCAACCGCAGTTCAACATATGTAACACTAAAAGCAATTATTTCCTTTGTTTAGCTTATTACTGCGAAAACGACAAATGACTGTTTTAAGATTTCATTTATTACACATCCCTGATAAAGTTTTATTAATGAATAATAAAAATTGAACATTAATTCGGTTTTTTTAAATATAATTTAAGTGTTATCTCGTTTTAGACATCGCTGTTGCTTTGCGAGATTCGTCTTCTGTATTCTAGAAGCAATCTCTTTTTGAAATTAATTCTTTTATCATCTTAGGCTGTGAGGCCTTTTTCTAGATACTTCAATGGCTTGATAGCATTAAAACTTTCTTGGCATTTTATTAGTGAGTTTCTGTGTTGAATTCGATAGCTGCAAATACCTATATGACCTCTTTTGTTAGTTCGCTCATTGGTCATTGTAGACAACTTCGAATATTTTGTTAAGTTCAGGAAAGTTCAAAGATACCTAAAGAGGGAAATTGTGCTGTCCGAGGGTTGGAATTTATTGCAGGAGCGTAAATTACAGGCTTAATGGAACCACCGCCGTGGTTTAAACAGTTGTTACTTGTGTAGCAACATTGTAGTGGAACATATGGCTTGGAAACAAAACATCTAACTTAATAAAAATAAAATTTCACTTAATCTGAAGGTTTGACAACTAATAATAATATGTGTATCACGTTTGATCAGGCAGCATAAGAAAAGCAATGGAGCTCCCATTTAAATTTCACAATGTATTCCAATAAAAAACCTATGAATTTCTATTCAGAATACTTTTAGTAGGGGAACCCGGCCCAAGCGTGAAAATTAATTTCAATTAACTTAATTTCAAGAGTGAAAGCGATTGTTAACTTAGAGGTGCTTGCTTAAAAGTGCATTTATCCCGAGATTAAGTTGCTTTAAATGACGCAAATTCATTTGTGCCTTGCCTTTAAAAAACCAAAGCAATATGGGTTTTTATTGCTCTTGTTATAAAATTGCAGTTATGAAACCACCTTAATTACACCTCATAATTCATCAAAGAAGCTTATTCATTCAATTCCTTATTTGCACTATTTGTGTTTATCCAAAGAAACTGCTATAATACTAAATTTCGGATATTGAAATATTAGCTCTATTTATTATTTAAAGCGAATGGTGTTTCTTTTGTGAGTCCACATCATTCGCGCTAATTTAAATAATTAATTTGATTTATATGTTTCCGCGGATTCAATATTTTCGTAAGAATAGTATTTACACAGCTAGACAGTCTTTCACTTCAATTAATATTTAAATATTGTTATATCGTGTATCCGAACTCTCGATTTTGCAATAGGGTGATTCGTATTATATCTTTTAATCTCTCCTCACTTAGATGTCATAAATGGAAATTGATATTTATTCTTGACTCATATTAGCTTAGAGTATTTATTTAGTTTCGAAATAGTGAAAGCTATTGGTATCAATTCGTTATCTTATCAGATCTTTGTGTAAGTATAATCTGGAAAGGTTTGTAACTTAAAAAGTATAATTTTAATAATTGCTTCGATCACTTGAATAATAGGCTAACTTGACATGAACCCTCCTCTTGGCAAGGGGTCAGCGCCTATCGGAAGCATTCTACAACCCCAAGCCTGCGTACTTCGAATCCCAAAAGAAGGTGAAACCGAAGACCTAAACCCACTCTCCGATTTGAAATGCGACCTCTCCAGCACTCTCCCGTACGAGGTGATGGACAAACGTCCTCGCAACAATTGTGCTCAAAATTTTACCAATTTTCCAGCCCAGGTCAACATCACTCCCCTTCCGTGCTCCGATACTATCCAGCAAGTGTCATTGACGCCTGTCCACCCCTTCGCAGTCACACCAAACACCCTCCCAACCACTGTAATTTCCATCCAAGACCCATTAAGTAACGATCCCTCCAAGCAGATTATGGCACAGCCACTGGCTTGCCGTTTTATGACTCCGTCCCAAACCGCCAATGCCGACGATAAAACCCTCGCTCAGCCAAGCGTACTCCAACCGCTTTGCTACGGTCCAGTTACTGAAGGGCACTATCTCGTGCTTCAACCCGTCTGTTGTACGTTAAAACCTCACTTTGTTCGGCCATAATTCGGTACCTTAGCATCAGGCGATTAAACTGTCAATTCCAGAAGGTAATACCGCTCCCTTTGTCGGATACACATCTGAATTTGATGCATAGATTGGATTTCACCTTCTAACCAGTTAAATGTCCGTTAATAAATCATAGCATACTATTTCACCGCCTCTTTCTCCTGCTAGGTTACTTCAAGAACGAGCCAGGCAAGGTAATCTATACATACACACACACAAACGCGTTTATATTCACTACTCTTATCCACGAACACACGCACGCAAAAACACCTAGACGAACAATCTGTTGCATCTCCTAGGATGCCGCGAAAAAACCCGGAGGTGAGGAGGGTGAGGCGAAGAAGGAAGGCAATGCTGAAAAAGACGCCGCTGCTGAGGAGGACGATGATGAGAAACAAACGAAGAAAAAGGCCGCCAAAAAAGCAGGTGGTGGCGGTGGCGGTGGCAAGAGAAAGAGGGGCAAGAAGTAGCGGGAGCAGCAGTCATGCCATCTGCATCCTTCATTTGATTTCCCGATTTCCTTTTCGGTTTATTTTAACGCAAAACACGCAAGCACACTCTCCAACTCTCTCTCTCTCTCTCATTCATTATGCAGTGAAAGAACAGCGGTAGGGGGGCGGGGGTTGGGGGAAGGGCAATCAAGAGGGGAGGGGATTATTTACAATCGGGCGGTGCCGAAATCTCACACGACCCGGTGGTAGAAGAGGAGGTAGGGCTGTGCACTGAGCACGGTTGTCAGGGGAACGCGACTGACGTGCGTGTCGCTGAAGAAGAACCACTCTCGGGTATCGGTTGAGCTCCCTCCATCTTCGTGACGGGTATATCCACTCCCGTAGATAACAGAGGAGTCACCACGACGCAGTTGATAGACCAGGTGGTGCAGACGCATGGGCCAGGGATTGGGGCTCTGCAGACTGGCCACGAACTTGTCGCTAGGCACGCCCGCCTCCTTGGCAACGTAGCAGACGTAGTGGCCGCTCCGCAGGTGACCCATGTGCTCAACCACCCCGAACAGGCGGTACTGGCCTTCTCCATCGGATAACTGCGAAAAAAAACGGGGAGTGCGCTTTAGTACCTACTGATTGAGCTGTGAGTAGTATGGGAGGGACTTACTCGTGCAAGGCGAGAACAGAAGGGCCGAAGGTCCAGGTCCACCGGGAAGGAGACGCTTTTTGAGCACTTTTGTAGCCGGTAGCTGCTCTGAAATCATCAAAAAAGAAGAGTAAAATACACACATTTATGAGAAGAAATCGAGGTCATAGAGTCGAACCTCCCCGTTATCTTAACCGCCAACTCACCTGTTGATAGCGTTTGAGGTGCAGCGTCAGGACAGCGGGCGGTTTGATGATGAGATCGCGTTTCACCGCATCACACCGCACCACCTTGCTGCCACCACTAGCACCATCGCTCGCCTTGGCCGAGCAGTGGTCACAGACGAGCTGATTGCTCCCGGTGAGCTCTGTCTTTGCCATGTAGGCAGCCAGACACTTTTCGAGGCCCGAAAGTGCCTCAAATGAGCCCGGAAAGGCAATGGGTTGTGTGGCCAGAGCCTTGGCCTCCGCTTCCTCCCCTGGTTTGGCCACCGCTGTCCCGTCGCCCGCTTCGGCTGCTGTCCGTGGTGGTGAATCCGAGTTCGAGTCCTGGACACGTGGAATGAGGAAGGAGACGTCGGAAACGCTACCGTCATTATCCTCAACATCGGCAGCCATTCCTGCATGAGACGGGTAAATGTGCTACTTATTGGAATTCAGTAGACACCAAGCTGCCACCACATTATCAGTGGAGGTTTCTTTTCTATGGACGGTTCCTATAGTATGCGCCTTTTCCGTTGTAAATTTAGTCCCTTAGCCACAGAGAAAAGAGCGGTGTCAGCATGCTACTTATTTGATCTAACTAGAAGTTAGTTCCCAGGCTGCGAGCATAATTCGTGAGTGTTGGAATTCAGCAAAAGTCGGTGCCCTTTTGAGTGAATTTAAACCCTTGAGAATCTTCTTTTATTCGCAATACTGAAGGAGAAAAGAGGGAGGCGCGTATACTACTTAAAAGATTGAAGTAGATTCCAAACTGCGGCCACAAGTCAATGGTAAAGTCTCCTATTCTCCTCCAACCGTTTCCCTTTTCTTATGCAGAAAAGCATCTATCATAAAAACAGCACTTTTCACAGGGGAATCAGAGAAAGTCTAGTCTTTAGATCCGGAAGAATTCAATCTTAACTCAAATGAAACCGAATTAAATCCCTAAGTAATCAGTGTGGAAGCGAATTTCCTTTCTACTTAACCAATAGAACTTTCACTCTATTGACACACACTGATTAATGTAGAGGCACTCTTAACCAGCTTACTTAATACAGATTAAGTGATTTTAGTCAAACTCACCATCCAAAGAGGATTCCGGTGAATTTCCCCTATTTTCTTCCTCCTCTTCCTTCTCCTCCACTTTGTCATTAAAGATTTTCAGTCCACCGATATAAAGCTCATCCACTTCATCCTCCTCCTCCTCGTCTTCCTCGTGTTTAAGAGTGGAATCCAGATCCTCCACGCCATTCTCAACAACCACCATCTCTTCCGTGGAAGCGTCTTCTTCGTTCTCATCTTCCGCTAGAAGCGGGGAAGGACTGGAATAGGGCGTCTTTGTGTCCTCCTCTTCCTCGTCATCTGGAACCTCTTCCTTGAACTGTCTGTTGTTATTCCTCTTAGTTTTCTTGCTCTTCTTCTTAGCCTTATTTCTCCGTCTGTTCTTGGGAGCCTGAGAGTTGAAGGAGTGGCAATTAGGACACCTTCCAAAGGCAGAAATTCCAAGACTGCTCTACAAACCAACCTCATTTTCATCTTTTATATCCTCCTCTTCGTCGGCTTCAGCGTCTGAGGTGGAATCTACGACGCCTACTCGGTAGAAGTCCTCTACATCTGAGTCGATAAAATCCCCTCGTTTGCTCCTCCTGCCTTTTCCCTTTTTGCCCTTGGCTTTTCGCTAGGGAGGAAAGACACAGTGAGTTTTGGGGTCAACTTTGCTTCTGAGCACTTAAAAGCCGCTTTGAAAGCTACTGATGCCTTTGGTTCCAAGACTAGTGCTTACCTCCTTCTTGCATTCGCGTTTGGATTTGGCCTGGGGTTCTAAAATGACACATGCAAATTGGTAAAACTTTGAAAGTTTAACTACACATTAAATAGATAGACTTCGAAACTAATTGACTTTGATGAAAGCGGCAACTGACCTGGTGACTCAGAAAAAGGCCCATTTAACTACTTAATGGGTTAAGAGGATGACTGCACTCATGAACAATCTCACCACGTGCTTTTAACTGATAGTCTTGAGTTTCTACTACTTAGCAGCTCAATCTATTCTGATACTCCATAATCACTTGCTACCTTTGGTAGTCACAGCCACAACAACTGAAATTGGAGCCAATGGCAACGCCAGACTTCAAGTGGAACTTATTTATAACCGCCACAAGAGTCTGGATCACGTGTTTCTATAGCAATTCGATCCCTGTCGCCTAATGATTGGCAGACATTTTCCCATTAACGATGAATACGAAAGCTATCGTAAGAATTGATAAAAAAAACACGTACCAATAGCGTGTTTGCTGTTGTAGGACTTGCACTCCGAGGAATCAATAGCAATTGGCAGAGATAAGTCCAAGAAGAGCTCAAAATGCAAGCTGATGTGGTTGCACTGTGAGCAGGTCGTGGAAACGACCAGAACCCCACCGAAAATGCGGTCCACTACAGTGCAGAAATCGATGGATTTGGCCCAGTTACGCACCTCATTCTTAGCTTCGTCTGTCGACTACAAGGAGGGAAAATGAGTGGATTAATTTGACCGAAGAACCTGTCATAAGGCGACGAAAAACAAACCGCACTTACGTCTTTATCAATTTTGTACTTCTGGAGAATGGATCGTTTCCAAATGGTGAGCTCCTCTTTTCGCAGGCCATCCAAAAGTTGTCGCAAGGCTTCATGACTGTCGTGCTGACCATAGTTGCTGAAAGCCGGATGGAACTTGCATAAGGCCGATCTGAGAGCCTAATTCACAAGAAAACCAGATAGATTTCTAGAAATAATGATTTCTGACATCAACTTTGTCAGTACTCACGTCAGGGCTAATTGAGGGACGAGAGTTAATGGTCCCCAGTAATTCATCAACAAAGTCAATGTACGACGACGTTAAGGAGTTGTCAAGGCGCAAGAGATCGACATTTAGGGACACCGTGTCACCCTGTAACATGGAAATTTAATCCTTTTTACTAGCGTGATAAGTGATGAATATGAAAACAAAAGGAATACACAATATACTTCTTCAGTGGAGCGCTTTAAAATGGCTTTAGATCCACCCTGCATGAGTTCGTTCAGCAGAACGCGAAGATATGATACACGACTGACGCACTGGAGCACAGAATTAAAGTAGCAAGTGTTGCCTAGGTTTCGAAGGCCCTAGAGACATTATCACAAGTAAATTTCTCGGGATTACCTTGGGGAGTGCGCGAACAACGGTACCATTGACGTTGGAAGACTTTTTAGAAGGAGGGTGCTTTTTATGCTTCTTCTGAGTCATTCTAATTATAATAGTACTTAGGGGTTAACTAAAAATAAAAAAAAATAAATGCCAATAAAAAGCATAGAAATATAACATTTTAACATAACAAAAATTAAGTCAAATGACGTCTATCATGAACTAAAACGTAAACTTGATATCTTAGCAACTATTAATTAATAATGTAGTACTAGACGCAGAAAGACCCACTTGTGGAGTTCAAATGACGTCTGTAGGCTGACAATGACATCAAACAAAAGTCTAATCATTTAATATATTTCGTCATTTTTAACTTTAATATGCCACCCAAATATAGTAAATTTTAATTTTTTTAAATTATTGTGTCTATTTTTTATTTTAAATTTATTATTTGATGAATTATTTGACTGACATGAAAAATATGGCTATTAAGTGGGTCGGATCTTTCTGAGACCCAAAATTAATGTTGTAAGTATTCGTTTGTTGTAACAAAGATAATGCTTATCTTCAAAATGTCATACTGAACTCGAAAGAGCTATTCTATTATGACTACGAATATGATTTTCAATGGTTCAGTCTTACCATATACACTTATGTTAAGCTTATTTTCCTGGCATTGCTATACCTATGAAGACTTCATGATATTCTCATCATGTTCGCAGGGTAATTCGGGTTGTCCTGCTCTCCACGAACATGCTTTTTCACTTCACAATGTGCTGCAGTGAATCCCATATTTGTGAAAATCACTTCAGCCTTTTCATTATTGCTCTACACTGGTTTTAGAAGAATAGATGGTATCAATTAACTTCGAATATCAATGAGCGCGTCATTAAAGGTGGAAATCGACCATATTAATTGCCTTAAATGAAATTGAGACTTTTAAAATGCATAATTGATCTTTCATTCTTTCTACAGGTACTTTCTTTGGCTTTAGTAGGGTACACTTCTGAGGTCGAATCTCTGAGTCTTTATTGTATAGCATAGAGGTAATTTGGTGACATGCAAATGACTGTTGAGATAACATTGATACGGCAGTAACACGATTCGAATCCAAAATTGCAAATTCGTTTTGTAAAGTACATTTCATTCGGATATCGTAATTTTCATGATTAACCTGGGTTAGACAGAGATAAATCCCTCTTGTATTGCACTATATTAGTGTTATTCAGTCAAAAGTTCTCAAATAACAAAACGCGGATTACTTCTTTTATTTATTAGTTTTGGGTTCTCTGTCCAGCTTTGTTTTAAGAATCCTCAAACTCGTTGAGTAATTGACTACTCGTTAAGGTTATGATCTAAAATAATTTCTCCCTTTTATAACTTTCAAAAACCTAATTTCCTATGAGTGTGGCCTTGCTAAATGATATTTACATAATTGCACAGATTAGTTTCAAACTCTGGTGCTCGTTACTTAAATAGTACAAGTAGCAAATGTTCAATTAGATAATTAATGATAAGGTTTATTCTACAGAGCGCAAAGCGTCAAGGCAACGACTCAAACAAATATACTTAATAACGAAGAGAAAGTAAACTAAAGTTCGAAATAGTAAGATAGTAATAAATGTAATTTTCTACCGAAATAACGTGGCAAATGTAGAATTCATTATTTTCAATCGAATTTCAATCAAAAATTCTGCTAAATTACGCATTAATAGTGCTTTATTATATATCAGCTGGTTAAGTTCTATGGGAAAATTCTAAGCAGTGTGACTGATGTGATCTTAAGACGTCCTATTAATAGCTACCAGGTTTGTCTACATTTCAAGCGCTATACCACTTCAAATTCCACTTAAACTTTTGCTTATAACTCCTGCCCCCCACGCACTTTTGAATAATCATATACTGTTTTGTTGCTTTGCTACTTACCACAGCGTCGTGATCTACATCGCAATATGTGTCAAATAGTTAACACAATGTTATGGAGGATTGGCTATATTTCTGGCTCATATTTCTTCCAAAGCTCTACTTTTACTTTAATTTTTAGTAGTGACGCAACTCCCGAGATGCCTGGCTCCACTTCTGATAAAAATAAACACCATGGTGTTAATTTTGACTACCGAATCACGTTGATCCATACAGGGGTTTGATTGGATCCTCTTGAGTAGTGATGGCTCAATTTCTGATTGGTTGCTTTCGCAACTTAATGAGTGGCACTGCAGAACATAGGGGGAAGGCAGTTGCATTCAAGCTCATTTCACCAATAGGAAGCTAAAGCTCTCACAAAAAAACTACTGCAGGTTTTGCCAGGGTTTTTCATACAATCGCATCAAATATGGATGAGTCCACAGTCCCAATTGTCATTGACACAGGAACACAGGAATGGAGAGCGGGATTCGCGAATCGAAACCATCCGGATGCCTTCATCACACCCTCGCTGCAGAAACTCGAAGATGTAAGTATTTTAAAGCATAAGTTTTGGTTTAAAACCACTTTTTAATCAACCACAGTTTATGTTTACCTCCATGACCTTGAAGCTAGGTTAGATCATTGTCAAGAAAAGTCTTTTGTGAACGAAATGAATTAACTATTCCATTGATGGAAAATTTTCACAATCCATAATTAATATCAATTTAGATTTTACAATTTACATTTACAAGTATTGTTGAAGTAATAAGGGATTCCCCAGCACATGCCAATAGAAAATTGCGCAGATGTGTGGGTTACTGTGAAGAAAGCATAAAAAATTAATTGATGAACAGTTCAGGAGAAATAAAAAATTGGGTGAGACCATATATTAAAATGCCGCAGAGGAAAGAATGAACTTTCTGAATTGCATCTTAGTTTTACGATCGTGCTGTGAAAATCCTCTCCACAGTTTAAATGTAAATTCCTTTCAAAATCTTTGGGAAAGTAGTGTTAGTTGGGAAAACACCACTGACTCCAGGGAAAGATGCATTATTTAATTAAGTGAAACCGATAGCTAAGCGCATGGGTTTAAAATCTGATTCAATTTATTATATTGCGTCAAGGTTGGGTTTTACCAGTCAAAGATTACGCAAACGCCTCAAATACAGGAAATAAATTTTTGGGTTTGCAAATCTGAAAGGTTTAATTTGCAGTTGTATGCATTTGGTTACATTGGAAATCTCGTGTTTTTAACGTTTCCGGACTCTTAAGTTAGCAGTATCGTACTTTTAAAGGATTGCCGCAAATAAGCAGATTAAAACAATTTCCCAATGTTGTCATAAACGTGTTGATTTCATTTTACTTCTCATATGACCCATGTGAAAATCGTGGTTTCCGTATCTAGGATAAGAGCAAGTGTTTTCTCTCGAAATAATTTGCGCATGCGCGCTAATGGCACCAATGACCTGTGTGAAATTTAATTCTTTTCTTAAATTAATTCTATCAACGACCTCTTTTAGTCTGACTTTGTACAGAACGGCGTTGTGGAGGAGTTTCGCTACACTCCAAAGTCAATCAGCTACTTCACCAAGCATGTCACCGACTGTTTGAGTAAACTTGGCGCCCAATCCGACTCTTCGCACATCCTCCTGGCCGTGTCCTTGAAAATGTCCAACAAGTACCGCCAGAAGCTAACCGAGGCCCTCTTCGAGACCTTCAACTTCAAGTCTGTGTTTTACGTCAGTCAGCCTCTATTGGCTGCCTATTCATCTGGCTACTCTGACTGCCTAGTGGTGGATTCAGGCTACTCACATACGGGGATCCTGGCCTTGAAAAATCTACATCCCTTTGCTGAGAGCGAACGTGTTCTCCCCCTAGGTGGTCGAAATATAGACCGATATTTGCGGAACCTCACGGGCACCAAGCTGGCAGCCTTCAATGAGGACGTGTTACGTCATATCAAGGTCAACTACTGTAGCATCCCTCAGAATTCCACTAAGAACGGTGGGAACTTCGAGAAGAAAGTCACTCTACCCGATGGAAGCACCATAAGGCTGGGTGAGGAGCTGAATCTGGCACCGGAAATGCTCTTCAACCCGTGTCTGGGAGGGTTGCCCGACGTCATGCCTATCGATCAAGCCGCCATACGTTCGGCCTTGAGTCTGGACGAAAATGATGCCTACGTGGTGTTGGAAACCGTTATTCTAGCAGGTGGAAACACGGGTTTCCCAGGAACTGCGTCGAAAATGCAGAATGGGATAGCCACACGGACCGTTCCAAGGATCAATAAACGCGTCTTGAGGCATCGGCTGGGCACAGAGGCTGTCTGGGTTGGAGGCAGTATAATTGCGTCGACGCAGACCTATCCCAAAATTTGTATCACCAAGGAGGCGTACTCTGAGCGCGGACCAATTGTGGCCACTGAGAGATGGCTTTAAATCAAGGGAAACCCAGGATCTAAATTTGCATTTCATTATAGATTAGATTATTTCGTTGCTTAACATCAATCTATTCTTCAATGTTAGAAGCTTTTCAATAAACTAACACTTTACTAAATTTTGTCTGTTAAAAACCAATTTAAGTTAACTCATCGTTGTGTAAGGAAATTATAAGGCATAGAATGGTAATTGTACAAGAATTTGTTCGAGTTAAACGTTTTTTCCTAAATTCTAAATACTCTAATAACTATTTTAGTTCCTTTAGAAGTTCAGAATCAATAAAAGAATAAATGAATAAGGAGAAGTAAGTCTGGATGAAGGGAAATAACAAACATATGGGTACTAAGAAACAACAATTCATAAAAAAATGTATCTGAGTTATTTTCTTCAAGAAGGTGATATTTTAGAGCATTTATACAATTTATAAGTTAACTCAAGGTTGTAAGGTTATATTTACTGAAGCAAACCGATATGTACGCAGTTAACAAAACTACCTCGCATCTTTTTAATTCAATTTTGTAGCATAGCCATTTGCCTGTGAAAATCTACCCTGAACTTCTTATTGGAATGTTCTAGTTATTTTGGCAGAATCCAGCTGCATAGCGAAAAGAGCATCTTAAGTTGAAGAAAGTTAGCAAATTTAACTTCGGAGATAAATGTTTTACCCATGTAAGTACATTCATATACACGAATAAGTTTCCTTAGCCACATCGATAATAGAATTTAGTAATAAATTTCCCAGAAAATATCCAAATAATAAAAACAAATTAATTTGTATTTCAATAGCAACTACATTATCAGCGAAGGAAACTCTTACACGAATATTATTTTTGTAGAATTATCACTACTACTAAAGTATATGTAAAATTTTAAATAGCACAGCAGAAGCATGAAAAAAATAAAATAATTTAGAATAGTAACAAATATTTCGTTATTTTATTGTATTAATTAATATTAAACATATTATGTTGTTCGAATATTTTAGGTCGGGCGGACATACTACAATTTTGTGGAATCTTTGTGGATGTTGTGCTTGGACGGCTCTGATGCCACTAGACTTTCACTATCGTGTTAGACCGCTTAAGCGTTCTAATGATGATAATATCGTGAATGAACATGATCCTTCCCATCGTAAAATCCGTCGCGTGGTCGGTGACTGTGTCTTTACGAGTGAAAGTGGAATTTCAATCAACCGAAGCCTTTCTACTGACTTTGGAGCCGAGCGCGTTCCGTCAGTGTGCAACGTAGAAGGGAAAATTCCTAACGACGCTCATATTTTTCCTGTAAGCTCCTCTTAAATGATTTTATTTCTTATTGCGTGATTATGCTATACTAAGCTCAGCTATAGTATGTCGTGCTAAGTAATGGTGGCTCTTTTCCCCTTACTGTTGATTTTCTAATAGACAAACAAGCGAAAAGGAAGTGCAATGGAGTCGGGACCGACTTCACCTGGTTGCGCCTTACACGACACCTCCTCCGGACCACCAAAGTCCAAAATTCTCCGATTTGACGAAGTGTTCTATCCTCCCACCGAAGTAGAGTGTTCTGGTGGCCCCTTACCAGAAGATTTCAGCGTTACCCAAACCCGGGATATTCTTAATGCACCATCCCCCAACGAGACATATCAACCCTCAACCATTCCCATGGATACCGTCGAAAGTCCCCCAGTCGCCTCAACTCCTGCCTTAGACGAAAATATCGACGAGGGCTGCTGTCTAGATGACGAATTTGAAACTGAACCCCGGGAGGTTGAGGAGGCGAACTCCCCGATGCTCTTTGATGAGGAGCTGTGTGAAGTTTAGTCGCTATTTCTTCAAATCTGTTGAATAGATTCGATCTATGTGCCCTAAGAGTCCCCTTGTACATTGACTTCCGTAACCAACTAAAAGTCCCTGTTGCTTCATGCTGAGGTGCTGTTTCTTTTTTTCGTTTTTTCTTGGAGGTTAGACGTATTAAAATCTGAATTTATTTATTTCAAATCCAGTCTACTTTTCGAAATTTACGCTAGGGGAACTCCTTGTCTGCATGGACCAAAAATCAATATTTTTGCGTGCCCGTTTGTTTCTTTGTTGGTCACAGCTTTTCGCTAGGAGGTTATCGACGTTTACCTCACGCTTTGGCCTCGAATTCCCACGACATGAAGTCCCGTTTTTCTGCGACTCACAGGTTTTTTTGTGCGTTTCACAGTCGAGTACCTGTGTCCTCAATTGCACACGCAAAGTCACAGGACTGAAGCCATGCGATTAGCAAATGCGCCTTCTACAAGATAAGATGAAGAGTCATAAAACCTGACGGAGATATAGGTGAGATAAAGATCAAATAATTACAGTTAGATGAAGAGTTTACCTGGGTGAGGGGGTGCCATAATAGTCTCAGGTCACTGTAAGGCCACTACAAACTCATTTACCATGTGAGTCTACATGTTACTAGGTCAGGCCTTTTAAACAGAAACCTGATTGGGTGGGGGAATTGCGAATCGGAGCGTTTTGATTGGCTAGTGGCCTCATACACCACCCCTGACCACTTCAAACTGGACGTATCAGTAAACGATCCCCTTAATTCGGCTAAGCTGAATCAGATCCATCGGTCTTGGTAAGGTGGGTGTTGCAGTGACCTCTCGATGACCTGGGAGGATCATGACTTCGTTAACCAGGAACTACTAATCGGTCACATGCACACCTACAAATGTTGGACAAAATAGTGGAAACACCTTGGAACACTAACAAAATGCATTTTAAGATGGTGCCGGTCCACATTTCGAGGTAATTAGGGACTCATTTTCCCTAGGAGATTGTACTTTGTCAATTGGTGCTGCGTTATCATCTTGGAAGATGGCACCGTTCACCTCTGGAAAGCGCGGTTCTTGAACGCCCATGGAATGAAGAACCCGGTAGCTCAAAACTCCCATTTACTCTCGCAATCGGTCGGAAATAAGGTGAACGACGATGACTCGTAGTCAGAGGGAATCACATTTTTCAACCACTGATCGAGGGGCAAACCACGGTAAATGCTTTGGAATCCGCATTTGTGCAGTTTCCGAAGAAGAACATTCATTCCAATTCAATTCAGAGGCCCATGGTCGTTTTCAGAGGAAAATTTTTCCTCTTTAGTGCTTTACTAATATGCACTACTATGGATTTTTGTAATTCACATACTTGAATTCTGCCCGACTGTTTAAATCTAAAAACTTATTTTCCATTGTTTAACAATAACTCGTATTTCGGATAATTTATGGAATATTAAATTTCTACTTATTTTTACAAGTAGCAGTGATTAAACGACATCATCATTTTTCAGTTTCTGGTTGAAATGAGGTTGAAAAAACTACGGGCTGTGTTTGTACCCATTGTGAGACATCCGCTTTGACGGAGGAGTTTGGATCCATTCTTAGCATTGAATTTTTTTCTTAAAAGCGGAGCTGTTAACTAGATTTTAATCCTATGTCAAATTGCTAAATAAGTATTTTGTTTTAAACGTCGTTATAGGGCTGATTTCTGCATATATTTCAATAAATTTTCCGTATCCTGCCGGTCACGCAACTTAAACAAATAGGTTATTATCAGAGGTATTACAGATTTTCAATTAAGAAATGGAATTTTAATATTTGATATTATATGATATACAGTATATTATACAATATGCGATATTGTATAATTTAATTGATAACATTGCTTTGAAACATCCATTTTACCAAGCACTTGTTCAAATCAACAAGTATTAGGGAAAATCGTTTTAATCCTTAATCGTCTTAATTCGTATGAGAAAAGTTGATTGCCAAATAAGTAACCCTAAACATTACCTGAAGATGTTTCTGGAGAAAATGAGGTTATGATGAATGGAATTTGAGAGGTTGAAGACCTAGAGAAAAATGGGCAAAACCATTCGGTTTCAGTGAGAAGAAGAAATATTTATTTGTGATTTATTATAATGCACAATTTAAGTGATCATAAATCAAGTAGCTGGATAGAAGTCAAGAATCGATTGGTTTATTCAAGGTCGCATTTCATGATTGAACTTCAACCCGTTTTGAGTTCGTATCGGATGGGAGCATAATTCTGCTCAAATGCGTCGTTATCGTCTTTATCGTAATTCACGTCCGACCCCCATGACTCCATTAGAGGTATGGAGATTCCAAAAGCGGGCTTTTGATGAGCTCCGTAGCCTCATAGACATGCTAAACTCGACCATTTTCTCACAAATGTTGAACAATACCCTGCTTCTCTTCGCTCTTAGTCTGCATGTCCGGTGTATGCATCTCTCTAATCGGGTGCCAGATGATGTATTCTCGAGCAATCCGTACAAAATCGTGACAACAACGAAAGCGTTTCTCTGGAAAGTGCGCCAAGTTGTGGAACACTCGAGTGACTCAGTGACGCTCGTAGCTTTTGCTGTAGAGGAGCATGAGGCCACCTTGAATCTCCGATCCGCCATTTGTCCCGAAGGCAGATGGAGTCGTCGTGAACGAGGCTATGGCGCATATTCCAACAGACGTCGCCGTTCTACCTTGTAGAGGCGACAATTCATTCTACGCTTGTTTTAAATCCTCACGATATGTCCTAATGTATTCAGTATGTTTTTTAAAATATGTTTAGTAAATTATTATCTTTGGTAATAAAACTCCTTTGAGATCCATGCTTCTGCTTAGTTCGATATCTTGGGAAGCGAACAATTCTAGGAGGTATTGATTCCAACACATCGTGAATTGTTGGTTCCAATGACGATGTCGAAATCGATTTCTTGTTTGAATCTCTAAAATAATGAGGTGGACGTCTGGGATTGTGGTAATCAGGTGACGAGGTGCTCACTCGTATTACAAGCTTCGTTGTGGCATTCTCGAACAATTCTAGCTGTAGGAATAGGTACAGCACTGTCATTCTAAAAGATGGAACAGTTCTTGAACAACTCTAGGATGTAGGTGGTCTTCCACGATTCCTTAATTGCCCCGTCAGCTCATTCTTCTTCTTCCACAAAGGATTTCCAAGAAATAGCACCTTAATTGATCATCACAGAACTCTTCAGTAAATGCTTCTTCCGATTTGGAATCTTTGGTTACGACAAATTTTTAATATCTGCATAAACAGTTGTTTAAAATGCAAAAAACCAGCAGGAGTTAACATTAACATTTGTCAGAGTTTGACTGCTTATAACATGCTCAAAGTTTGTGCTGTAGGTAGAAATTTTAGTATAAGAAATATTTGCCCTAAAAACATGATTGCTGAATTTTTTAGTCTGGAAAAGCCTTGTATCTTCAAAAAGAATCCAAGATAAGATGAATCCTAGATGAGAGTATAAACTCGTTATTGCTTGTGCTCTGAGTATAGAGTTATGAGCGATCGAGCACAAATTATGCCAAACGATTTGTGTTTAATCTGTAGTCACTAGCGTCCTGTTTTTAAAAGGCGTGATCGTGAGCGCCACATCAAAATTTAATCAACTTTAGCTAAATATTTCCTACGTGGATTAGAATAACGCAGAAATTTTCTTACTAAAAAAATCTATACTACGTTTAGAGTGTCACTTAGTGACCCGTTAAAAACTATGAAAAAACACCAGAGTCATTCTTTATTAATAAATTTCATTCTCTGCTGTGCTTTTAACAGTTTTGTGGAAACCGTGAGCTTCTCAAATGAAAGAATCTTAGTGTTTGTAGCATTAAAAATTTAACGGTTCGTTTACAGTGTGGTTTATGTTTTTAAGCACAAGGGAGAATCGTATTTGCTCAGTTTTTTAACCTTAACCTTAAAACACAACTATTTGAAACCACTAATGCATAAATTATGAGCATTTTAAGCACTGAATCTGACAAGTGTTCTCAGGTTTTTCTGATTTCGTCATATAGCACGGACGTATTTATCTAAAAACACTCATGGAAATGGGGTAAAAAGGCACGCCTCATCTCAAAACGCAAATTTTCATAATGTCTTCAGTCATATCACCTTTTAAACATTTTTTTAAATGCCCAGTTTTTGATTTCTTATTTTTGCCATAATTTAAATAGGTTTGAATTAGCTGGTATTCGGTGTTTTTGTAAATTTAAGTTTTTAAGTTTACTGTAAGCTGTCTCAAACGTACGTTAGGTAACTAAATATAAATAGTTACTTCAGACTTTATATTATTAGATTTGTATTTCTAATTTATTTTAAGATAAATTTGAGTTGTTATAAGTCAATAACATGACTTACTTTAAACAAATATGTCGTATTTTTTCACAAAAAATAAAAATGATTCGTTTAATTGCTTTATCAATAGTAAAGATCTCAGATCTCAGATTTGATTTCAGCAAGATTGTTATTCGGAAGATTAATCATCTTACTGCTTTAATAAAAAAAATGCAATTGATACTGTAGAATCATATGTTAGTTAGTAATATATTTTTGTCTTCATGAATGGAAAAGCCAGTATTTACCTTACAAATTAATGTTTAAATAAACCTCGCAATACTGAAATAATCAAGGCATTCTACCTATGAAAATTTAGTAAATTTTTGGAATTTTTTGGTGCTTGCTTCAGACAAATATATTTTTTATTTATTTAAACTAAGCTTTTACTTGCTGTGTGTAGATGCTAAAAGACATTTATAGAAAAAAAATATATTCAAATTAAAATGCAATGTCTAGAAGCAAAAAGAATATTAATAAAACAAACGTTTGAATTCAAAATTTTTGATAAGATGAAAATTGGTTTGATTAGATTGCTCGGCCAGTTGGATTAAATAAAATTTTGTTTCAACATTAACACAGAGTGGCCCATGAGTACTATTCTATTTTTTCTCTTCACTTATCAAATATAATGACCTTTATATTCAAAAATTATAATAAATAAAACAGTTGGTCTGTTGCTACTTCCAGAAAGTCATCAATAATATTACCTTTTCGGAAATTATACAAAAGGTTAAAATTAACGGTAAAAGTATGATTATTTTATTTATAAGATAAATATAAAATTTCGAATGAAGATAACTTCGATGCAAGTCTTACGTTTTAATATCTGCCAATTTTGCTTGCAAAAATTTGCAGTGAATTATAAGTTATCTCGACTCACGAAAATTCCTAAGGTGATTGGCTGAGATGTTTTAAAATTAAGTCTTGCAAGGTTAAGTTATACTAAAGGAATATTTTAAAATTTTTATGGAGAATATGCGCTCACTCAACATTCAATATAAAAACAATATAAAAGCTAAATTATTTTAGACAAAGCTTTATTTCTAGTAAAATTAGTCAAAAAATGCAAGGCTAGCATTGAGAGATTGCTTGGATCAGTGTTTACAAGGAGATACGGTCAGTAGGTACTTTAAATCGTCATGTTTATTAATTGAAGAGTTCAAAAAGTCCCGCATTAGCTGTGACAAGGATTATATTACATTTATACAGCCTTAAATCTAGCAGTTATGTAACTTAACTTAGCTTCAAAAGTTATTAATCGAAAGGTAAAATCTTGACACTGAATAAATAACATTTCCTGGAAAAGTGAAGTTACACCCTTCATGTTATATATGTTATCACCTATATTTGACAAGTTATTAATGAACAGTCAATAATAAAGACAGAAGGTAAAAAAATAATGGTAAAACATTTGTCTTTAAATAAAATTGGAAATAACAATTTTCAATAAGGTGATTCTTACTTTTGTCAACGCTAAAATCAAGTGCAATTTTTTATTAAGCGGAAATTATAAAAAACGCAGGTTTCAAGAAAAATTTATTGGGCCATAGAAATAAATGGTTTCCGCTTAGAACGGATGTCATTACACTAGCAATCGTGATTTTTGGGTGTTCTTTAAGGTAAAAATTTTCTAAGCCTCAGAAAATTCGTAAGTTTTTAAAAAACAACTCTGTACTTCCTATTTGAGATGAATTTTAAGGTATTTTTCGACAATTTTAAAAGTTTATTTATTTTGTTTGGATCTGCTGTTAGTCTCTGAATTGTTTCTGCAGAATTCTTAATTCATTGTACATGTCTGGTAGATGTTTATCCTCTAGTGAAAATTATTTCAACACTTTCTTTTTGCTACCCAAAAACGTAAACAGTCCTAACATTTTAGTCAAATTAAAAATTATTTATTCGTAGACGAAAAACATTTTTGAAGTTTCCCACTCAGTGTTTTCGTAATCTTTATTTGTTGCACACAATTTTCGATTTGTAATGCAAATTTTGGCTTTCTAAACAAGTTTCAAAAACCAACGGTTTAAGTAATTTATGATAGTAATTGAAGCCTGATTCAGACTTTCCAAATTAAAAAAAATATTTACATACATTTTGTGACTAGAATAATGATTTCATTATGACTTGCGGCTGCCATATTTATAGGGACGTGAATAAACGTAAATGTATTTAAAAAATAATTGTTTAATAAGCTTAAATGGATGCAAAATTTATAAATGAAGAAAGTTTGATAAAAGGGATGAAGTCACGGCCCTAGCGTCCAAAATATCCTCCAAATTTTAAGCGGATTGGTAGAGTTATATTCTTTAAAACATCAACAGCTCAATTTTTGTATGCATTTCAAGTGTTGCATTCAAACTGCAATAAAAAGAAGGTAAAAGTAACTGTTTTTGAAAATAATATATATTTTTAAAAAATATAAAGAAAACACCCATAATGGGATTTAATTTAGCTCGAGTATCAGTTTGTCGATTTGTTGATGCAAACAGTTTTGTAATCGTTGTTATTTATGTCCTGAAAACAGCAGAACGCCAAACAGCTTCTCAATATCGTGAAAACTTATTTATTCTTTAAAAATGAAATAATTTTTTTGCCTAGTATTGTATTTTGTTCTGAGAAAAGGTCAAAACTTTGAGACACCATCACTTCAAAGATGTTTTTCTTGGTAATAAATATTTTTTCCACAATTATTTTGCACTTTAAGAATTTGTGGCTTTAAGAATCTAAAAATATGATTTAAATTAAATAACACTATAATATTGAGAGTGTTGCACATAAACCTAATACGTAGCTCATGCTTTGTCCAAAAGCAAACATTCCTCTAATATTTCGAACGCGCTTCTCATAATTCACGCATTTTTAGCTGTTTATTTGCATCACTGGTTAAGCCATCCTGCAAACACCGAAATACTCCATTTTATGCCGCAGATGTATCGCTTTTTTGCTAAAATGTGAGGTGAAAGTTAATTTACAGAATATCCCTCGTTAGTAATTCCTAGTGTTTTAGATGGATTTCAATTTAATAATAATAATTTAATAAATATAAAATATATATTCTAAATAATTTATTGTATTACATATTCTATAAGATTATCATGGTATACAAAATTAATGTAGTATATGATTATTTTATTATAATATTCTGCGCACATATATATGTATAATATATTAAGTACAATAGAATTGTACGATATTGCTGAAAATACAACTAAATTTTATAATTTTAAAAAGAAAATATATCGGTTTTTAAATCATAAAATCGTTTTGCAGATTAATTGGAATACAGACTGCGCATATTAATATTACTAAGATGGGATAATCCCATTTTTCATGTTTTTTAATGACATGCGATATATTATAATGTACATTTGACATTTTGCAACTCAAAACACTTCAAATATTATAAATCAAATTCAATTTAAAATATTTATACTTCACTTATTTACAATTTTGTTCTGATTAAGCAAAAAGAATTTAGAAGCTCGATAGCATCATTTGGTGTAGTCGAAGCACAATTTCACTCCATAATTTCGATAAAAATTGCAGTCCTACAATACTTAGTTTTCAAAAATGTTTTATTTAAAAAAACGTGTTTTTGGGTTAACATACCGACTTGAAATGTTTGAAAATCACCGATAACATTTGTTTGTATTTAGTGAACTGTTGAAATTTTCGTGATTAAAGGCATTTTCCTTCCACTTGCTAGTGGTTAACAACACGTCAAAGCCACTTTTTTGATAATTTAACCACAAAAATGAATAAATATTTCTAAGGCTGTATTGTTTTTATCAAATTCTCATATGCCAATGTATCAAACATATTGGATCTTACTAAACACAAATACTTGAATCTCTTATTCCTGGATTTACAAAACACGAGAGTCAAAAACGATAAAACAAGTGCAATTTTGCTTTTTCTTCTGAGAAAAAAATCAAATTTTGTGTCTCTTTGCTATCAGTCATAGAACAATTTCATTAACAAACAAAATTTTACTAGTTAAAAGCCAGTCAAGCGATTATATGGTTTTCAGAATTCAAGCTATCACTTTGTATCTATATTTAAATGGCTAAGTGGAACGTGTTTTCTTGCGCCTATTCATGAATATACAATCTGTTTAAATTCAGTAACCAAGAAAACAGTTAAACCTTCACCAAACTTGGTGATTTAAATCACAATTTAATAAAAACATTTTTTATGAATAACGCAAATGTACGCGAATGAACCCTTGAAAATTAAGAGGTCAGTTCATAGAAATACCAAAATAATTTTAGTAAAATAAAATCTTATTATTTCTAAAGCAATGAAAGCGAGGTAGCCCAAAGTGAGACTACATATCTGACTATACTTAGCAAGCCAAAAGCTGATCTATTCCACAAATCTTTTATTAACCTCATTTATAGTCCAGAAACATTTTTCATCACCATATTTGATAATATACATTACTTTTTTGTTTAAAAACTGTTTTCACGTGATACCATCTACTTTTTCAAATTTCGACATGAAATAAGTTATATATATGGCTATTTTCGGATTTTTAAATTCAGTATTTAGGTCAAATTTTACTAGCTTAATAATTTTTTTCTGCAAAACATTGTTTAAATTTGTTTTCGCTCTATTAAAAAATATAAGGTTATTTGGAATTTATTGCTTAAGAGGCATTATATATTTTGTATAGTGAATTTGCAAATAAAATCAGCATTCTATTCCCATTTTCGTAATATAAATCTTTAAATGCATGTAAATTAAAACGATTCATTCAGTTTGAAGGTGTTCATTAAATAAAAAATTTATTTTTGACTTAGTAGAATTTAAAAAAATAAATTGATTACACCTGCAAAGAAAGTTTAAATCCTCGATTTCTAATTCGGAACACTTTAAATTTTATTTTATCTTGATTTTGACCAAGGCAAATCTATACTATTGCACGTTAACTGAATCAAATCAACTCGTTAAGAATTATATTCTAAATCAATTTTGGGTGGAAAGCTTCAACTTAGAGTAATCATTTAGATAAACAAGTATTATGTAGTCGAATACATACTTTGATATAAAATTAGTTGTGTCGAGAAAAATTCACTATAGAGAGTTGCGTTTTGAAATGCAAAGCAAATATAGTGAATACGAAAAATTTATTTAAATAGTGACCCAAATTCTTAATGCGCTTTTGCGCTGCCGTGCAAAAATCCATCTAATGCACGTTGTCAGTCACAAATCAATCAAAAAAACGATGACAAATTGTCAAGAACGGATAGAAGTCTCGATGTCAACTCGAAATTTGAGGTGAATTTCGGAGAACGCATTAATAAGCACTTTTTTTAAAATTAAGTGAGTTTGAAAGTTTCGTAGATTGAAAACGATTGGTTGTAGAGGCTAATTAAGGCTAAGGACCGCTTATAGAAGCAACTAACAATCAAAAAGAACTGAAAATTTTGATTGTAGTGAACATTATCAATATTTTTTATTTTTAACAATCGCAGTCATGCCAAAACGGTGAGTTTATACGAATTGCATAAGTAGTGAATAGTCTAACTTAATATATGATTAAAGTAAATATACCTTGATGAACTTAAATGTTCTAAAAGTTAATAAATAAAAAAGATGTCGTCTTGTCAGAAAATTTTTATAATTTCCAATAGTATGATTTAAAATGCACTTAAAGATAATGTAGTATATACATTTACTAGATCTGCCAAGACCTGGTTGTTTTTTTTACTTATTTAAATACTCCATACTATTAATAGAATAAACATTGTGTTTACAGGCCGTCAAATTTATGTCCAACGGCCAATAAACCTCAAAGTAATGTATAAATTGTGGAAAACAAGATTTGTTTGCGAAAATCTCTGATGTTGGAAATATTAGCAAAACCTAAAGTTTAAACCCAAAATCCGGATATTGTTTTTATTTAGAAAATAAGTTTGGCAATAGTTCATTTGTTACTTTTTTGTTTCCAAACACATTTAAAAAATCATGAGCATTTAGTTAAATATTTAGGGCAAAAAGCGAATATAAATTTGGTAAAAATTTGTACCTATCGCATTTAATAAAGTAATTCTAATAAGTTATACACAATCGAAAATATTTTTCTTTAAAAAAAACGGGCTTCGGATGTTTAAATCGTAGTCAACTTTTTCGAGATTTTTAGTTGTTTGAAGGTGCATTAAACTGTTACTGCATTAAGAAAACTTAGGCGTTTGTTGTACCTTTTTTGGTCATTATTGAAAGAAACAAACGATCAGTTTTTGATTTTTAGTGTTTCATTCAATTTACCTCTTAGTATCGATTGATTTCATCCACTAAATGCGATAATTTTACATTTTGAAAATCATATCTAGAGCTTTTGTGCTCGGCACTTGGTCTTCGATAAAGAATTAAAGAAATTTCAAAAAATTTTTACGGAAACTGTTCATTGTTTTATCAGTTTAAATGGAGAAAAGGCCTCACTAAAACGCACATTAAAAATATTGCTTTGCCACCCTAAACTAATTCACGATCTGACATGCAATTTTAAATTTAAACATTTTGCTAATGATAAACCTAAGCAAGAAAGCAAGCCTCCTTTTAAACGAACGGTGAATTAAAATAAAAAGCACTTGTGGCTTGCATTCTTATTTTTAATTTAAAAACAGCTAATTTTAAATAGATAGTTTCTTATTCCTTCGAAGATTCTAGACAACGTTTAATTACGTAATATCTATCATGATAATCTGTTTCATATGGCATGTCTTTTATTAAAAATACACTTATGCTTCCCACAATGCTAGAGTTAATAGAAAATGTGGCGCTTTTAATGCAAAACTTAATTAATTAATGTAAGAAGACAAATAAATGCGAAATACTTATTTTCAACTTGAATTCCATTTCAAGGTCACTGGTTTTAGGCAGTTAATATTAGCATTATTTATCCTCAGTTTATAAATTTAAATGATTTTAAATAATGTTTTTGTGTAATGAAGTGGCGGCCATGCGTTTTTAATAAAATAATTTTTAAAGTAACAGCAAACATGATGCTAAAGAGCAAATTAAGAGCAAGTTTCCCGATCTAAATGACTGATAAAGTGTTCTTGCTTAGCAAGTTAAGATTAAAAGGCGCCCATTCTTGCTGGATGGAACACTAGCTAAAATGAAGTAAAAAGCTTTCTTTGTTTCGAAATGATCGCTTTCTAATACAGGGCACTGTTTCGCAAAAATATACATTCAGAGACAACTGAAACGCATTAATGCGCATCGTTTCGATCTAATAGCGTCATTAAAATACAACATTTACGCAGTTTTACAAACTAAATAGATTATAGATAGTACTTTTTAACCTACCATGTGAATTGTGTGATATTTGATTCGAAATATTCTTCTGGCTAATTCGCTTTAGTTGCTTAGCATTGGGTGAAAAAATTCGTTTCTTCGAAATATGACTAGTGGTTGAAAATATAATTATTACAAACTATCAGCTTTATCACATATCAAACACTCAGATTAACAGAAAAATGAAAATCTGACAACTCTGTTTTTCAAAATTCAGCCTAATGACAAAATAAATGTGTCTTCAACAATGCTAATGAAGAATAGTCAAAACGGAAATTAGTCAGATAAAAATTTACTAGCGGATTAAAACTTAAATTACTTCAAACGAAACCAATTTTTCCGTAAAAGATAAAACTAGTTTTCTTAAAATCCATGACTATCGTTCTTTGGAAGCGTTCAAACAAAAATATCTAGATGTACTTGGTGATTTTATTAATTTTGTAAGGAGATGACTAAATGTCAAATACGGTAACAAATACACATATATACAAACAAATTCTATTTCGTGAGGTAAGCTTCACTGCAAATATGTTTTATTAATATAATAATACCTAAGTTTGAAAGAAAAATTACTGTTAAAACACATCACTTTTCTTTAGAAATTACAAAGGTTTTTATCCATGATAAACAAATTATAATAAATAAGATAGGGTTTATTCTTTAATAAATATTTTATTTACTTCAATTGAAACACTGGTTAGCTGATAAAGAAATTTTTGTTTGATTTGCCTTGGGTTAATACAATTACCAGCAGTCTCTCAAGCGTGACAAATTGAATCTGACAAATATGATAAGCTTTGTTATTTGATAAATGATTTTCACATACAAGAATTACTTATGCCCCTGGATATGAAATTGCAATAGCCTAATTAAAGTAGACACTGATGCTTCGACATTTAAAAAGAAATCAGAGCTGAAGAATTTTAAAGCCCTATAAATCGCGAAGTTTTACAATTATGTAATTTAACTAGGTATTAAAACTAAGTGATTTTTAACGTTATTTTGTTACAAAAACGGTGCAAAAAATATAACATTAGTCGCTAATTTTTTTTAAGGTCAATTCCTAAACATGTCATTAACCACCGGTGGCCGATCAGAGAAACTGAAAATTTAAATATACCTGTGTTCAATTTACTAAAAATGTATTTTGTTTGTTTAAATTTTGCATTAAGAAATTGCATGTATTGTAGTTTCTTTAAATAGTTGCATTTAAAGTAAATGCAAATACGTCTTTACAGTTGGGGTAAATTTGAGATTTGATTGTGAATAATGCTGTGATTACTTTCAGAAGTAAAATTAAAAATTAGGGCCATTATTCAGATTTTTACACAAGCAATAAAACCGCCTTTTCTAAACATAATAACCAAAATTTTGTTATGTTTGTTGGATAAAGAGGTAGAAATCATCATTTTCCAGGAATCGGTCTTATGTATGATCGTAAAAATTGAATTGCAAACTGCTAAAAAGTCATTATCACTGTTTTTGGGACCTTTAAATTCATATTTTTAATTTTTACGATTACAAATGAGTGTCAACTTGTAAAAATGCGATGCTTATATATAAGTTCGAACAAATATCAAATTATTTCACTTATATCAATATTTTAAAACATGGATATTAAGTGATCCTTATCATTTTATCGCAATTTTTTATTATTGGCTTAATTCTATATTTACTTTGTGTCAAAATTTGAAATCATATGTTAAAAGAGTAAATAATGCCATAATCTATAACAAAATTAATATAATCAAAATAAATTTTCGCAGATAGGGCAATTTATTTCCTCGTCACGTAAAATAAACAGCTAATATTTACATTATTAAGCAAAAATAAATAATTTTTAGGAATTCTCTTTTTAAAACCTTAATATGTTTCTTTATTATCCAAAATAACATCATTTATAAAGTAAAAATTATTTACAAACTAATACAAAATTTCTCTTGTTTGATATAACTTTGAATTTTATAGAATCCATCACATTTACATGCAAAGTCTAACTGATTTGATGAATCTTTAGCAACTTGCAAGACATCTGGATTTTTTGTAAAGTTGCGAAAAAAATTAATAATAACGTAAAATGCACAAAAGCATATTTGAAGTGCGAATTAATTTTAAATCTTTGAACTATTCTACACGCGCGTCTGCATAAAATACAATTTTGCACCTAAAATAGCAAGATTGTTTCGTTATTAAGAGTAAAATTTAAGTGTTTATCCTCTGCATGACACAATTCTAATTCCTTTCATCAATACACTTGCCTACCAAAATTATGTGAAATTGTAAAAGTGTAAACTTATTTTGTAAATAAAATAAGTACTTTTTCCAAAGGTTAATAAAACAAATATAGCAAGATACAAATATTTTCTCTCAATTAAGTGCCTAAACAAATGATCAACATTTTTACCATCAAAATGGATTTTGAATGATCGAGGGAAACATTTAAATTATTATTATTTCATTTTCAGTATTATTAATAAAGTAATTGTTGGGCAAGACTTAATGCAAAGTAATATGAATCTATGAATTTGAATGACTTATTTAAGACTTATAATATACTAAGTATTTTGATTATTTCAAAAACAACTACAAACAAGTTTATAAAATTAAAGTAATTATTTCAAGCTTTAAAAGCAAAATAAACTGCATAACTTCATTTTTTTCTAATCACTATTTTCTGTTAATTTTTATAGCAAATTATGCAAGGCTAATTGAAGGCGTTTCTGAAATACGACGACATTAAAACCCTATGAATAAAACTTCAACATAACAACTTACACCACTTTTAACTGTCAAAATTGCATTAAAACCTGACGAGTTACTGACATATGTTACGATCACTCTAGCAATAAAGGATTTGCGATAACAACTTTTATAGCTAACTAACAAACGTGTTATTTTTAGATGGGAAAATGGAAATTAGTATTTGAGATTTGTTCCGAAAATGAACATTTTTTGAGAACCAAACTGAGATTAATTCTGCTTGTTTTCTTCTCCCTCTATTATTTTGCAAAGCAAAATTAACTTCGGCAAAGCTTAGTTTAAATTTCGACATGAAATTTTAAACTTAATTAAGAGTTAAAACTTAAAAAGCAAGAAACCAATTCTTTAAAAGAACAAATTTTCCGTTATTAAATTTCAAAATAGTAGAGATTATTCATTATATCATTTATTCGTAAGTTATTATCCTTTAATTTTCAAAATATTTTTTCAGTTGTGATATTAGATGTTAACTATGTTTAAGCTTACATAATAAAAAATTATGCAAGCAATCATTAGGTAGTTTAAGGAATCACATTTTCAACCGAATATTTATCCAAATGCATCAACCAAAGAAAGAGGAATTGTTAAGAGTAGGTTGAATTGCGTCAATCAGTACCACGTGACTGTGAAATTGATAATTAAAGTTACTAAATTATATAACAATTTCAAAGTCAATCTAATATTTTTTTACAAAGATAATTAATATTTTATTCAAATAATTTGTTTTAATTAGTTATTAGCTGATTACTGTCTTTCACCTAATTACTATCATCTCAAAGATGATTACCGATAGTTTTTTTGCTTAAAATAAGGTTAACGAAACTTAGAAATCAATTTTAATGTCAACAATTAAATATTTTAAGCATTTATTATTCAATTCAACATATTTTTAAACACTGAAATATCTAAATCTATGCCTAATTTAGAGTAACATAATTTCAGTTTTCGCTGTTAATCTGAGAGTCCATTAATTCCCTTCTTTGGTTCATAGCGCAAATAATCTAAATGCAATTTAATTTAATTTTTTTAACTAATCAAAATTTTTCTAGTAACTTTTATATTTTAATATGTATGTTTTATGTATTTTAGCATTATATTATGTATTCAATATATAACATTATATCCTTTCCTCATGTTAGCAACTGGTGCAAAATACTGTATTTATCAATCGGATAGATTTTAAATATTAAAAAACCTTGTTTTCTTAAAAAATGTAAAAATTTATTTAACAATTTGAAAAAGTAAATACGAATAAATTTTTATTGCTATAGCTCTTAGTTCTTTCGCACCTCTGCTATTATATTTATCATAATAAAATTAAAACTGAGAAATTGGACATATTTTATGTTGATATTTTCTCAATAAGTGCTTTTTATGAACATTAACTGCAAGTTATTGATTAAAAATATGATAAATCTTAGGTTAAGATTAGTTCTTGATTTTATCATAAACTTTAAATTCATTTACAAATAAAGAATTGTGCTTGTTTAAATATTGAATAACAAAAAACCCATATATTTTATTTTTAAATAGTCACTTATGTTTGAACCAATGGAACATTTAGTCTAAAATTTGAAATAAATTTCATTCCATTTATTAAATCTGACAAGCATCAATTCTAATTATTTTATTCTAACTTGTTTTCTGAGTGTAATTTGACATATGATTATTCCTAAAATGCAAAACTTTTCCATAATGCCAATTTTTTTGAGAATGTCGGTGTTTTATTCCTTGAAAAAAACTTCCTGTTCACAAATATTACAAAAACGAAAAAAAGTACTCGTAAATAATCAACAATTTAATATTCAAACTATCTGCGTTTGTCTTTGCAATTTTAAAAGAAATTTTCCCTATTTTGCCTTAAAAGGAATCCTTGAATTCCTTGCTTTGAGCGAATCGTTATGAGTGCAATTACTACATCTGAGATAATCTGTGCTGGCTCCACCCAAAAACGCCCTTTTCAATACTATGCAAAAGATATTCCCATAAAATTTTTTGTATATATTAGTCAAAATAATTTCCTCTCTTTGAACATTACAAAACTTATTCCACCGCTAAAGTATGCTAAAGTAAGCGATGTTAGTAGAGATAGCGTAATGTAATTGAAGGATTTATAATGATTATTGAATTAAGAAGGAAACTTATTTCTTAAATACGTTAAAAGAAATTATGAGGTTAATTAATCAATGAATCTCCCGCTATCATAAAGAGCATTGACATTTAGCTAAACTAAAATATACAATTGTTGTTCTTATATATGTGAAAAAATTTAAATAAAATAATTGGATAATTTTGGGCAAAACTCCCATTTAAAAATATTTTTGTTTTATCTCATAGCATAAATAATTTTTTATCTTGGCGGTTTTTCCCTCATACTATTAGGCATACTAACAAGAAAAAATTCGCTAGCAAGCCTGAAGGAAAAATTCACTTGATTTAAAAACCGGGTTTGTTATAATTTACTAGCTTATTGAAACTTTTTTATAATCAAAAATTAAATAACATCCTGTATTTTTTAATTAAACTGTCAAACATTTAAGTCGATTATGATTTTTTTGAGAATTCTGCATTGCAGTTGGAAAATTTAGTAAGCAACTAGTTTTTTGTGCTCTCATTCAACTTAAAACACAATTCAACCAGATAGTATGATCTAAGATATAAAAATTAAAGATAAAGACTCTTTATAATTTTCAAATATTTAATGGATTTTAAGCAATAAAACTTATCAAAGACCACTAAAAATTCAAAATTAGGTAATTTTTTGTCTGTTGAAAATACATTAGAGTATAAATAATTTGGCTACACGAAAATATCTTAGGAGGTTTACCGAGATGGTTTGTAAACATATACATGCAAGAATATGTTATGTTGAATGATTTGATTATATGTTTAACTTCTAGAATGTATTGCCTTAAATTCATACCCACTTTAGCAGTAGATTTTACATTAATGATAAAGGTGTTTTTATGCAGCTTTCAGAAATGGATTAAAAATGTCATTTTTATAAAGTTCGTAATAACTCCGATACCCAGCATGTTTAGTGTCTAAACCTTATTTCTGATGTAGATGTAAAACGAATCTCGTCTGATTCCCTCATAGTTTTGTGACTAGAAGCAAACGACTTGCATTGCGTGCAAACCGATATTTCTTGCAAAAACGCTCAAGTTTTCAGGTATTTTTTGGTTCATTTTATTGAGGAAATCAACTTTGAGAACGCAATCTAATTGCAGGATATTGTGTTTTCTTGCAACAGCTACACGGTCTCAATTTTGTTGTCAATATCCATGTGAATGACTGAGTAGGGACCATAATTGCATTTTATTTGGGTAACTGGAAATAATTATTTAGATCACTATGAATAATTTTGATTTCAGTCAATTTTGATAAATTTAGAAAATTGTTAGTATTTTTTGATTTATTTGAACCGCAATTTGTTTATCTTTTGCAATTAATTGCATAATCTGCACAGCTGTTTAAGTTGTTTAATAGACTTTATCAATTAATCTTCGAAGTTCCAGGAAAAATTATATTGGGGAAATTTTTTATGGAAATTCAAGCAAAAATAGTTTAAACAATTTTCGAAATCATAAAGGTTAGCGAGTAATGTGAATAAACAGTCAAAGCACTTTTTTTAATCGAAAGTTAGACAGGACAAACAGGTTTTAAAAATGTTTTACTGATATATAGATCGAAATATCGAAATTTAAATTAAAAAAACCAAGGAACCGTTTAAACTGCGGTTTTAACTAGAACAGTATATTTATTATTCAATATGTAAATTGCCATTAGAGTACCAAATCATGATTCCTAGTAAAAGTAATTTTTTAAATGGTAAATTTTTTGCCTTGACTAATTTGAATTGCTCATCATATTTGTACTAACTTCTCATGGAAGTCGCCAAATACTGACACAGATAACTTAAAGAAAAAAACTTCTTGAATAAAATCTTTGAGAAACCTATAAATCAAATTATCATTTTTGAAATAGAAATAGGAAATGAAATTTATCTATGGAGCAATTGATTATGATGGATTCGTCGTATTAAGCGGAAGTTATGAAAATGTGGTTGCACGATATCTTTCTCTGGCCTTGAGAAATAAATAGTTTCCGTTTAAAACGGATGTCATTACATCAGCAATCCTGATTGTGGTTGCTCTATTAATAAATATCGATAAATTCAATATTTAATTTCAAAAACTGTGATGTATTTTCTGCTATTTGCTTATATATTTAGCGCTCTGCAAATTATCTTTAAAACTGCTATAGCGAATTATTAACTAATGACACTTACAAAACAAGGATAACATTTAAAGATACATTTAAGAATGTACGCAACCTATGAGAAACGTTACCAAATAATCCTAAAAAAGGTTATTTAAAACAGAATGATCCAAGTGATTAAAAATTCAGTCTTAATCAGCATTCTTTGTCAGATTTAAAAAAAGGATTTACGATCGACATCACGTGTTTTATATTAAAAAAACGGTGAAACAAAATCTAGAAATTGATGATAATTGAATCACTGGAGGTCAGCAAACGAGTGAAAGTTCCTATATTTAAAATAGAACATTTTATTGTTAGAAGCATAAAATTCATAATGTTTTTGGAAGATTTTATTGTTTTAAACGATATCAACTGGAATGAAAGATGAAATTTGCGCTAAAAATTGGACCATGTGAAAGTCTTAATAGATTTCAATGACTGTAAAATTTTAAATAACTCCATATCATTTACACTTTCTTAAAATCAGGCTGAGTGCGCTTAAAAATCATTTTTCAATGAGAAGTCCGCATTTGTTTGTTCTTTCTGCAATTTATCTAAGAAGAATTTAATCCCGTAAGTGAAATAAAGCATGCTGCCTCTTCTAATTTAAACGCACGTTAATCCAGAGCTTATTCGATGCAAATTTTTGTTTTAAAAAAACACTCAGCCTAATCATTCAGTTGTTATCTCTCTCTCAAAAAGTGCTAATTTTTCATCTTTTAAAATCATTTTTGATTAATGCATTTTTTCGGGGAAGTTGCCTAGACAAATTTGATATCACCAGATTATGCAAATTTTCATTTTCGTCTAAACTGTTATTTTTTTCCAGAAGAATTCTAATGAACCCTCGATAATTTATTTGAAATGCACCTACAGAGCAAATTTGTCTGCTGAGCTCTAATTAATCAGTCTTTTCTTAATTGACTGCTTCAATTATACACAGATCAATGCATCAAATCACATTAAAGCGAACACATTATTCTTTGTCTCACAAAGAAAAGCCTAATTTCATGATCAAAGGCCGCTGGTCTGATTGCGTCATTCCTGCCTGGATTGATCTCAACGATACATCTTTTAGCTCACTGGTAATTTAATAAAGCAAAGTTGATATTTGTAAGCGTTTGCTTTTAAAGTAAAATAGTGCGACAGAATATTTCTATAGGCACAACAAACAAAAACCATCGTAATTTGCCAAGTTCCTTTCTGCAGTGACTTTTAATAATATCATCAAAGTAAATTTATTATTAATTTAAAAAAATAGCTTGGAATTTTAAAGCAGGTGTGAAGTTTTAATTTTTTTAAATAGCAAATTGCGTTTTGAAATCGAAAACGCAGCCTTTTTTAATTTCGATCAAAATAAATTAAAAAATTGTCCATTAATTAACAAAATTGATATTTTAATGAAGCGTATTACTTTATTTTTCGTAAGTTAGTAAAAATAATTTTTAAATCTATTTCATCGTGCTCGGAAATGTGAAATCGCTTTATGATTGCTATTATTGTAAACATTTTGCTTTTGAATGTCACTCTATAGACATTTTTGGAGATTCAAAGTGTTATAAATGCTTATTTATTTTAAAACAAATTAGCGAGTTTTTGAGTTTATCAGCCATGACACCTTTTTTTCTAAAAAAGAGAAATCTGAATTGTACGCACCAATTACTCCCCCGCAATTGAAGGCTTTTCTTCGTTTAATAAGTGCTATGTACAATTTAATTGACAAATATTCAACAACGCTTTAATAGGAAGAAAAACAAATATTTTGGTTGCATTATGAGATGAAATTTATGCTTCTAAGAAAGTTTTAGCAACAGAATTATTAGGAATACAATGACTGTGATCGAATATTAAGATAATATTATAATATCCTAACAATTTTTGCAAATTTGTTTGATTCCAAAAAATCAAATTAAAAGCTATGAAAGCATTCCTTAAACAAATAGGGTAAAATTTTGTTTAGATTTAAAAATAGGTGAAATTATACTTAAAGTCAAATTATGGCATGACTTTCACGAACATGAAAAATGCAAAATGACAATTACAAATTAAACAATTTTAGTTAGGTTTCTACTGATAATTTAAACTTGCATTGCTTGGGGTTAAAACAGGTCTTTTAGCAATATAATCTAACTATGGCTTCTTACCTACCTTACGAAAGAAAACTTTCACTTAATTTGATCAAATGGCTACTTTTTCGAAATCTGATGATACTTTAAACGCGGCTCTCGAACAGTTGTCAAACTAATTCTTGATGGAAAAATTTTCATCCGTTGTACTACGGGTTGATAAATCCATTGCTCTTATTGACAGCCATTACGTTATATGAGCCTACTAAGTTATTATGTTTAACTCAAATAAGTTTTATCTGAATTCTGAAAAAAAGATCGATGGTTTTTTTGTGAGCACATTGTCTGTTAAAATCATTTAATTTGCATAATTTGTTCTACTTAAACAATACCAAAAAATTAAGAAATTGCCACAATATTAAAATCGAAAATTATTAATAAAAACTCCTATTATAACTCTTTAAGTTCCCTGCTCAAGTTTCGAAGTAGCTCACATTCGCTTAATAAACACGCCTTATAAAGCTCTGAGAAATATCAGTTTAAATTCAATGTCGATTTTTAAATGCAAATATGGAATTTTCAAAAATACGGCTATTTGAGGCAGGCAGTCGCAAATGTAATTGATTATTTTTTCTGAAAATGAATAAATGAATGAATGAATGAAAATAAGCGGATATAGGTTTCTTTATTTTTTGTGTTGCTAATATTTCGATTGCTTGAGTCGGAAAATGAACGGATTAATTGCCAAAGTTTTAAAACAGTAAAACTTGTTTTTGGATTAATTTTGATTTTCTTAAAATACTTATTAAAACTAATATAGAAATATTTAAAATAAGTGTTTCCGGTTATTTTTTTAAGTTTAGGAATAATAATAATATCATTATTATAGAAACAGTGTTGCTTTCAAAAGTCAGTCTTTAAACTTTTTTGAAAATTTAGTGCTATAAAAATTTATCCTTTCAAAAATAAATTGTTAGTTTGCCTTTATTAATTATTTTATCTTTTTTCCATAAAAAACAGACGAACTCAGACTTATACGTACCAACTACCCCCTCGCAATTCAGATTAATTAAATAAATAACTTGAATAATTATTTTTTATATTCTATGAATTGAAAAGGCAAGCACGATAAATACTTAATAAAAAGATTTGCTTTAAAGTGCTAAAATACGTTCACTTAAATGTAACTGCATATTTAATGACTGTCTGCTGGATGCAATGCAGTCATGTTTGAATGGACATGATTTCCCCTAGGGGAAAGCGCGTTCCCTTATTTTATTTATTTTTTTACAAAAATCCAAAAATGATTTTAAAAGAAGCTAATAAGTGTACTTCATGGCAATCCAATGATTCTTATACAGATGTCATATATGACTCAGGAATATATTAATGTAAATTACAAAAATAGCAATTTCACAATTCGCTAGTTTTAAACTTAAAGTTTACTTTACTCCACGAGTTACGCCTGTGCAAAATATGACATTTTTCACTCAATTAAAATTTTAAGTAGATGATGCAATAATGACGGTATTTTAAGCATTTTTTTGCAATAAACGCAAACCATTTTTTACTGTTTGTGGATGCTTGGTTAATTTTTAAAGGCCCAATTAATTATTAAAGATGTATTTTAAAGGAATCGCAAGCATTAAGGGGTTGTAAAGTTGTCTCCTAATCTTTGACTGAATTATACGCAAGTTTAACTTCAAAGGTTTTTTATAACAACTTAATTTTCTTGCCAATGCAGAATTCATGAGTTTTCGGTATTTTAAATTTAATAATTTGCCTGTTTTTAGGGTTCTTTTATGGTAGATTTAAATGAAATGCTTGCTATGTTAATGCTTTATGCTTAAGCGCATATGATATTGTCGATTAATACGATAAAAGAGTATTTTTAATGTAATTTCACTAAAAGGTTTATATTCTTAAATTTTTGGCAAATCTGAATTACTATTTGGTCCTTGAAGTCCAATAATTTTTAAAAATGCTCCTTGGAAGAAATTTGTTATCAGTCAAATATTTTCGTAAATCAAAAGTTTCTTTTTACACGTTAATCAAATAATAGGACATAAATACTTTAATTTTCCATGCTGTAATGTACTTATTTTAAATTTTAAAAGATATTTTTTAATAAGTGAAATTTTAAAAATTTCAATTTTACTAGCTTCTAATTATTCATAATAATATACCCTTATTACTTTTAAAAAATTATTAATATTCTCTTAAATATTAAACACATTTCACAACCCTGATAACCAGTGTTTACCAATTTCTTAAAAAAACAATTTTTTTGTAAATTAAAACTTTGTTTAAACCAAAATGCCATTAAATATGTCTTTAATTTATTATCAGGGAATAATTTTGTAAGTGAAACCTTATTTCTTAGTTAAGGTCTAAAATGTTTTCTATATAACGTTTTAAAGTAACCCAGATTGTCTGAATACAGTTAGGTAATAAGAAAAATCATAATTTAAAACATGATTTTAGGATAACTTTCTGATTTTACGATTGGCCTATACGATGCGAACGAATTAGGTGACAAGAAATGACGGTAAAACCGTAAAATATTGCAACCTGACGTTACTTTAGAATAAAATTAAAATTATTCCCCTAAATTACTAATCTATACCATAAATTATTACCTCGATGTTTCTGATTGTAATTTATTTGACATATTATTGTCGGTTTTTATTGGAAAAAATGTACATTCAGACCACGTGGGACACACTAACTGCAATCCCGCATTAAAGCACATTTGATTTTTAAAGCAATTTGCTACTCACTTTCTTGGGAAAGATAAAATACTCGTTATTATTTTGCCGCTAAATCATCAGGCGATTATGGTTAACGGTGATGTAATCTTGAAGCAATCCAATTGAACATTTCTCCTCTTTCAAATTTTGAGTAGATTTGTGATTCTGTGCAGAATTTTAGTAAGATATTAAGCAATAAAATGGTGTAAAAGTGCAGGAAAATGGAGCCCATCTATGTGCAAATTATCTACCACTGTGGTCGTTTCTATCCTTTGAACTCTTCGGGTAAAAATTGTATTTCTCAAAACTTTTGAAATATCTTTGAGTTAGTGAAGCCCTTTAATCTTTAAATTTGCACCTCAACACAAAAAAATTAAAAAAATATCACAATAATTAAAATAAACATTTAAAATTCGATACATAAAATGAAATTTCAAAAATGAAGTTTTGTTGCATTTTTTCTAGTGGTTGTTTTAATAACTGTATTTTTTAGTTACATGATTCAAACATAAAATTTTATCGATGAGTTTATTTTAAACTTTTTCCGTAATCACTTTAGCTGCAGAAACTGTATCTTTGTCAATACATCTGCTTATTCTGCATGCTTTTTAAAAATGTATCTAAATAACAACTAATTTAAGTTAAATCTAAATGAACAAGCCTTTTAAGACGTTCTGTAAACAAAATTTATTCATTATCTGACGATAGTTTATTTAAAATTTTGCTAAATTGACGGCGATAACGGTGGAATTACGAATTTGATAAAGCGCCTTTTTGTGTTAAACCAAGTAATTTTTGGACTTAAGGGCTGTAAAATATGAATAAAACAATTTCAAGGAAATCCCAATCCCTTTTCAAATATTACTCTTGCTGAAATAGAGAAAGAGAATGAAAAATTTTAAGGGCAGTCTTTTGAATTAAGTGTTTTCTTACTTAAAGGTTGACTGCTTGTTAAACTTCAAAATTATCTTTTTTTGAAACGCAATACCACCATCAAATAGGATAGCATGTATTATTTAAAAAAAGTGTCATAAAATACTTTAATTTCTTGCATAATTGTCGTGTATTATCAAGTGGCAACACGTTACAATGTGTTTCTTGACGCTAGCTAAGCTGTCTAGACATCTAGTCGATATCATGTTCTCACGATCACACAAAGCCTGCCAAAACACCCCTAACGTCATAAAGACACCAGTGCACGACTCAAGAAAACACATGTTTCTAAAAAAACGTTTAATTGAGCACACCTTCTTTTCTTCTCTTCTCCATCTGAGAGTGGGAACACCTTAACGGGGTAGTAAATCGCTTTTGTTGAAAATTTACATGTGGCTGACTGAATTTGCAAGGCTGTTCACTGTCAACGAAGCTTAGAAATTGGATAAATCGCAAGTAACTCCAAGGCAAAAGTTGGACTAAGTTGGTGAGAATGTAGTGATTAGAAGAGAACAACTCAGGATTTAGGAATTTTTAAGCAAACATTAGTGTGTCAAAGGGAATCGTTATCTTATAAGTTGTAAGATAAAGTTATTTTCTATCTAAAAAAATTTGTAAAACGTTTTTTGGAGGAAAATGATTTATTCAATCCATGGTCGACTTTGCTCTATTTGAGAAACTGAAAAATAATAATTATACATTTAATGCCTAATGTATTTTTAATCAACTAAAGTAAATAAATTTTAAAAATATTAAAAAATTGAAAACTTGGAATTTGTTTGGTAATTAATGATTGTGCTCTATTAATAATAAATGAATTCGTGGCTGTATATTTGAAGGATCTAATATTTAGACTAAGAAAATTTTCAAAAGCAGATTTAAACAAAGTTAATGTCTATTTTAAGTTTATTTGGACTGAATTTGCTAAATTTTCTCGTGCTCATGTAATCGTAATTTAAAGCTAAATTATTTTTTTATAATATTACACGTTTGTCAGTAGGAAACGGAAAACTAAATCCCACTCGGTGTTTATTTCATTTTATTTCATTTCATATTAGTAGAATCTTAAAAAGAACACAATTTTAAAGCAAAACTCTTATAGCTATTCATTTTTAGCTGCTGAATCAAGCAGTTTAATTCTTGACTGCATGTATAATGTGCTATCAGGTGCGTACCTGAATTTGTAAGCATTGCTTTTCATAATTTGCCTCTATTTAAAATAGTCAAGGACAAATTATTGAAAATTAGTCATTAATTACAAAAAAGAGTATTAAGAGTATTAGTTAAACAGTAAAAAATCGGTATTTAAGTTGAAAATGTAATTCAGTTTTTTAGCGCGTGCACTAAAGCAAAATATATATTTGAAATATTTCGCAAGATGTAGTTTTTCAAAGATTGTGCATGAGTTTGGATGGATTAATTTTTTAGTAAGCAATTGGTGTGAAGACCTAAAATTTGCTTACCGATTTGAGATTTCTGTGTAAGAGAATTTGATTTTATAAAAAAGTGGTACGTTTCTAAATAAAACGATATTGCGATTGCATAATTTGTCTATAACCAAATACTAGCGTTCATAGACTTTGGGCAAAGTTAATATAAATTCTGTAATTAATGGTTGCAATTAAAATAAATACATAATATTGAAAACAGCCTCGTGAACAAAATTGTCCTGGAACTTATTATGAGGAGTTTTCGAAATAAATGATGAAAGTTGATGTCCAAAACCTTGTCACATCGTTAAATGAAATGATAAGATATTTAGCAAATAGAAATAACCCACTGAAAATTTATTGGTATATCATAAAAAACAAATCAATTTTTAACATTAATTTTAATTAGTAGATTTGCAAATTTTTATTCTTAACACTAAACAATTTAAATGATATATTGTTGTACATATATATTTATTTACACTACATGATATATTAATATTTTAAATTCAATAAACTTGTTTTTTACAAAGAACCTTGCCCAACCACGTTGAACATGTGGATTTTTCGAATTTTTGACATCATATTTAACGTGTGAATAATTTATAATAGAGTAGATCTACATTTTTCCAACGTAACTGATATCATACTAATTAAAATTAAATGCTCAAGGGCTTTTAAATTTGCAGGATTTTTGAGAGTGTAGAGAAGATTAGACGGACTGTGAACGTTGTATATTATACTCGGTTATTAAAAGAAATCACATTTTCGGTTTCCCATAAACGTGTTTTTGCTAATCTTAAATAATCCGGCTTATTTTTTAATTGTCTATTTTAAAATTGTGCAAAATCCGCATTTGGCTGCAAAAAAACCAGTGATTTTGGCTTCTGGGTGTTCAATTTTTTAAATTGGGACACACGATCTTAGCTACCAAACCCACGTTTTAAAAAATAAAAACAACCAAAACTGTGCTGACACCTATTTGGTTAGTTTTTTTAAATTGTATCACAAGCTACTTTTGCTCAACCATGTGATGCTCTAAAGAATTTATTCTTCACCTAAAAAAGAAAGCAGTAATATTTTTTGACTTTGAATTGTACGCCACATCACTGATTTCATTCACATACTTCATACTCATCAAAATGTACCAGTGTTTCACAACACAATGACAAACCATTCATTTCCGCTTTTACAAAGATGAGTTTAACCTACTTGTATTAATTACTAAAAATTACTGGAGCAATTAATAATTAAATCCCTTTTTTCAGAAATTAAAACCTCTAAATCAAGTTTTGTGGAATTAAGGAGAACCTGCTCAAGTGAGTCGGAAAGTAGCTGGAATCACGTCACAAAAAACCAGGGTTTTTGTTCCTATTGTTCATAGTAACAAATTATTCGAGAGGGAAATCTTAGATGCTAGCAGTTTTCTCGTATTTTCATTGTTGGATAATTCAAAGTTGAATGAATATATCCACAGAGGAATGAGGAAATTGTTACATTTCAAATTTATAATAAATCATTAAGATAAGGTTTAGTTTCTAGTCGAAAGAAAGACGGATTACCAAATATATGTATGACAAGGTTTCATTAGGAATTACGGCTTTGCTGTGCTATTCGATACCAAATTATCAAAAAGAAGGGCTTTATTAATCATATTTATTTATTTTTATTTCATAATTTCACGGTTTTTTCTACTATAAGCAATCTACATTTAGGATAATACGGCCACGCAGATAGCCGAATTCCCTTTTATTTTGATTTTGGCGGTGTGGGATTTTTTATTTTTTATAATTTTACTTCAGGAATCAGAAACCGATCAACAAAATTTGTCCCTGGAAATAAACACTCAGAAATAATTTGAGCGGTCATGATGATACTCGGACCAACCAATAAAATCTTGAGCACTCTTTTGAGTTTCGCTCTCAAATTTTGGTTCAAAAGTTGTACTACACAAGTATTTGAAAAAAAAACAGAGCTCTTTGTAAGGGGCTTGTTTCACCATTTCTAAATTTTCTTTAAGAATTCAGTTGAACAAGTTTACGACCAAGAGACTCCCACCTTTTGGGTGGTCGACATGGAAAAGAACTCATCAGCTTTGGACCAGAACTGCCATGAGGTTTTGACATGCCTGTCAACCACTTTTGGCCTTGATTTTTTTTCTAGAAAAGGCTCTTGAGAAGAAAAAAAAATCAAATATCTACAAAGGAAAAAAATTGACAAAATCATTATGTGGTCACGCCCCAGTGCATTAATTAATAAAAATGCTAAAACATTAGCAAATCAATTTTAATTAAATCTTACCCAGTTCTTCAAGAATTGATGGCTTTGGAAACACTCAAAATAAGGAACTCATTTCAGAAAAATAAAGCTATGCTACCCAGTTGGAGCACCGAATTCGGAAAAGCGTTTCAACCGAGAAAACCGAGTGTTTGCCACAGAGCAACATGGAACAGACTCTAGCCGAGAGTGGATTGCAAAGATAAGTGTTTTATGTTCGAAAAATTACATTATTAATTATCAGACTATCTTTAATTATAATTCTGTACCCTTCGTTACTATCTGTTTAGGTTCAAGCATACTGATGGCAAGATGATGACGTGCTCAATACCATCAAATGTATCTCGTGCCAACTTTTAATAATTTTATCTTAAAAATAGTGAAGCCAGGTCTTAAACAAGCGTAGGGTATACTTGGTCTTCACCCCAATTAAAGCTTTTGGAATGTTTCTTATAAAAAATTTTCTAAGCATGAGTGATCAGCGAACAATGCTTCCGGAAATGAAGGATACAACAGACTATAACACTGTGCGGTGTTTACAATTAGTAGAATTTTCCAAAATAGGGAGCAAATATTTGCGTAGATCACGATAAACCTCATTTTCGAAGTTTAAGAATACAGTAACGGCAACATTTTAACTAAATAATAAGTGCAATTATGATCTATGTTGCAATAATTACACTTATTTCTATTTCTTTCAAGAGTTTTGATAATATCGAGGAATTTTTTAAGTCCCTATCAAAAAACACATTTGATTCTACTTCCTCTGGATTAATTTTTACTGTTGATACATTTCATAAGTATCCTGGTGCAAGTTACGATGCATAGAGTCTGCATTAAATCACACTTCAACATTTCTAACGTCCAATGAGCAGTACTCAAAATTTACCAATCAGATTAGTGTCCAGGCATTAGCAGGTTTTCAATTTTCATTTATTTTCCATTATAACAAAGTATTTCTTTGTTTCAGGCATTATAGCCAAAATTGTTTTACTATACATTATACCATTCTATAAAATTAGTCGCAAAAAAGAGTCATTTCATGTAAAAGATGAATTAAATTATATTTTTTGCAGTTAAAATAAAATTATAGAAAGCAAAATAAATTAAGTTAACAGTAAAGAATGTCGTTCATTTAAAATAGTAATGGAATTCCTTATTGTGTTAACGGCATAATTCGTAAAACTAAAATTATATTTCAAATTTATAAGATTTTTAAATCAATAATGCATCTAGTAAACATTGTATTAGTGTAGAATATAATCTATTCATGTCAGTTTATTGTGCGAGGATTCGTCTTAAAATACTGCAAGACAATTTGCTCAAAGGGCTTAGTATGTCTGTAAATATTAAAATGTTTTTTTTAAACATTAATAAATGAATTAGGTTATTTTAACCTTCCATTAAAAATGCCTCTATACAGTACGTTAACAATTAAAATTACTTTTAGTTTTTTTCCACAAAGTTGGGTCAATGATTCAGCTGTAAAATGCTAAATAATTATAAATAAAGATATTTTATTTAAAAGCAGTCTTTATTAGCTATATATACTTATCTATAGAAATTCAAATACCAGAAAAAATGTACACATACTGAATGATAGCGTGATGAAATTTAGATAGCTTTTATTATTCATAAATTTTTTATAAGAAAAACTTGAAGATGTGATCAAAAACTGGCGCCTTCTAATTTTTAATAAGTTTATATTTTTAAATTTTATTGCGTTGACAACAATTAATAACATTTTGAGGGGATTTTCTCCACCATTCCAAGTGCTTTAAAACATTGGTCGGCAAATTGCAGCTCTTCTTAGGTGAAATCCAGATTTGTGTAGCTCTAAAAATTGACGTTGGATAATTTTTTATTTGCGCTTTTTAAGGATTTGAGGTCAAAAAAGACATATTTTGCAATGCTTAAAAATACATAAATGCGTTTAAGTGTTTTTCACTGGATAAAATTGTAAATTGCTCAATTAAAAGATAACAAGGTTTATTTTGATGGTGACTAACTTTCAAAATATCCCACTGACGTTTTAAACGTGATTTTAACAAAATAAATAAAACAAACATATAAATAAAGTAAATAATTAATAATAGATTGATAATTTATTGCTAATTTATTAATAATAAATTAATTAATTTGATTTTCTTGGAGCACAATCAATTTTTAAATCAGTCGAGATCGCATTCTATAACAGAATTTTTTGGAACAATTAGTCCATACAAATAGCTAAATTCCCTTTTGCCTTATTTATATTAAATAATTTAAATATTTTGGACACATTTTTAATCGCTAATCACGAAAGTTGCTTTTATATGGATCAGTAACATGGAGAATAAAATTTGTAAGGAGCGTGCCTGAAACACGCTTTATAAACATTTTATAATCAAACAGTGCATAAAATATTTTAATTCTGTTTCTATTCTCTACTATAGCTATTTATAAAAATTATTTTAAACCGAATAAATTGACAGATTATCACGCGTAGCTAACGCGAAACTGAGTGCAGGGCTTGAGGAAAAAAATTGAACCAACTAACACTTGACCTCCTAGTTTCTAGCATTTTATAAACGAAAAAACTTACCCGATTTTATTCTTGTGCCAGTGCTTAAAGTTTTCTAAGATATCTATTTAAACAAACTGTTTCCCTAATTTTTTAACACTTTCTTTTGAGTTGTAGTATTTAATTGTGATCTTATTTTTTGGACACGAAAGGCTTTTTGAAACTATGATTTTAAGAAGTTATTAATTCCTAATAAAAATTTAAGTATTTTAATTTAAGGTAAGTAAACTATTTCTGCAACATGTAATTTCCTGCACGAGTATAAGTTAAATCTTCAACAATATGCATTGATGCAGATACCGGCAAACGCTTTAAAAACCTAAAGTTATGCTTACCTACTCCTTGGTGGTCAATGTAGGCTCACGAAAATACTTGTAATTTAAACAAGGAAATCAATTTTTTAAAGAAGCTAACTTTTACACTTTTCGATATGTTTTTTTATGTTTTCATGTTTTCATGTCGAAAATGTATTGTCAAAGTCAATATAAAACAAGAATATGCTTCTGTTTAATTATTTCGACAAGAAATTATTTTTTTGAGTTTAAAAACAAATATTTGCACCTTTCTCAAAGAATCCCTGGTAGAATGGCTGGTACTGAATTTTTCCACAGTATGATATCTCCGGAAAGGAAACTTTTGAAAATGACATTGGAGAACAGTGTTTAGAAAAACAACTAAACAATAGACCACCGTTCTATGCCAGCACACATTGAAATAAGGAGAAGAAATATTTGTATATAAACAAGGCTTTCGTTAATGCAAGTAATAATATGAAGTTATCTAGTAAACAAGGCACAACACTGAATTAGTTGGTCTCAAATTAGCTAGAACGTAATAAGAATGATAATTGAATTTTAAATAGAATGATACTTTTACTAAGGGTAATTCATTTTAAGTTAAGTGCGTTTTTGAGTTTTTTGAACGCCAACAATATAGTTAAAGTTTTAAACAGTCAGTGTTTAATAAAACAAACACTGGTTTTAACATCCTAACGTCCTAATTAAAGTTGCCTACGTCAGTTTGTTTGGCGTCTGGACTTGTTAGCCCAATACGGCCGATTTCTCTACTAACTAGCAGGATTGAAAACGAATCACGTGGTAACAAAGCCTAGAAATAGCTAAAGTAGAGAGACCTTGAATGTGTAGCTCCAATTCTAACATTGTAATGTTGGACTGCCTTAGGTTGTGAACAGATATCAGAATTGCGGTAGTGAATAAACACACTACTAAAAGAAGTGCATATTGTAGTTTTGATGATAAGTAAGATCAGTTACTAAAGATTGAGGTAAAAACGAAAAGTGTTTCACTTTGTAATCTTAAATGTTTTACAGTCGTGCGTGAAAGTTTTCTTAAAGAAATGTTGCAAATAAATTGTAAAATTAAACTAAGATAATCTCTAAAATTTGAAGGATTTTATAAAGATTCTAAATTGTTCGTTCTTGAAGAATGCAATGACAGTTCACAGTATTATTCTTACTAAATCATTGGTGCTGTAAATTTTAAGTGCAATCATCTTTTCTAATTTTTTGCTCTGGTGAATAAATCAAAATTGCATTTTTAAATATCGATTCGATAGATTAAAATTTATCCTGTAATTGCTAATGCAAATAACTTCCTGATTTTGATTTGGCCAATGTGATTACTAAAAACATTAAAAAGAAAAAATAAATATTGTTTCTTATGTTATAAAAATACTACTAAATTTTTTTACGATTAATGTTATTATTTTAAATTCTTGTTTAACTGACTGTCTTTTTAACTTTTGCAAGCGAAAGTGACATTGGAAAACAATTTTAAAACAATCGTTCAAAGAAGGTGAAAATAAATTTAATAGAAATTCTAATAGAGCTAAATGTAATAATATAATAAAATCCAAAAATGGTAAACCGTCTTAGATTTTTGTGCTTTCATTAGCTAGAGTCAAGCATTTTACAGAATAATAGATTAGAATTTAAGGATTAACTATTATAGTTGCGTTTTCGATTGTTAACATTATATTTAAAGCATTTTTATTATAAAAAATGCAAATTTTTGCGTTATTTTTTTATAAATTATTTGAGAAGAATAACAGTAATTTGCAATGACGTTACTCTAAAAAGATCTAGCATTTTTGGTTTTTTTACACTTAATAAAATTAAAATCACAAAACAGTTTTGCTCTAGGAAAAATAAAGAATAGGATAAGTTTTTACACGATAAAGAGATGCATGCAAGAATTTTTTATGCCATGTTCTTACAAGACTGATTGAATATCAGAATAAAGTTACTTTTATACTTTAAAAAGGCGATTATACAGAGTGCTTAATTTGTAGAACTGTTTGGTTTCAAGTTTACCTTAAAATAAGCCTTTAAGGTATTAGATTTAGATTAAAAAACCGAAATCTATTGTAAGGATTATTTAAATTTGCTCTTTTTCTTAGATTTCTTTGCCATCTAATTACTGGGTAATTAAGGGATAATTAAAGTGAGAAAAAAAACGTTAGTTCACTTTATCAAGATTAAGATTAATTATAAGTTACATTTTATTGACAATCCTGGCGTAAATTGCGTCGTTAAGACGACTCACGTCGACCAATGGGCAGGCCTCAAAACCCAACCAATCAGCGCAGCGTCCAGGCATTTACACACCGTGGCTATCCATTTCATTTCTGCACCTCACTAAAACAAGGTGGCCATGAATGACCGAAGGCAGTCGGTAGCACCTAGCACGTCCTATCGATATAGATCGCGATCGATGGCAACGGATTGTGACGAGAACCACAGAGGTCAACAAGATGGGCGCATGTTTCCAAGTGCTCTAAGGACCGCTAGTTTCGCCACCAGTCATATTCGAAGGATGACGAAGATGTTCAGCATTGATAAGACCAAGGAGGTGCTAAGAGTCGCCTTGGAAGATCGGGATAGAGTTGAATATGTCCGTTTGGCTTGTGAACACGATGAACTGGCGAAAGAAATGAAACAACTGAAAGGATTTTTGGGAGAGCTCTGTGAACGCTACGATGCTGCGAGGTCGTTGGATCCCCTACGCAGGTACAAGAGGATGCAATCGATGGCTAAAACAATCGTCCTTCAACTCCGTGTCAATGATCATTCCAACGCCACATCGTCGGCGCTGTTAATGTGCGACAGTGGAAACGGGGCCTGTGATTCCATTAATCCATCCGCGGGCGGATTAATCGTGGGCGATGTTCTTCAGTCGTCAGTTAAGCAGAAGGAGATGCGATTAAAGCACGATAAGATATCGCGAAGTAAGAGATTTTCCATTTTCAGGCCTAAATGAACAAGTTTTAATATATTTTACAATATGTTTTGCACAAAATTACTTCAATTGTTGATTAAAGCGAAAAACAGTGATTAAATTAAGTAAAAATATATAAATTTAATGTTAAATTTAGTTACGTAGCTATTAAATTTGGCGGAATTCCGTTTTTTACAAATTGTTACTATATTAATTCTGCATTTTTGTCAGAAAAAAGCTTAAACGAGAACTAATGAAAAGTTGACTTTAAAATGAATTGCGTTTTAAAATAATTTAAGCGTTTTAAATGATAAATGTTTTTTGCAAATAAGGAAAATCTGCTGTATTTAAAAAAAATTAAAATTTATTTTAAATATATCGCAATGGAAAATTATATCGTAGAGACTTTATAAAAATTACAACTTCTTGTCTCCAAAAATTATTTTTGATAAAACTATGTAATAAACCTTCCGAAATTGAAATTTTATCTCCTTTTTTATAATCAGGCGATAAAAATCTTCCAAATCGGTATTTTTATTACGTGTATTTTTTTCTTTTGCGTAACAAAGTTTATCATTACATCTGCTTCCTTTGAAAACTGCAACTTTGATGAATCGTGGCAAAGAACTGTATTAAACTACTTTATTTTCCAAAAAACCATATATTTTTCTTAAAAATTACTATATTTTTAATCGTTTTAATAGTTAAGAAATTAAAACTTTAAAGTTTTATAATTAAATATTATTCTAAATTGTATGACTAGAATATTTATGATATAAAATAGGCCTGGCTAAACTTAGAACATTAATGAATAATTTTTTCATGCTGAATAAGAACTAAATTCTATTTATAATTTTATAACCATCTGCTAACAAATTTATTGTTATCATTTGTTCTAAAACTTAGGTAACTTTATGACAATGCAATAGTGAATTGTACTTATTAAAACTAGCAACGATTCAACTGCTTTTACAACCCGTAAAAGGCGAGCAAATTTTTTACTGTCTAGATTGTTCATAAAATATTTATATTTCTAGCACAGTAATGCAATGGGCGTGTTCTTGGGAGGTTCTCAAAGACACTAACACTTGGGTTGTGATTGAGCATGAAACAATCTAGGAGTTCAGCTTGAACATTTAAAAATGACCACTTTTTGTCATGGGAGCGGTAAAGAATTTAGATACTCTTTTTTCCAGTTAACAAAACAATAATTTCTTGAAAATATCTTCATATTGGTGAAGTTTAAAATAATAAAGTGGCCAAAATTATTGATAAAGTTCTGCCGTAGTAATTTTTGTGCATAATAAAAAACAATTTTATCAAATTCTTTAATCCAAATAATTTTCAGTTTGGTTTAAATGATTTTCTACTCGGTTCCAGCTTTATCAACGGAGGAGCTTCAGCGCGACATCAAGAAACTGCAGGAAGAAAACGAGCAACTTAAATCGCGAATCGATGAAATTACAGACGCAATTGACAACATTGACGTGATGTACAATGCAACCAAATCTGAGCCATTCATGAAACGCTACGCTACGCTAAAGGAGGTAATCAAAGAAGCCCAAAAATTAGTTGATGGGAATGCAAATTTCACCTGACTTAAATTCGCCACAAACTTGTACTTGGTAACAGAGGTTTTTTTCAGGTCCCTTACTTAAAATCATTTGTGTACAAAATTAATCGGTTTAATATTGCAAACGATACAACATAAATATGAAAAATATAAAACCATTTCTTATTATACACATTGTGCCATATTTCGTTTTTTAATTAAACAATAAAAGAGTAAGAAAATTGACTTATTAAGATTCTGACTCTAAGTTGTTAATAAAATCTTAAATTGCCTTTGCGAAAAATTGTAACTGATTTCTTGTACACTCTATGCCCAACACTCTCACGTGATTAAATTTTATAGCCAAAGCACAAGATTTGAACCTCTACGAGGACGCCAATTAAAAATGAAAATTGTGGTTATGAGGATTACCGCTTGTCATATTTGTATAAATTTTCAAAAATACGGGGTAAATGCGAATTTATTTAAAATTCACTTTATCAACCTTATTATTTAAAAGCGGGATTACATTTTGGATTTTTTTGCTTTTTAGGTAAATAATAAATTCACGTCCTATATTTATAAAAGAGATAAACCTCAGATTTTAATAAAAAACCTTCCGTGCTTTTGACTTAATAAAACAAATTTAGATAAAAAATTATGCATTTTAACTCCGGAAAAAAACATTTCTAAAATAAAATGACCCCAATTATTCGTGTAAATGCAATCCCTGTTTTTTTAGGTTAACGCTACTTAAAATAAGATGGCAAAACTATTTATTTTTTAATTTTCAGGATAATATAGGCAACCTAAGAGGAAACAACATAATTTTTTATATTTTTTGTAAAAGAAAAGCTTAATTGAACTAAAGCATGACAGTCATCAACACAAATTTCGAGATTATTTGAAGGAAATCACAAAAAAATATAACGATTTCCCACACATTAGAATTGAATGGTTACCCTAAATATTCGAAAAGCGAAATATAAAAGCCGTTTAATGAAAATTTATTTGAGGAAAACCGAAAAATTTATTACAAAAAAGTAATTTTTGAAATCAACCAGAACTTATTTTCCGTCCACCTTAAAAAATGTTTCATTTAAATTTATTAAAATATACCCGTTTGCCTTTTCCATTACATAATTTACAGTAAAGACGAGTTATATGATCATGAATTATAAGAATTATAATTAAATTATAAAAATGATTTTTAATTTACCTTGACAATTAACGATCGACCTATTAAATATATTACTCTTATTAAAATGAAAGAAGTGAATCAAATATTAAACGTTAAAATGAAAAAGAATGCAATTTAAATGCATTTTTTTATTTCAATGTGTTTGATAATTATACTAAATTGAAAGGAATGGAAAAAAAATCATCCAAGTGTTAAATTGTTATTGTTTTTATCATTACATTATATATATGTTTCATAAATATTATATTACTATACCAAATTTTAAAGTGAAACGAATTATTTTCACTAAAATTGGAGTCAAGGTAAATGAATGCCCGCAATTTATTTAATTGAATAAAAATCAAATAAATGTTTCTTATGATGATTTACTTTGAAATAACAAAATAAGTAATTAACTTGGTCGATGCTTTTCGCAAAACATCATATTAACTATCCGTCGTTTGCTTAAGCAAATAAACAATGGAAGCTTCCAAGGTAAAGCTAGAAGCAATAACGTATTACAACTCTTAATGAATCAACTGAATTCGACAGCATGAAATGAAATTTCCTTAAATTTACATTAACAATAACATTTTTTAATGTTTTCTGTTATAATGGAAGACAGTTATGAAGGATAGATAATTTACCAAAAAATGTATGATATATTTCCAGAATCTTGTGAAAGAATACTTAGGGCAACAAACTATTGATGCAGTGGAATAATGATGGTGTTTGTTGATACTATCTTTGTAAAATAATAAAATGAACATTTGTTCGATTCATCATACAATTAACTGGTTTGTTTCTATTTCAAGAGTAATTGTATTTCTTAAAGATTTTACTAAAAACTATCATTCTTGACAGAAAGCGATAATTTACAAATTTGTTGAAGTAAATATAAGTTCATATTAACTTTATATTTTATAAAACAATACTAAAAAACCAAGTCTATTTATTGAACGTTTTTTATAATTTGAAGTTACTTTAATTAATTAAAACGATTTTATCTTTTCATTGACATAGAAATCAATATGTATCCTATGTATCATTGTCTGAAGAAGTTTAGCAGTCCTGATAGTGTTTTTAAGTCCTTCTTAATTTTTTAATCAAAGAACTTCGAAAACTTTAGTTATTTTACTTAGTACACAAGTTAAACGAAGAATCCATTTCAACATATTAAATCTGAGAACCGCCCAGTTTATAAATAATTTATATATTCCTAGTTGTTACCAACAAATCACGCATTACAACAATCACACATTTATTCTGATTATAAAGGATGAAAAAAAACATTTATCCTTGAGCAAATGGCAGAAAACCATAGGTGAAAAATCGAAATATATATTAATTTCACCAAAGGCGAGTTAGAAATGCCCTTTTAATTAACAAAAGTTTGTTGATTTAAACATTTATGTATTTACTGATTAACTGGAAATTTTTCTCATCTTTTAACAAAGTCAGCAAAATATTTGCTAACCTCAAAAAACAAAAACAAAAAATAGAATAATAAAATACTAACCTCAAGATTCATTTCATGCATAATTATAATTCTTTTAGCAAATGGTAAAAATTTTATTTATTCCAGTGGGTGTTCTGTTAGACGGATAGAAATTCCTAATTTCTTAAATTTTAGCAAATGCCAATAACTTGTTTTAACTTGTTTTTAACTGCGCAGTCAACAACAATCCATGTGTTCTATTCGTAATGACAAAAATCAGCCTATATTCATGAGTTTCTTTAAGCTCTCCGCATTTTAGTGTATAAAGGCTTAGCAATCACGTGACAAGACCAGTGCTTCTTGTCAAAATTCTGTTTTGCTCATGCATGAAACGCAACTTAGCAGGAGGAATTTTTCGCAAGATTTGAAGTTTAATAAATGCTCACAAGATTTTGAGATGCAATCCAAATTCCCGGACCGATATTTAACCTATTTTTCGTTGTTGCACAAAGTCGAACATTACTCTTTCCATGTTTATTAATTTGAATTAAAATTAAGCAAGACAAATAATTTAAATGTCGTTGAAAATCCATCCCCGAAATTAAAATCATATAGATCGGGCATAAATACAAACAAAATAACTAGGTATTAAATTACATTACAAAATGACGAAAATAAAATTATTTCTGTTTAAAAAGAGATGAAATTTCTTTGATTTCATGCAAAATGCTGATGCGCAAAGACTGAGACGTTAATTTGCAATTAAAAGTGCGTGTACAGCACGTGACGCGCATGAAAATTTGCTGATTGCACAACAGTAATTTTAGAAATGACGCTGAGTTATGCATAAAACAGTACAACAAAACAAAGGAAACTAATTATAGATATGCAGTTTTTTCTGACAAAAAAGAAATTGTCTATTTAAATGGTATAAAAATAAATTTTTTGTTGACATTGAATAACAGACGCCGTTTTTTGAAGAAAATATAGACTAAATTAAAACGATTTATGTCAAAAATACCAATTAGTTTGGTTTGTAATACAACTGCTTCTTCTTGTTAGTTTTCTTCAATTTTAAAATAAATTTATCTCAAGTTATCTACTATTATTTAAAGCGGTTTCACCTTATATGATAAATTATTGAATCTTTTTAAAACAAAGCTTTCTGCTTCTTCAATTTCGATTTGTTTTTTTAATTTAACATAAAACGTCTCTTCTATATTTCAAAAAATGCCTCAGTAAATTATCTAAGATATGAGGAGAATTCATTTAAATAACCGGGAATCGTTAGAAACTTATTCAGCCAGCAAAACAGTGTTTCCTTTTTGAATCACGCAAGCATTGACAAATTTAATACTTCTTACTGCAATGATTATTTATAAGCGAACAAATATTTATTATAATTTAAGCCTCTTTCAATATTTTAATTTTAAACTAATTTCTGTACTAGATTTGACAGAATTGTCATTTAAAAACTTTTTAAAAGTTACTGACAGTAAAAAAATGTAAACAGCGCAATTACAAAATTTTATATTGCATTTTACTATCTGATTTACAGTGCGTTTTAGCTCAATGATTAAGTGGTCAGACGTTAAGCGATATCAGTGGTTCATACCAGAGTTCATCTCTACGCATAAAAAGTTTAAAATTTAAGGGCTTAAAACAAGCATTATTTTGTCATAAATACTTATTTTATTAAATTGTATATACAAAAGTTGAGTAATAAACGTTATTTGATGCTATATTCCATTTTACACTTGAACTAGTATAGGTTCACTTTTAGCAACTAATTGCGATTTAATTTATAGTTTAAACGTACAAACAAAATGTAATTGTTTTTATTAATGAAAAAAGAATATAAACATCAAATTTTAACATTTAAACTGAAAATAAATAATATGTAAAATGCATAATATATAGTATAATGCTATTATCAACAAGGGGGTTTTCTTTTTAAATCAAACGAGCCTTTTTTTATGAAAAAACTGATGAAAAAGTTAAATGTTCACTTTATTATGCGGTGAGGTGTGCCAATTTACCGGATATGTCACAGTAAGATCAAAGAATGAAATGAAATATATTAATAATCATTTAACCCAGTTGAAACGGCAACCATTAAAATAAAGAAATGATTTTGATGAAAATTGAATTAAAAGATTTCTTTCGTGTTCCAAAAGAGTGTTGGTCGACCACGATGCATGACTGCAAGCGGATCTAACATTTTTTGTTTTAAATGATGCCTTTTTGTGATATTAGTATCTTTTTAATGCCTTAAGAGAATCATAACATTAAGGCTTATTTATTAATGAGAAATTAGAGCTTTTGATGCGGGCCAAAATACACTAGAAGTAATAAAAAGTGATATTCTCATCTACGATAATAAAAAGCAGAAATCAACTAATTATATTTTAATATGATATGATTTCATATTTCAGGTGCTTTACTGATCACGTTTTCATTTTGTCAATGAAGGCAGTCACCAGCAACTTAATCCAGCAACAGCTATAAAAACGCCTTTTTTCCCTTTTTAAAAGTCAAAAACGACTGCTATTTTTATTAAAAAAATGATCATATTAAGAAATATATGTGTTAAGTTACGTTTTTATGGAACTAATTTTGTGGGTAATTCCACTATTCTGGCCATTCCTTGTAGGTTTGCGTGCTTTTTAAAAAAGAAATAGCTTTAAATTTGACTGGTATCGTTAGCACTTACCTTTTCAACATTATTCTACTAAATAAACCAAATTTTTATTTTAACAGGACAGGCTGTGATTATAATATTAGACATAATTATTTCCCAATGCAAATAAAATTTTAAATACTATGAACTAAAGCAGTCTTTGAATATTTTTATTGTTACAAACGTGAGTTTAATATATATAAGCAAAGAAAATAGGATTATCATCTTCTATAAACAGTGGATTTTTTATTTAAAGATTATATTTAGCTGGCTATTTCGTTTTGCATTTTATTCTGAAAATCACCTAAGAAGTATTTCACGAACGCAAAGTTGATCCGTGTTTCATAATAGACTGCAATCTTAGCGCAGTTTAAATTCCAAGAAAACAACTTTAAAATTATGCACATTAAGCTAATTTATAAAGCCGTGCTATTAAATGCAGAAGGAAAATAAAAAATTTCATATATTTAAACTATTAGGAAATAATCATTTCTCGAGTATTTTGCTAAATATTTTTTGCCTACAATAATATACGTTTACAATGTTGATTTATCTGTGATAAACAGCATTTCACTTTGTTCGATTAGAATTCATTTAAATTATACATATTAGAGTTGTGGTTTTTCATCTAAATTGCATTGCTATATGTCAAAAGAACTATTGTATGAAAAGTTTTTTTAATTTAACAGATTTTTCTAAGACCCAAAGTTGAACATTAAGAAAATAGATAAAGCACTTAAAGAAAACCAGTTAAAAATGCTGAATTTTTGTAAACAATAAACTGAAATTAACAGCTTTTTTAAGCATCTGTGCAAATAATTTGTTTACCAATGCACATAATAAAATTTTGGTGGCGAATACTTTATTCAAATAAATTATTTTTAATTTGACCTTCTATGATTTATATATAATCAGTTTATATTTTTTCCAATTTTATGCATTAAAATAGCTTGTTGTAATTCTGAAAAACGCATAAGACGGTACAGTTTTCACCTGTGGAAAGGCTTCACTTAAGCACAATAATTAAAAAATTTAAGTAAATAGTAAAAGAATGTTAAAAAAAGTAATTCTTCAAAGTAAATTTCGAAAAAAATAAAACATTAAGATTAAATATCAAACAATATGTTTGTAAAGTTGTAGCAAAGCATATTCCAAATGTGCCTTTAAATGTTTCATGTCATTCGTAACTTTGGAATGTTTAATGCGTTTCTTTGTAATCACTGGTAATCACTGCGGAATGGAAAAAGCAAATAATATTTTAGAATCTTTTGGATAAAGTTGTGTTCACTCACCATTAAATACAGTGTTCCCAATTTAAGATACACAGCATAGTTTTTAAAGTCAATGAAATAAAATATTAAGGTATAACTTAAAGTAGTTCAATTTAACAAATTTATGTACGGCAAATTTTTAAGAAATTTTGATGGAAAAATGCTTTAATTATAATTATAATTATAATTAAAATCAGTATATATCAGAAACCTGTCTTTCCGATAATTATCCTGAACTAATTCAGTAATATATAGAGGCTGCTAATTAGAAATTTTACGGAAACTTTGGTGTTTAAACATAATTTATTTATATTTGCAATAGAAATAAATTTATTTATTTATTTATACATTTATATTTGCATTTAAGCGTGAATAGTTGCACTGGAACCAAATGTGTGAAAACACTGGACAATATCAGATTCCTTAATATATGTATATTATTTATTCAAATTTGTACAGTTGCAGATTAAAAATCCATTTTTAAAATAAAAGATCAATGATATTGAAAACCAAAACTATAAACAGCAAAAAAAAGCATAAAATGCATGTTTTTATCGCAAATTATTTAACCGCTTTAAAGTTTTCTTATTATAGCAATAATAAATAAATAAAGTTATATTTAAAATGACCTTTTTATGAAGAAACTACTTTTTAATGTTTGGTCCTTAAAACGCAAATAGTTTTCCGTTAAGTTTCATTTAAAAAAATAACCATGACCTTAACAAAATAGTGATCTATTTAAATATGCAACATTTTAATTTCAAATAAAAGCGTTTTCTTTAACAAAATAAATTCAGCAAATATAAAAATTGGGCGAATACCGCTGTCGAGCACGAATTTGTATGCAGGAATTTAATCTAATAAAACATTTTATTCCGGAAGAATGTGCGTTTTCAAATTTGTCTATTTTACATTAAGAAAACTAATTTCTTGCGTATGCATTAGAAATGCAAAAATATACATAAAAATGGTAATTGCGAACGCAAAATTTCAAAACTTATTAAAAACGTTAGTTTATTCCTTCATGTCTTATCCTTTCCTGATCTGTTTGCATTTCTACCATGGATACAGTTATGCAAATAATTGCTATGACTAAAAGTGTTTACCTAATGTCTTGCAAACTCTTAATCAAGAAAACATGTGAACAAAAGAATCATGATATTTCTACTTCTCTCAAATTTACTCTAAGTTATGGGAATGAAAGACCGTAAATTGCTATTAATAAGTCTATTTTAGTGCACCAGAATTTGATTTAAAAATTTTATTTAAAAAGCATTTAAATTGAATGCAAGTTATTAAAAAAACTATAACTAAGCAATATTAACAATCAGAGAAATACGTGTAATTGCGGAAAATAAAGTTCATTTCATTTTTCGTTAAAATATTATAATAGAATCAATGCTTTTTTCATTCACTCTTGATGTCAAGGCATGATAATTAACCCAAATTAAATATACAATTCTTGATATCTAGGGCCTTAAATTGTTTAATGATTCGGGGTTTTTTGGACATGGGATATCATTACATTGGATCAAGGGTTTTTTCTTTATTAACATGACATGCGATACCTCCTTTCCCTAGGGATTATATTGAGAGTTGGAAATAACGTATATATTCGCATTAAATAAAGACTAAATATTCAAAAGTGAATCGCATATTAGTGAATGAATGTATTTTCAGGCAAATAAACCATTTCTTTTGAATCAACAACAACCTATGCATTCTATTTAAAAATAGTTTTCATATCAAACAAACGAGGTAATTGTTAGCAACTGTATATATTTTTACTTAACTATTTCAAGTAATGAAATATATTTATCATTATTTATACTGCTAAAAATATACAGTTTAAAAAAATTACCAAAACTCTCCTTTAAAGTGTCATTCGTTTTTGCATTCATAGAATATGAACCTTCTTAAAAATATGCATGTAAAATATTTTCAAATGTTTGCATTTTCTGTCAAATGCTTTCGTAAAATGCTGCTTTAATTACAGACAAAGTAACTCTTAGTAGTAAATTACTGGTATATATTTCCAACCGAATTTAAAATTTTAACTTTTCTATAAAAATGTTAATTTATGAGTTAAAGAAGCATAATTATTAGCAAAAAATTATATCATTTATTAATTCATTAAAAACTGATTTTATTTAATCATGCCTAAACTTAATGCAGTAAATGCTTTAAATGAATGGATTAATGTTTTATAGTTAATTTTTTTTATTTTAAATTACAGCAATGCACCTCATTATTTTAATCGTCACAGAAAATTATCTCAAGAATCGCGATTTACTAGAATTAATTTTTCATAAGCAGAAACTGAGAGTAACGAAAATGTGTAAAAATATAATTTCACAGAGGATATTGATTTCTCTTTAACCATAAGCAATTTTTTTAAAAAAACATATTGGTATGAAATTCCGGAATTAGGTAGTGAATGGAACCATTTAAAATACCAATAAGGGAATTAAAAATTTAATTAATGTAGCTTATTGTTTTTAAAATCATTGTAAAGTCTAGCAACTTGACAACCATGCAAATAGTTTTTGAATAATATTCATAAGATATGTCAGAATGTATTGTTTAGTAACTTATGCTACTTTTAATTGGAAAGCTCATATTGCCGAAGTTGTTATTCTGAATTTTCAGATTTCTTATGCGCTCATTAAAACGACACGAAGTAAAATAAATTTGTTTATTTTACTTAAAATAATATATAATCCCATTGGGACAAAAAAACAGGCATTAAATCATAATCTCGTAAATTTAATTTATTATTTTTAATAAGCAATACTTTCATGGAATACCAAAGCCCGTCATCTGCCTGATTTAATGTTACTTGTCATAAAAACTAATCAAATCATCTAATCTGTCTGGTATAAAAATGTGCAAAATTTCGCTAATCAAAAATCAGTAATTATTTTAGCATTTAAAAACATTTTGCTCTTGAGTCTGCTTTTTAACTGAAATTAAATTCCTTTTTTATGCAATAAACTAAAGTTTACCCGTCTTCTTAATTGCAATATTACAAGAACGTTTTTTGCTTATAAACCTTTCTTTTATTGGCTCCATGGAGATATTCGGAACAAATTGGACACGTACCTAAGAGATCTAATCGTAAACAAATCAAAATAACCACCTAAAATAGTATTAATAAGTCCAAAGATTCAAACACTGTCACGGATGGAATAAAAACTACAAAGTCATAAATATATCGGAAAAACTTTATTAAAAATACTTGTTTATTTTTGAACCAAACAAGTTTTTTGAGAGTCATGAAAATAATGTGTTCTATTTTAGTTTTATTGGGTAAAGAGAGCATAGATTCATCAAGTATTCGAATGATGGTGAAATAACATTCATGACTATTTAAAAGCCCTTAAATGAATCTATAGAGAAACATTTGATTATAATTTGAGAAAAAAGAAATGCAAAAACAACCTAGTTATAGAGGTAACAGGGTGCGCTTTTCAGTGTTAAAAAGTAAACATTACAAATATTTAAGGAAAAAATTGAAAAAAACTCCTCCATATAGAACGAAAATTATTTATTGCAAAATGGTTTTAATTACAATAATATTTTTTATTAAAGTCTCTTTTCACTAATGTTTTCTCGTACGAATTTACGAATTTTAACACAAAATGACCTTGAGTGAGAACCCTATTAAGATGAATATACGCCAAATTAGAGCCGGAAACAAAAATATAGCATCATTCCCTACTAATCTACTATATTTAATATATTTTTTTAAAAAGAGCCTGTTTTGGGCGTCGTGTTAAAAATCAGAAATTTAAAAGCCAAATATTGTTTCTTTTCTAGTCAAAAAACAGGTGACAATATCTTATGACCACTTTTGAGGGTGTTTTTGAAAAACAATGTATAAAATATATAAAAAATATATGTCAATAAATGTCAAATACATTTTGCAAATTGATCCGATGACTAAATAATGATATTTATCTAATGTTGCTTAGAACTGGAAAAATTAACTTTAAAATGGTTATGTTAATTCACTAAAAACGGTTAATGGAACTTTTTATTAACTGAAAAGTAAATTCTTCTTATCCGATTCTGCGAAATTATATAAGACAATGTTTTATAGATAAAGCTATTAATTTCATCAAATTAAAACACAATTAATAGGTAGCAATCTACTAATTTGAAGCCATGAGTGTAGCTTGGATTAACCAATGCATTTACTGGAACAAAAAATGAGCCTCTTTTAAAAATATTTATAAAATACTAAAAAACCTTTAATTTACACTTTCTCCTGTTTAAGTCAGATTTTTGGCTTAAAAGTTCAAAAATACAATTAAATTGAAATTAAATTAAATTAAAATTAAAAAACGTTAAGATACCCATTGTGTAAATTTTTTTTAAATTCCTAAGTGGAAACACAATCCTTTAAACTATTGCAAAAAATTATATGACTTAGAGAAAATAGCGAATATCAGTGAAAAATCATATAAATCTGGCTCACTTTACTTGTAAAAGTACTTAAAGCAAATTTGTACAGTAAAAAATTTTGAAATATCATCTGAAACGATTAAGCAACTCAGATACTGCTTTTTCCGAAGAAAAGAATGAGTGTATTCGTAGTCAGAAAGGTCTCATCCATCGAATGTTGGCTACAGTGAATTCTGATGAATTTTATTAGATTCGTAATTGCTTCAATTCATTGTTGTATCATTGCTGATTTGCATTAAAATAACTGATTTGAAATTGTTAAAATATAATTGTCAAAATACTTTATTAGAATGATAGAGATATGGCTAAAATATATGTCATTAAAGACATCAAAAATAATCTGGAATTAGTCAGCGTAAACTATAGAGTGTAATTTAAGTTACATTTTTAAGCTCTAAAATATAAAAATTCCTTCTTATTTCTTATTTTGCACATAGATTAAAAAGATTTTAGTGGCTAAAAACTAAATATAATTTATATAAAATCCACTTTAACTCTTTAAAATTGCGCAAAAGAACAATGGATCACCAAGAAACAACCTTCACAAATATTTAAATTCATTCCATTATAAATAATTTTATTAAAACTGGAACTCTACAACCCAAAAACTCACAAAAATGCATTTTTAAGACTATAAAACCATTTGTCTGTTTATTTAAAAACCCTTTCAGGACTTTAAACGATTGTGCATGCTATGAAAAATCTATCTTGGAGATCGGGATGCGTGTATTCATAGTCGAAAAAGATCTCATCGAAGGCATCTGGAGTAAGGTCCTTTTGCTTAAGAGCCTCTTTATCCACGCGTAAATGCCCAAATTCTTTACGGTATTTCCCACGTCTGTCTTTATCACCAGGACTATCAGCTAGGAAGAGCAAGATGATTTCACGCGAGTACTCCTCAACGGTCTTCTTCTTCTTCTTCGAAATCTCGTCATTTTTTTCACAAAGTTCTTGGGGATTGAAAGGAGGTTTGGTCTCCTGCTTCGCCACGCTGTCCCAGTCAGTCTCTCTGAACCAACTCATTGTTTTAATCGAAGCCACATCTGGTCGTTTCTCATGCTCCAACTTTAAACAAGCCGTTAGGAGTTCCTTTAGGCTCGGACTGCATACGTTGAGGATTCTTCGGTTCCAGGAGCCTCTTAACGCCTGTTCCAGTTGCTTATTAAACTCCTGTCCAGGATTTCTAAAGGGGACTCCTATTAAGTTCGTGATTAAAGCTGCCAGACACCAGATATCCGCTTTCTTAGTGACCGCGACGCGATTGGCCACCTCAGGAGCGATGAAATTGATGGTTCCTCGAAACATTTCACTTCTTCCAAGGTTAGCAAGCTCCGCTTCGAAGCATGACAAACCGAAATCGGTGAGTTTTATGTGGCCTCCATGTGTAAGGAGAGTGTTGCTTAGTTTGAGGTCCATGTGAATGATACCCCTGTCGTGAAGGTGGGATAGAGCGTGGACGATTTCAGCCACGTAGAACCGGGCGACATCTTCGTTTATGTCCAAAACATGGTCACGCAGTTTCCTGAGGTCTAATTCAGAGCACTGCTCCATCACCAAGGCTACAGACCATGGTGCTCTGCGTGCATAGAAGAGAGTAGGGAAGAAAACAGATGGAGAGGAATTGAGACGTCTTAGGACCCGATAGTCCGTTAATGCCTGATTGATGGCGAAATGGTTCATTAGGTAGTAACGCTTCATTGCGTATTCACGACCTGCGTCAGCATCCCTCCTGCTTTTCACTTTGAATATAAGAGAAAACTTGCCATCTGCGAGTACCTTAATGGGTATAAATTCGTGAAGCAGCATTGTGGACAAATGATGCTATTACAGCTCTCTCGAGTACAGCTACGCATGGAAAGGAACTCAGAGTTTCGTTCAATTCGCTCAGTTAAGATGTAATCACATTGACATTGATAGAGTCAAACACTTTTTTTAAAGTGGGTACAGAGGTTGGACAAAGCAGTGAATAAAACTTGAAAAAATTTTAGAAAATATATCTATTTTAATGCGCTGCAAGAAATCTGCATGGGTTCGAGAACCTATATGATTAATGCAGGCAAAAATCTATTAGTATTCAACAGGTTAATTATTAAGTAATTTAAAATTTCGTTTTATATAAAATGAAACGAATTTTTATTAGACAGTAATTGCGCAAAATGCAGCGCCAAGCCTAATTGATTAGTTTAATGAAACGAGCGTGAAGCCGCCTCTAAGTTATAGCGCGCTGAAAATTTTCCTCGCGATTTGAAGGCATCAAGATTCACTTTAAATAAATTTATTTGGTCGAAGAATCGATGCTTGTCAATTATGCCAAGGAAGTTTCATAGGAATTTTAAACAAAATTAATTGCATTTACTAATAAATACAAATTAACTCATCTTTAAAAGCTATTCTCAGGTAGCATAGCTGAATTTAATTAATTATACAGTTAACTTCTTGAGAATTTCTTTCATGTAAATTAATTTAGCATAAATAATTTAGAAAATTTCTGAGTACAAGATGGAAAAAGAGTCATTTCATTTGACAATAATTAAATTAAATTTTGGATTAACCCGAAGAAGTATTTGTGGTAGAATGAGTTTAAAAGATGTAGTTGATTAGATCATCTCAGTTTATGTTCATTTTAAGAATCTAGCCGTTAAAATGTCCAGCTTTTCAATTTCATCAAAAACAAACTCGTAATGCTTTTATCATTCTTTTGCAATCGTTTTCGGAGAGAATTAAAAATTTCTATTGAAAATAAAGAACTTTTCCTAATTAAAAGTAGATTAGTTGGAGCATCTATAACAATATTCTTAATCCTCACTTTTTTATTTCTTTAAAAAAACTAAAGGGATTTTTTGGCGCTTATAAATATTTTTTCACGAAACAAATCTAGTAATAAGCAATGCGTATGCAATGTCCAATACTTAACGAAAGTGAATTTTTGCTGTTAATTAAAGTTGATTTAATGAAACACAAGCAAAACGAGCTTTAATTCATTGCGTGAGAAAAATTTCCTCTCCGATAATGAAGCACCAGAAGAAGCGCTTATTTTCGTCTACCTCGGGACTAAATCAAAATTAATTTATTCATTCGATGAAGTGATGCAGCAAATTTGCTCGCACCAGTTTCTCTAGTAATTTAAAATACAAATTTTCTACAAAGTGGAGAAAATTATTGATGCCTTATTATCGGAGGAGCAAACTAGTGAATCAAATCAATATTACGGAAAAATTACCTATTTTAGAGTACAAGAGACGTAAACAGCATTGTAGTTTCAATTATAAAAATCATTAAACCGGGGAAATTATGAGAAGACACTGTTCAAGTTGACAAAACCAAATTTAAAATGGTAATTACGGGATGGAACCTGAATTGAAACATATTTATCTGGATATTTTAAATATGTCCACTTATATTTCAGTAATAAAATATGCCTTAGGAATATTTCTATAAGTGTTTATTTGGTTGAAAAATTGCAGATCCTAATTGGTTGATACATACAAGCGAAAACGTCAATTAAATATATACTTTTGTAATAATTTATCTCTTTGCAAAAATTAGGACAGGTCTACAGCTTACAAAGCTAATTTATTTTATCACTGGCAAAATTTTTGTATACATCAATCTATTTGTTTATACCTCACAATTTTGTCGTTAAGGTTATAGAGAAATACAACGCTTTAGTCTACTTAATCGAGTTGTAATTAAAAATTTTAAAATACAGTTTAAAGAGCAATTTTCCTTTTTATTTTAATAAATATTCATTGTTTATTAAATTAAAAACTATTCTTTTACTTATTATCGGAAATGCATTAAAATTCATTATTTTGACAAAACATTTAAATTTGAAATGCTGCCATCATAAATGTCACTAATCTTTTGATTTATAAAATTAAACGATCTATTAAAAGGAACTGCCCGCAAAACTGACTTTGAATGGCTAACTTTAAAAGCTTCTTTTGTAAATTAATTTAGGTAACATTCAGTTCATTGTTCAGTGAAAAATGTTTAAGCAATCGAAATATTTTTCTTAAGATATACTTTCAAATTTGATTAAAGGAGGTTTTCTTTTAATATTATGAACATAATTTCAAAATTCAGCACCCGTTTTTTTCTAGAATTTTACAGATACTATCCTAAACAACGGACGTTACTATAGAGTCTGAAATTCCTTCAAGATACTCGGAGTGGTAGTTTTTCATTTATTTTTAATTACCGATTAAAAGAGCTTTTTAAGTATCAATCAAGAAAAATTTTCCAAATTAATTATCTCACTTTTAACCTAAATGAAACCAACGAAATACTCCAGAGGAAAAAATCAGAAATAAGGGCTTAGATAACTAGCCGTTTAAATTAAACGTAAGTGTAACTCCAAGAGTCAGATTAATGATATTAAATGAAGACCCCACAACCGCATGTCCCATTTTTGTATTTTAAAATTTTCAAAACCTTTCGGCACAATGACTTTGTAAAATTTTGTTATAAGAATAGATTTTAATATTAGCTTTTAACAAAATACACTGAAAAGTAAATAGTTAGTATTTCCATAACATACGTCAACGTGGTATTTCTAACCGAAAATATAATATAATTTTAAATTTTGCTTTTTAAACAGACAAATAATAGACAGAAAGGATACGTTTTACTCAAAAATGTTATGCAATTTTTATGATCAAATTATTTCTAATCATATTCGCAGCCTGACACTAATTCACTAGAGGATCTTTTACATGAATTTCTTTAGAAATTTCTATAGAATTCCTCTGTTTGATTACTTATAATTAAAATCTTTTTCGAGACATTAGTTATTCATGGAAATCACCCAGAAACGCTTTAAAAGCCCTAACCAGTGGCACATTTTTTATTACAGCAAAGTAATAATTTTAAAAATGCAAAATTTCAAAATTTTAACATTTTATCAAAAAAGTGGTAGAACATTATTAAAACCCTCTAAATAATTAATTATTGAAAAAATCTTGGTTTCTGTGTTAAAATTATTAAGTTCTAGGTAATATTTTACGGCTTTTTGATGCCTCAAAAATTTAATCAATCATTTGACTATAATTTCAAATTTTAAATAAGTGTATCTTTTATTTTTCATGTGTGTAGCTCTTCTGCATTTACATGGTGTATTAGAATTGACTTTGAGATTGCTATTGTTAAGGAAGTGGTGTTTTGAAATCGGAAACATCGATTATCACAATGGTTGTTCCGGTTCGAAATGCAAATCGAGATTTCTATTGAGAAAGGACATTTAACCTGTATAAACAACATTTAAACACCAGATATCTATAAAAAATTATTTGCGTCAGAGATGAGGCAGCAGTGAGTTTAGCTAAAAGGTTTGAATAAGCTGGCAAAATTGCTCGAAATTTTGCTCAAGTGTACTCCGGGGATGCAGGATTTAAATGCCACGCCATCTAAACCCAGAATAACGCGAACTGTCATAACAGGCAGCCACATTAGTGACAATTGCACCTCAGGGATTAGTAAAATTGGTTGTCAACAAAGATTTTATCGGCTAAAGTGGCAATATTTTCTTTTAATATTCATTGTGTTTGAAAAAATAACGATTGAATTAATGTCCAATTGTTTAAATTGGTCGTAAATTTAACCCTGAAATTCATATTAGTTATTTTAAATTGGGATATCAAAAACGGATCATCTCTGCATCCATGAAAGGCAGAATGGAAGCAAATAACCCAAATGCAGCACCAAAATTTGTTGTGTTTATTTTTTTAAATATTACTTTCTAATTAACATATTTATTATTAAATAGTTATTTTAATCCGAATTAGTTATATATTTATTAGACAAGGATAGACTAAAATGGTGATTTCTCTCAAAATTAATACTGATATTTCCTTCACAAACATTAGCTTTCGTTTTTATGCTAAAATACAAAATTTGCTCTTAAATCTTACTGTCTTAAGGATATTTCTAATGAATCGAAGAAAAAAATACGTTGTTTTGCTGCTTAAAAATGTATATTAAGCCAAATAGCTATATGATGTTTCTGGAAATTTGCATACTTTCAATAAAGAAAACTCTTCTAGCAGTAGTTGTAGCTAGATATTACTTTAAAGTAAGATATTTCTAGAATTTCCCAAGGAAATACTAACGAATTTTTAATTGAATTACTGGCAATTAAATTTTAGTTTGTAAAATGATTTATTGGTGGAACATATTTTGCCAGTGTCATTCATTTAATTGTAAAATTTGTATACTTAAAACAAAAACAGAAGCAGTGTAGTAAGAAAACAACTTAATAAATTTAAAAAACATGAGAATGTGGAATATCTTTATTAAATTAACCATTTTTATCATTTAAAAATAATTGATTTGAATTGTCTACTGAGACGGATCTTAGGTAACGTTCATTTTAGAGTGTGAAGCCAACTTTTGAACAATAAATTTATGTTAAAAAGAAAGATTTATTTTAATAAATTCCCTAAAACTCACTGTGGTTTTCTGTCCTATTAATAAGTAATCTCAGAAATGTGAATTATTTTAGAATTTAGCAGTGTAGCGGCAGACAATCCGAATGAGCTTGCACAGTAGCCTAATTACTTGAAATCATGGATAATTATAAGTTAAGGATGCTATGTTAAAATTTATTGTAAGATTATAATATTTTACAACCCCACCTAAGACCAGGGTAACAAGAACATCCATAAAAGGCTCCCATTTGAATGACAACTACACCTCAGGGATTGGTCAAAATTATTGCCAGCGAATTTATGACTGCAGAAATAAATATTTATAGGAATTCTACCGGACTGATGCTAAGTAATTTGTTATCAAACTATCAGTTTTTCTACAGATTAAAAAACTCAATTTTAAAATGAAATTTGAGTAGAGGTATCAAACCATTAATCCAAAGACGTGGCAATTAAAAATCTACTAAAATCTGACAATCACGAAACAAAATATACCCTAAAATTATTGTCACATTTAGAATATCTGTAAATTTCTATTTTTTATTTATTTTCTGATTGTTTTAACAGTAAATGATACATTTTTACAATGGGAATAAGTTTAATGTTTTAATTTCACCAAGGCATTGGATTGTTGCATTTATTTTGCCATGTCATTGTTAAACTTTTTTGCTTTAACTCTGCCATATTTCAAAAACAGTGAAATAAGAATGGTGGCAGATTATTTCAAACAATTTCTTATCGAGATACAAATTACCTTCACGAATTTTTTTCTTAAATATCTTGAAAATTGTACAGAAAAGTTTCTTTTTTTGGCTACTGATTTTAATTCACAATAATTAATCAATTATAGTACATTCAGGAGCTCCATTATAAACCTTGCTATAAAAACGTTCGGTCATTTGAAATATTATTTGCTCTGCAAAATTTAAGCCAATAAAAACCTTTGGTGTTAGTTATTTTCATGGAAACCCGAATTCTGCATTAGATTTTTTTCAGAAAAAAACAGCAAATTTTTAAACAAATGAAGCTTTTTTAGATCTAGCATTTTAAATAGTTTTTTTTTATTTTTTGACTCCATTTGGAGTAAATGGATTTACTGCCCTACATTTTCTACCATCTACATCAACATTCTACATCTATGAAAACCTAATCGCTAAATAAGACAAAAAATACTTGTTTAATAAGAAAAATAGCGCAAAAATATACAACGCATAGTATTTACAAATTCTGAAAACAAAATAACATTTTCTTCATCCAAAAAAATGATTTTTTGAAGGCAAATCACATGTGGATTACGCTTTTAATGTATTTTCTACATTTTTTATCGGTTAAAGAAAAATTCTAAACACAATATAACCTAAACCTATTACCACATTTACGATGTCTGTAAATTATTATAATTTTATTTGTTTTCTAAAGTTTTTATCACATTTCATCCACACAAGTATAGGTAATCTGTTGTTTGAAAAGTCGTGTGTAACTCGACAGTAAAAATATTTGTTTTATATTATACTGTTTTAAACAAGATCATGCTCGTATTGTAATTTTAAAAAAAATATGCAATTACGTAATTGTTTAATTAGGATTTAGTTCAACAAATAAAAACGCAGTATGTTAACTACTTTGAACCTTGCGACGGCTTAGGAAAAAGTACCTTTTGCAAATGAATTTAAAAAAGTTTTCATAAAAATTTACTCGTTAATTACGGATAATAAAATTCAAGTTCACAAAATGATTTATCTGCGGAAATCATCCAGGCACTCTAGGAATTACGACGCAATCAGAAAAATGGCCTTTTATGATTCAAATGTTTTACTTCGCAAAACTAAAAAATTAAATGCTATTTTTGTAACTCCAGAAAATTATGTTTATAATTTTCTGATTATTTAAGACTATAATTTATTTTACATTTGCTACTGATGTAAAATATGTATATTTGTTTATGCTGTTACTAGGACGCGTTGTACTTCTACGAATATGTGTTTTGAGTCGCTACGCATCCGTTTTCTGGTGGCCTGCTATCCTAGAGACAGAACTTAATGTTACTAAGCATATTACTTTAAATAGCACCAATACCTCATAAATACATATTATGGCTACGCATGTAGAAGAAGCGAAATTCGTCTTGCCAGATTGATTACCCACAACACACTAATAAGAGCTTTTTCAGGTAAGACATCTGTAGATATTATAAGTCTTAGATTTTATAATAGCTAAGACCTTTAGACTCGTGGTTATCGTCAGGCAGACATAAATTTTGCTGTGAGCTGCAGGAAAGAAACTTGATGTTATTTCTCTACTTCACCACTTCAATTAAGACCTCAATTCACATCTGAAATCTTGTGTGCATTGCAACCCCTTTTAGTAGTCATGTGATGCTCACTCCTAGATGAATGTGGAAGGGTGTATGAAGCCAGGTAAGCCCTAATTGAATTCGCGAAACACTCGAGCTACAACTGAGGTTTCAAGGATCAATAAGTGTCACCAAGCCCTCAACGACCTTGGAGACGAGAGATCGCACATCTTTCACTTTTGCATCACAACATCATTCACCAGAAGCTGTTTCCATAACGTGGATATTTTTTCTTCGATTTTCAGTCAGAAATCGCAGGGCATTTAGGAACTAGTGGGCTGTTAGGTTTTGTTAAATAATGGTCAGTCGCTAATGAACTAAGTAGTGCGGTTGGAACCACGTTATTCTTAAATAGTCTTCGAATTAGAATGGTATTTTTTCATGGCTTAAAATCAATTGAACTTAACAAATGTAACTGTTGATTTTCCAAAGGCCAAAAACATAAAAAATAACGGATCACTTTAGTTTCCATGAAGACGATGCCACAGGCGTGTTTTAAGTTGCTACGCATCTGTTTTCTGGTGGCACGCTATCCTAGAGACAGAAAGTAATATTAATAATCTCATTACTTTATATACCATCTATACCTCGTACTTCACATTATTTAGCTTTTATTCAAAAACTTTGCAGCAAGACAATAATAACTTTCAAAAAAGTTATTTAATTAATTAAATAAAAAATTAAATGAGTTAAGAGAGCTTGTTAGTGTTTTGAAATTGTTTTATTGTTTGTAATACATGTTAAAATTAATGGTATAAAGCTAAAACAAACAAAACTCATGAAGTTTAAACCTTAACGCGTATGAGTGAAAGATTTATAAATATTTTGGTACTATTGTTATTTTATTTAATATTGGGAACCAAAAAGCTTATGCATTGTCACTAAAATTTGCATTTTAGGAACTGATAAAAATAGCTATTTGATTTTAAAGAAAATTCCACAGAAGCACAATTTAAATTTATCAAATTTTCAATTCCTTATTGCATCATAAAGAGCTTTAGTTGAAATTGCAAACTAAGAATCTCTGTTTGCTTGTGATTTATCCTTTCAAAAATAAGGTATTATTCAACAATGTACACTTCCATTGAATTATTGCACCATTTTCATAATATCCCATTTAAAATTAAAAATCGCTAAATACTCCTCACTTTAAATGCATAAAATGATGATTATGAAAACCATTACGATATGAAAAGCGCTTATCTCAGTTTGATAATTTTTTTTATTAGTTAACCCTATAATACATAGCATTTCGTCAGCGTAATGGCAATGGTCATTTTTTAATCATATACAACACATTTAATGCACAACAATTTTAGAATTTACAAAAATAAAATGAATAAAAGTCTCTGAGACAGCCAAAAATGGTTGCATTTTAGGCAAAAAACTCAAAAAAATGCCTACGAAAAAATTTAATAACATAAGTCTAAGCGCTGTGTCATGCCGTTGCAAATCAAAACAAAAATTTAAAATATAGGCTTTCTAAATTGCCTTTGAATATTTCTGTTAGTTATAACACATTTGGTTTTATAAAAGCTAAAACTTAAATTATGTCGACGTGTTTCGCCGTACAAAACAACACATTTTAGGGTGTCATTGCAAATTTAAATTAAAAAAGTCGTTTATGTAAGAACACCTCATTTCATGAGACGACACAATTTCTGTAACTTCTGGTTAATATCAAGTTAAAATTTTGAGTTTATCCTAAGGAGATTTAATTTTCTATTCCCTAATTTTGTTAAACTTACTCGAAAAAGGCATAAATGCATATATTTTAATGAATATAGAGAGTTTGATAAAGTTTTGAAAATTAATAAAAGGAAAACTGATTATTAAATTGAAAGATGGTTGATTTTGTGATAATACCCAAATGGTTTTGCGAAAATCAATTTGAAATTTTTCAAAATCAGTTCTCATTGCTAGTTGAATTTTTAAATTTCTTGATTTTTTTTATCTACACGTTTTTTGTACCTTCATCTTGATTACTTGAATCCGATTAATTTAGATATGAAGCAAACGTCAGACTACCTATGAGTTTAGCGCTCAAGAAACTAAAAGCGAAGATATTTACACTTGTCAGAGCGCTAAGGACTGATTTACACACTTTTTCCTCTAACAGAAATAAATTTATTTGAAAAAGGAAATTTTTACCCTTTTCTGGTATAGAAAATAATTTCTAAAATTGAGAACTTTAATTTAATGGCAAGAAACAAGAGATGGTTTCTGTTTAAATATTCTTCAGCATGATTTTATTAAGGATGCTTTTGTAACATAAAATTATTAATTATTAAACAATTTATTTTTAAAATTAAAAAAATCAGTTAATTTGTCAGAATATTATCATTTATATTATTATAACTTGCATTATTATATTATAATGTATTAAATATAATATTTTATTTTATATATTATTTTATATTATTTGATATTATCAATTCCAGAATTAAGTACTTAATATATGAACATATTTCTGTACATAAATCTATTTTAAAAAAACGCAAATATCAGTAAAATTTTGTCTATTTTTTTCAATGAAAACACTGACTCGCCAAATTAAATTCATAAACCTAACTGGATACTGCCTTCAAAAGAAAACAATTAGTAATTCATTGCGAACCACAAGTTTTCTCATTGTAAATGCAACAGAACAAAAAAATGATTTTTTAACCTAAATCTCAATTTTAAATTAGTTTATTTTGTCGAAGATATAGTTTTAAGCCAACTTTCTTTCTTAAGATTTGAAATAACTAATAAAAATTTACCATAAAGATGCCAAATTATTTTACAAATTTTTTTTCTATATTTTTGATCGAAAATAATCGTTCATTATTATTAATTATTCACAAAAATTACAATCCTGCTCGGATTAAGCAGGATTTTGAAAATTTTGAAAAGGCATAAAAAAGGGTCTTTTATGTAATCTTTAGATACGAAAGGTATAAATAAAATGTTGATTTATTTTGCTCAACCAGAATACAGCGTGTGAACTAATATTATTATTCCAACTTTGTTCAGGTAATCAAAGCGCAGCAATGACTTTTAAGCAGGCAACTGATTGGACAGGCTTCCTCAAATCAGGCAAACTGATAGCGAGGAACTATTTTTAGCTTTAAATGTAAAGTCTCAAAATCAAAGGCTGGCGGAAGACCGGCCGAATATTAGCTAAAGTTGGGTTTTTATGGCAGGTCAATTTGAAAGCTGTAAGATACATTTAAATTATTATGATTGGATCTTAGCATGAGTCCATTTAATCAAAATAAAAACTGAGGTGATAGCTTTCAGTGTAATATAATTAAATATATGTTATTCTCATATATTTAAATAATCATCAACCATAATGAATGCTGAACAAAGTAAAATGCTGATACAAAGTAGCCTTCAAATGCTAATTAAAATTTGTTTAATGAGAGAAAAGCAAGCCAAGCTTAAATTTATTGCGTGCTGAAGCTTTCCTCCTCAAAAAATGACAAGTGAAAGAGCAGTTTACTTTTTTAGCCCCAAAATTCATTTTGAACTAATCTATTCCGTTGGAGAAATCTGGGAAAGCAAATGCTCACAGAAAGGATAAATTAATAATTTAAAACTGAAAATTTAAACGTGTTTTCAAAAAAACAGTCACTCTCCAATAGGATAAAACTGAAAAATTTCAATCCTTTTACATTTTGATTTCTCATATTTCAGAAAAACAATATTTACTGCGCTAAATGCATAAAGATATATCACAGAAATAGAAACATCTGGATATTTTCATGTCTAAAGAACGCAAAAAGCAAAAAATATTTTATTAAAAAAATCATCATGAGTTTATTATATTTAGTGGAAAAATCCGTAGTATGATTTTATTTATAATTTCTTTTTTCTATATCAAATAAAAATAAATTTACTCAAGTTGCATAAGATAATACATCAAATTTCTCGCTAAAGTCGAAAAGTATCAAATATATCAAACTGTACAAATTTAAAGTATTTGTTTAAATCACTCATTTGCCCAACCATCCAAATTGAAATTTTCTTGTGTAAGTAGCGCCTGGAATCACAATACACGATAATTGTTTTTTTAAATTAAGGTAATGAAATAATGTACAAAGTTTATTAGATTTGCTTAATTGCACTCTAAAGATTTATGCAGTAGGTTATACAAAAATCTGTCAAGACAAAAATATTATAAAAAGATAAGATATTTTATATTTTCATTACTGAGTTAAAAATATAGAAATTTTACAAATAACTATTAGTATAAATAAAAAACCTCCCAAGAAGCTGCAGAGTACAAATTCAATTCTGAAAAGCATTTAACGGCAATATGAAACAAAAAATAATCACTTAGAAGTGAAATTTTCCAAATTGTTTATGAATTTATACAATTTAAATTGATCACTCAGGTGAGTAAAATCTTTTTTTCCTAAAAGGCAAGTAAATTGCACAAATACACCTAGCCAAAAAATTTTTCGATTTAGATTTTCTGTCCTTGTATATCTGAAATTACCATGTGAGGATACCGTCCAAGAAAGCGATTAGTATCACATACCATGCAATGACGCAATTTAGAAAGAGCCTTTGATAAGTTGAAGGCCGTTTTGCTTTGAAAAGGTTAAGGATAAATATTTTACAGCCTTTGTGTTACAATTTTCAATTATGTAGTGCCTTCAAAGAACATTTTAGGGAATTTTTAAGGAATTTGTCTAATATGATAATATTTTTTTCCATTTAATTAGGATGAAACGCCATGCAGTCCAGTCAAAGGCAAATCCAGTTATTTTAAACACAGAATATATTATTGTTTACAATTTTTTCTGCATTAGCCTGTCTTGTGGTAGATGAAAATTATTTCAACCACATTTAATTTTACCTTTAAAATATATTTTCTTGAAGGATCAAACACTAAAGATTCTTCGATGATAAACCAAGGCACAGGCTAATACAATCATAAGAATAGTTAAATTTTAAATTAATAAAAGTTTAATTTAATTTAAACGTGGATTCGAAATTGCAGACGATTCTGTTTAAACTCTAGGTAATCAGTGCAATTAATGCTAGGTTTTCTTAAAATTAAACAAATTAACCGAAACAAATATTCAAACGTTAGAATTCACTCCGTTAAATGCACGACTGCATATGAATATTCTATACATTTTTTTTCAAATTCACTCTACTTTTGCTCTCTGGGATGCAAAAACGGTTTCTAAAACTCTTCGATATATTAATATAAAAAATTTTACACTAAGCAATCCTTAAACCATTAATGATTATTTGCATTTTTTAGTATTTTAAAGATATTTATCTGAAGACGCCATGCTATTTATAAGATTTAATTTTGCACAAAAGTTTAATTCTTTTAGCAATTGTTTTGAGATAATCAGTAATAAATTTTCCACGACGAACGAAAATATTGTTAAATTGTTAAGGATACATAAACAGTGCACGAATTTTTTTATTATGGAACTTTCCTTGTTTTGAGCAATAAATAGATGATTTTGAAAAAACTGTTTTAAATTCTCAAACTTATATTTTGTAAATAAAATTATTAAGTTGTTAAAATGTTTTAACTGTTGGAGATAAAACAAAACTTTTAGGATTTTGGGGATGTGATATACTAAATTCAGCCATTTGAGTTTATTTGCATATAAAACATGCACAGCAAAAATCTTGATTTAGTATGCAAAAAAATTAAATTCAACACTTAATAAGACCTTGAGAAAGCAATTTCTTAATTTACTTTTTAGAAAAGCTAATTTATTTGAACAAGAAACATAAGATCATTCATCTGTTATAAAAGCTAATTTTAATTAATAGCTGCACAATGTTTTCACAGATATTTATAACTTCAAAAATGAGTATTTTAATTAGAATTAACAAAGAAGGTAGTAAGTATTCAAATGCTCCCAGAACAAATTAATTTAAAGTTTTCTCTATGAATAATTAAACGATAACTTATCAGGCAAATGTATGTATTTCAATTTCAAAATTTATCTCAATTTATCATCTGAGAGCAACTGCAAGAAGAATATACAAATTTTATGTTAGTTTAGTTTTTTTATTTAGTCAACATTTATAAAATTATCTAATTTTTTACTTAACAGAATGTTAAGTCAGATTATACTAATAAACCTGCCTGAGTTTTGTGTTGCGTGCTTCAAATTTTCCCATTCCCAATTACGTATGACAAAATATTTAATTTTTTTAAACTTAAAATTTATTTTATATTAATTATCCGTACCAAAAACATTTAAAATTAATTAATTAAGCCTCCAAAATTGAAAAAGGCCAACTGATCAGTCTGTGTTCTATGTGAAAAATATGATTTGGCAGTTATTTAACGAAAACTTAATCATGTCGTTTGCATTGAATATTTCTCAGTTTTTTTGAATTAGTATATAATATAAACTAAAATTTTTTTGAGTTGTTTTATAATATAAATGGCTTTATAAAATGCAATGATGAGTAGACTAAATTTTGCATGTTAATTAAAATAATTTCAATGAAATCCAAGTGAAGCAAGCTTTAGATCATTGTGTGATGAAATTTCTTTACCGAAATGGAGGTATCAAAAAATGAAACTCACGATTCGTTTAAAACTAATTTATTTTATCAGATGAACTAGTAAATGCAAATTTTCTCTCACCATTTCTCTAGTAATTTTTAAAAATGTGCTAACAGAGTTAGAGTTATTTAAAAATTGAGAAAAAGTACTGCATTTAATTATTTTTTGACCTGTGCATTTCTTATTCTAGGTGAAAACAAAATAGCTTTATTAAATCAGCGAAAATGTGTTCTGATTCAATTTCTTTCGTCCTTAGAACGGCTCCACTATGCAATCGCTGTGTCCAGTTAAGACGGTAACGAAATTATCGGAAAACGAACAAGCAAACTCAATTTACAACTGGATAAATTATATCAGACTAAATAGAAACAATGTAAATACATTTTATCCAGTCAGTTATTCGCAACAAATACCACATTTTTCATCTACTAGCTAGTCTAAACAGCCTTGCGAAAAAATCTGAGTCCAAGATACGTTGCATTTGTAAAAGTTTTTCAAATAAAGTTATTAAAACTAAACACTTGCAAAACCACGGCAGTTGCAGTAAATTTCGTTCGATTACTTTAATTCAAATTGTTTAAGACGGAAATGGTAAAATACGCTGTATATCTTAAGCACGTTGTTCACATAAATAATTAATCTAAGCCGATTTCTCAATAAAAAGCTGGAGAGCCATTGAGTATTAAGTAAATTTCTCGAAATGAAGTAAAAGTATGACAAGTAATTTCATTGATATATGCAATAGTTATTATGTAATAATAGTTATATTAATTTTGGCACAATATTCCTGTCATTTGTGAAAATCACAGTATAAATCTGGTAAAAATCATTTAAAAATGTTAAGTTTGGATTTATAATGATCAATTCCAGTGGTATTTGCCAGGTTATTTAATGATTTGTTGCATTTTTCCAAAACCACTCTTAAGACTTATTGTTATTAATGTAAAGCGTTGGTAGTTAAAGATTTATATGTTTAAGGAATTATTTTGGGCTAATTAAAACGAACCTTTACACTATTTAGCATATCTTTCAAGAACGTACTGCAAAATTCGGTGTTAATATTTACTGTCATGAATTTAAATATTCAAGTTCAATTTTCGTCCATTTCATAGAAAATTGGGAAACACAGCTGTAAATTACAAAAAATAAAGTTAATTTAGAATTATTTTTAAACATTACTTCACAAAACTTTGAGTAAAATAATTTTGAAAAAACCTTAAATGAATTATAGAAGAGTACGTTGCATTTTGACTGCTAATAAAATTCAGGTTCACAAAATGATTCATGGGTGGAAATTGTCCAGGCACTCCAGAAATTACGACGCAATCAAAGTGACCTTTGATCTCATAAAAAAATGTTTTTGCTGGGCAAGATCAAAGCGAATTTGAGGACTTTGATTTTAATTTTCTTAAAAAAGTACGTATTATGCGTTTGTCAAAAATTTAATCCCAGCATGGCAATCAATTCTTTAGTAATTTATTAAATTTAATTCAGCACATCAAAATAAAACGAGGCAAAATATTAAGAAAATATGTATACTGGCCTATATTGAAATTGCTTTCGGATAATCTTAATTTTAATTTTATTCCTCTTTTGACACAAATAATATGATATGCAATCTGATCTCAAGTGCATAATGGTACTACCCAGTTATATAAAAAACAAATTAAAATGTCATATATTACGCAGAGCTAACGCAATAAAATATTTAGCCTCTTAGAATTTTGTTTAAATTTAAACAATTTTAATCCGTGTTAGTTGAGGGAAACTAAAAATACATGATTGCGAATTGCTGTTAGAAATTCTGCATGTTCATAAATTTGCTTACTAGTAGTTCAATTAACTTAAATTAGGATAGTCTAAACAAGCTTATTTAACAAACTTAAATAGATCCTTGTGTTTAATATTTAATTAAAATGATTCGTAAACATTTATTTTTATTTTTTTTCTTTTGACGACTTTTCGAAACATAAATGGTAGTGAATGGGAAAAACTTAGGACGCGGGTTGATTTGCATAACACAATTATTGAGATAAGGTTGATGATTTTGCCTAATACAATTTTAAGACGGGATTATGATTTTGTAAATGAAACTGCATAGTGTGCAGTAATTCAGAAATTAATGCGACGATATCATTAGAGGTGCATTTGACACTAATTTAAATATTTATTTTAGTCAGCAAGAGTCTTGAAAAATGCAATTGCAACCATTTTTTTATTCATGAAAAGTCGATTTTTCAGACTTGTTACGTCGATTAATTTTCTAATTCCGAAAATCAAGTAAAAGTGAAGTCGTTTTTCTATTTTGGTAAAGCTAAAATAAATTTCAAAATTGTCCCTTCGACAAAGCAAATTTTTGGATTCCTTAAAGCTCTGAGGAGGCTAATTTTGATGATTTTTTTCAAGACAGTTATAATTTTTGTTTTCAGTGATCTGTCAAATAATTAAATTTATTTTTTGCAGTTCTCTTTCAAGATTATTATAGTCACTCTAAATGTAATGAAAAGTCCGTTTTTACTATCAAATCATAACGCATCAGCATTAGATTTTGTTATTGCATAATAGATTAATATAATCTTAACATTTAAAGGTTGAAATTATTTAAAATAAAACCGAGGTGGTAGAACTGATTTTCGTGTTTAAATTTATTGAATTTATTTTATCTAAATTGAGAGGAATTTTAATTCATTGCGTGTTGAAACGCCTCCCAGACAGTGATTCTCTACACGAAGTGTATACTTTTTTCAAACTTCAAAATTCATTTAATATTAATAAGTTAATCGGAGAAATTGCTTTGCATAAACTCTGTAACATCGGATTTAAAATAAATTAAGAAAAATGAAAACGCTGTTTGTTCAATTTAACACTTTGAGTGAGATTTCCTTTAAGTCCAGTTACGTGTAAAAACAATATGCAGGTATCGTCATTCTTTTGATGAAATAAAACTCTGGATTTTTTGGAATTTATTGATCTAATTACATTGGTTGAATTTTTAGAAAGTATAATTTTAGTTCTATTAATTTAATTCTTATTCTTAAAAGCAAGTCAGACTCAAATTCATGGTCTATTAAGACTAAATTTTGACCAAATTATAAGAAATGCAATTTTTAAAAAATTATAAAATTACTACTTTTCTATATTCGATGACAGCTATTTTTCTAGTTTCTTAATGAAGAAATTTTAAGACTTATATATGTATTTAACAAATGAGAATATTAAATAGAACAGGCAAAAATTATGCATGCTTTGATTTCCCTAGTTTTTGCAATAGAAATGTGTTTTTATTTGCAATATCGGAAGTTGAACACCAATGAAAGAAAGCGGTAATTAATTACCACAATTTTTCAACACAATAGCGAAATCATCTGGCCGTACCCACAAAGCAGATTTATATACAGAAATTTTGGAGACGCCTGAAATATTACACAGTCTACACCACTTCTAAGGGAGTATAACTGAGCAATTTACTATATTTGACATTTAAATTTCTCGTATCCTAATCGGATGGACTAGTGTATGGAATGCTATCAAAAGCCACCAGTATATCGGCGTAGGTCAGTGTGTTTTACACCCCAAAACATAGTTTGATTTCATTTGTAAGTTATTTTTTAACATGACTTAAATCTTGTGGTTGCAAGTGATCTTTTCTCTTTTACCTGATAAGAGTGGACTGTACATATTTATTTACAAAGAAATATATACAAATTTACAAGGTGGTATGATTTTACCAACCGAAACATCCATATCTTTAGTTTAAAATTGAAACTGAAATAGTTTTTCATGGTTAATTAGGGTAATTTTAGGATAATTTATTTAAAGCTGAATTTCTGTATTCAATTAGATGCATAAATTGTAACAATACTAAATTTTGCTTAGGTTTCATTGTTTAAGTCTAAAAAATAGTTTGTTTTATTTAAATGAGACCTAATGAATGAGCACTCAAATAAAATGTTAATTTATTGCGTTGGAAAAACTACCTTGCGGTGAGGATGTAACAGAAGTTGAAGACCGTAAATTTCGTAAGAACTCTGATTCCGTTTCAAAAATTCTTTTTCCCCTAATTTGATGCGTCAGTTCATTAAATTGAAAGCCATTTTTACTATTTTTAATGAAGAAAAAGTTAAAGATGTTTATTTTTAATTAGGCTTCTCGTCGTGGTGTGTATATTTACATACTCAAATAGTGCATAAACGAATTTAAATATCACATATACACTAAACAAAGCGCGCATTTAGGAACTGTTCAAAACAGTAGCTTCAAAAGTAGAAAAATCTAAAATGTTAAAATTTCAAAAATTTCATATAATTATCTACTAAACGAATTTCTCTATTTATTCACAAAAATATAATTTATATTAATTTTTAAACTTCAAAAACTGAGTAGCACATATATCATCAATAAATTTACTCTGAGAAAAGATTTTAATGTCGATTTCTCAGTCAATTCGCCAAAACGTTTTGAAGAACAAATATTAAATTTAGCATTAACATTCTATTTATGCAAATTTTTAAGGCTTGTTTCTTGGTTTAAAAATTGTGCCATTCATTTCAGAGCCGTTGTTTAATTATTGCTACGCAAATTCCATTTCGCTAAATTTTCTATCGTCCAGGCACTCAAGAAATTACGATGCAATCAGAAAAATGCCTTTGGTCATTTTAAATGTTCATGCTCAGCAAGATTTAAAAAAATGCAAGTGCTTTGATGTTTGGTCTTTTGCTTGAGCCAAAAAGTGTTGAAAAAGTAAGACATTCGTCTCTTAAAATGCTAAACTTTTAGGGCTAAATATAATTTATCTAATGCATAGATAGAATCGAGTGTATAATTCTCAATATGTTCGATTTTCAGTTATTATTTATCGTCAAGAAAACTGCCTAGAAAGCTATTATTATTTTGAAATTTTTTAGTACATTTAAGTAAATTTAGGTGCATAATTCTAAATATATCATGTATAATTGAAAAATTGTAGTATTTTGAGAGATGTTCGCCTTAGTAGCAGTAAATTTTTGTAAATCCCTGTGGTTTGAAATGTACAGGCAAAATGGATCCTATAATAAATATCTTATTAAATTTTGGCCATAAACTACTGTAATTAAAATATCTACTAAAATAGTATTATTGTGTTAAAAAATAATTAGAAGCTATGCACCCTAAAATAGTTATATTAGTAAACGTTAGATTAGATAACAGCCACAAGAGACGAAGGCAAGGCGCCATATTATACAGGTAATAAGAGAAGGTAAATCAATTATATTTCCGAATTGTCAGAAAATTATTAATACAATTTTCTGAATATATAAAATCTAATAGTTTTATAAATATTAAGATATCTACCTTAGAGCAAAAAACACATTAACCAAATTAGAGTAGCTTATACGTATTAATACGAATAATAATGAAGTTAATATATACCCCTATAACAGCATAAATTATAACCCATTAAAAAATATATATTATATTACTTTTCAAAATTATAGTAATATGATAAAAATAACTGGAATATGATTTGTTAGTTTTGTACATTTCTGAAATTAAGCGCATAAGTATTTATATGAAACTCTATCGTTTGTAAAAATGTATAGATAAGTTCGGAAATTCAGTCCTAAATTCTCATTTATTTCATCAAACGCTAGTAAAGTTGTATTTGGTAATTTATTACACACTTATTTTTGGTTTTTCATTACAACATTTTAGGATCATAATGTCTACATGGCATCGGGTATAATTTGCTATTCATTAAGATTTTGTGCTTGCTTTGATACTTATGTGTATTAGAAATCTAAATTATAAAAACAAGAGAAAAGCTGTCTATTTCGTTTTTGAATTAAACTTTTGCAAATTGCTTCTTGTGCAAGGCATATTTATGTTTTTATGCAAACTGAGAACCTTCAAACGCTTAAAAAGCTAACTTTGATAAATGACAACGCATTTTTTTAAGAAAATTCGTAAAAAAACATTTCGGTGTTTTAATAAACAAAACATTAGCTAAATATTCTTTGCCCCTTTCTCATATCAGATTTAGATTTGGTACTTAACAATGCAACAAGAAAATTAAATGTCATTACGGTAGCTGAAGTGAAGCAATACCTAAATTTTGGTATCAACTGATAAAATAATAATGTTTCTTTTTTATTTAAAAACTGAGCTCACGGTTTGCAAACAAAAGTGATTTCACTGAACAAATTTTGTGCTCGAAATGAATTTTCGTTTCAAATTAAAACCTGTTTATTTGCAACACCACATTACGAGTTGAAACTCTCCTATCAGATAATGAATCCTCACACGTTGTGTTGACTTTATTAACCCCGAAATTCTTTTATAATTATTTGATTTTCTTGAAAAATGCATGGCGTTAATTTGCTTAATTTAGATATTGTGTGCACAGATAAATACACTCACAAGACAAACTGAAAGTATAAAATGGACAGCACTATATTCGACTTACAGAAGCGGTAATTAAAAATCCGGTAAGCGTGCAACAATTCAAAGCATTTAAACAAGGTGTGAAAAATGTGTTAATGACCAGCAGAGTGGACCATCGTGCTAATCACTATGTTCTTATCATAAAACCTGGTCAACTTGGCTCCGGTATCTAATGCACTACTAGTTAGGAAAAAATGGGTTAATATAATTATTGTTCTAATGTGTTTGATTTGTGTTTCACTTCTATAAGGGCGCTACTGTAGCTTTGTGGTTTATTGGTTATAGCATAGGCGTCGAAAACACCTCTATTTTTCCTTAAAACGAACTTACTGAATTGAGTGGAAATACTGTATAAGACTAGTTGCTGTCTCTTAGTGGCAATTGGTAATTAATTCTACCTTTTCACAAATTTCTGTTAATGGAGACAATAGAAAAAAGGCTATCAATATGCGATTTTGTTTTAATGGGCCACGGATTTAGCCGAAATTTGATTAAACGTACTTTTATGGAGCGTGTAAATCAATTTTCTATAAGATAGTAGTTCTCCACAAGAAATGCATTTTTTAGCCTCGAAATTTATTTAAATTAATAAATTCGCTCAGAAATTGCTTTGCGTACGTTCCGTAACATCAAATATTGGGACAATTTAAGGCAAAATGTGCAAGCCAAAATTGTAATTTTTGTCACTTGTTAAAAGTAAATGATACGTATTTTAATCAATCAATTAATTAATTAAAATTGTCAAAATTGTCACGAAATTTGCGTTTTATTGTTCAAATTGTTTCCTGAATTTAAGACAAACTTTTAAAGACAAAGGTTTGATCAAGGAGAAGTATTGGCTCATTATTTTGATGTTTTACCTGTATATCTACGATTAAATTTATTTTTTGCTAAAGGCAAAGGATTTGACTTAATAATTACAAAAGCAGGGCTTGTAATCAGCTTTCGATATTACATGATTGCATTGGAATGGGCTTCCTTATTAAAATAGTAAAGCTGTTGCCGCGTAACACTGATCTCAAATCGTAAAAATGGTAACCCCACTTCATTAATTTAATTTAGGAATTTTTTCTATCAGCTTATCGTAGTGGAAAAAATAGCAGTTGTATTTTGAGAATTTGGTTTTACTAGTGGGTTTTGGTTATTAAGAATATAAAATAGTAAAATAGTTAGTTTTTCAGGAAGAATTTTATTATTTATGAATTATATCAGTCGCATTTTTAAAGTCCTAAAATTAGTACAGTCCTTGGACAAAATAGTGAAAATACTTTGAAAAATAAACAATAAATAATGAAGCTTATTTGTTCGCCACTTATTTACTTCTTGGATTTTATGAAATCTAGTGGGAACTCTGGTATTTATTAAAACACTGCCCGAATTTCGCAAGACTGAAATTGGAGGTCCACTTAGCTCAGTTTTTAAAATAGCAATTCAAATGTCTTTTTGTGGTCCTTAGAGACTAATTTGCGGATACTTTTGTGACAAAATTGACGTCTTTAGTGAGACGCCTTTGTTGCAGCAATATTCAAGAAATAAATTTAAATTGCTTGAGAATTTAATAAAGTTTATTCTATTAAATCTAAAGGTCGTATTTTTGGCTTCTCAAAATTGGTATATCAAAGTGTGTAAATAACTAACTATGCATAACTCACCCAAGCAGTTGCAATGATCAATTTTCTTTCTAAGATATTATATTTGTAAATAATTTTTTATGAGTTGGGTCAATTCAAAAATGAGTAAAAAAGAGGGAATCAATCTAGCGCATAAAAAATTATTTGTTTGAAATGGTTATATCGATGATTTTGATCTTGAAATTTAAACGATCTAATTTGGGACCCACATTAAAAATATCACTAATAATTAATAATTTTATCCTTGTTAGAAAAAACCAACTAAAAATCCCAATTGATAGTAAGAACTGTCAATCTCCCAAAATTTATGTTACTTCCATATTGTGACAAAACAAAAAAGATCTTTTTTATCTAACAACACGTGTTCTTGAGTTCACGTCGTAACGAAGTTACCCACAAAATTGATATTTAGTCTAGTTCTAACTCAATTCTCCACAAAAAGAGACTTTTCTTAATAATTTATTCTAAAAATCATAAAATGATTTTTTGCTAACATTTTTTCTGCTTAATATCCTTTTCTCCTACGTCCATCATCCTGCGAAGGAAAGTATTGTTGTAAATTTCTTCAAAAAGCCACTTGGAAATGAAATTGCTATAAAACGGTCACTTATAATTCACGTTCATATTTTAAATTTTCATAGTACTCTTACCCAGTTAGTGTTATCATTTAACATTATTGTTACCACAACGCATAAAATGTGGAAATGCGCTATCTGCAAGCTAATATATTTCGGTAGCAATTTGGGCACTGAACTAATACGAGTTTTATGTAAGCATTCGACCATAAAATGTCAAGTTAAGTTGATGAACTTTTCTGAATGTTAATCATAGTTGCGAGAAAAGAAAATATGTTTTTTGACAAATTAATTTTCTCCTCTTAAAAAACGCAAAAACGAAATACCACACCTTCGGAAATATAAATATTATATACATTATATTTATTATATATTTAATATATAATATGTAATAGATATAACAAAAATGGAATATTTGATAATATAATATGTAATATAATGAAATAATAAATATCACCCATTAATAACGACGTACTATTTTACATAAGCAGAAAATACCGAAGTCAATATGAATTTGACAGCTTTTAGCAACGACTGAGTGGAAGGTAATTTGTATTTGTGCTCATGGTTGGCAACTTATGCTCCCTTCATCACCAATAGCTTTGCCAAATTTTGGAATATTTAATCAAATAAATGCAAATTAGGTTCATATTAAAGATGATAAATTGAAATGTTGCTTATGCAAAGACTTTAGGCTCATTAGCGAACCAGCTATGCACTGAGGTCACTCTTTAAAGAAAATAAGTTCGTGATAAGTCTGTACTTTTAATAATATATCGTATATCATATAATACACTTTTCAAATGGCCTTTTTAGATGCTGAATTTTATTTAATTCATTGATGCGAACAAAAGGACATATTTTCTGTAAAATTCATACATATATGCAACATTTATAATGGATTTTGTATTTTACTACTTTAATTGTTAGATCATTGTAATTCTTAAAACTCTAAAGTAATGAGTCAATAATCACGTTATTTAAATTAGGCTCTGTCAACAAACCTTCCAAAAATCACCTACTGGCTCCTTAATTCGTCAGTAAGTTTTCGTTTTACTATTTTTTCTTCATTTTAGAAAGTTAAGTTTTATTCCTGTACTAATTAACTTTATAAGTAAGGTTTAGCGTGTCTACTGGTAAATGCTGTTTGCGATATCGACCAACTTTTCTTACTGAAGTTTTGTGAAATTAGGCAAGATCGCAGATCGAAAAGTAGCGATTCTCTAATTCCTTTTTTAAAAACGGCTCAAGCATATTTAAAGCCATTTATCATTTCAATGATATTGTCTTCCGGTTAGAGTCATGTGAGATTTTTGAGCTCATATATGTATTACTACTAAAGTGGATGCATTTTGACTTGGCATTAAACTGTAAAACAATGTTTCACCTTTTTCACAAATTTTTGGTAAAATTCTAGTAAAATAATTTTTCTGATTTGACTAATACCCCACAAACTGTTCTATTGACGATCACTTCCTTTCGGCCTGTGGACTCTATCAATCTCTTTAAATACCTCGTAGGTGAAATTAAACTGTAATTTTCCGTTCCAGCTCAAAAATTATGTATGATGTCCTTTTTAATACCATTCTAATCAACCTAGCAAGGCAAAACGCCTGCATACCACACAAATGCCTTTTCATTCGTCGATGGACTGCACAGCTTTTCCTTTATAAACGCATATTAAGTTAAAAACAAAAAACTTTATCGATATTCTTATTTACTTATGAATAGGATTCCATACATCTGTCTTCACTTCACTGAAAAATATTCGTCGTTATTCACTAGTATTTTATAATATATATTAGTACGTACAAGTTATTCAATTTTTTCATATAGTACATACATGAGAACAATTAATCGGCTACCAGTTTTTTGGTTCGTAAATGAGTTACACGGTATTTTCTTTATAAAAGTGGAATAAAATTAACTTTTGACTAGGGAGAGTAGGCGGTAGCTTTAGTAAAAGGAAGAAGGATTCCAGAAAACGTTTGTGCTCTTCTACTTTCTTCTTCTATTCGACTTCAGTGAAAACATAATGCAAAAAAAACGTTAGTGTTGGTAGTTGAGACTTATCAGGAAGGGATTGCCTTTTAGAGATAGGGGCGTTTGTAAGAAGGGGAAAGGGTTATGCCTGTACTCGATTAGCTTTTCTAGTTTACTTGAAAAAGGCCTTTATCAGCAATAAAATAAACCTCTTAAAATTTCCCTACCCAGAAGATAAAAGGACAAAGCAGAAACAAATATGTTGGATGGAGTAACTTTTTGCCGAAATCATATGACAAAGCTAGCATTATATATGTGTGTGTATTATATATTATTATTGTTATTATTATTATTACATATATTCTCTTAGCCATATAAACCAGTGGCTTTTCAACGCGATATTATCAAATTATTGCTTATGCAAGGACCTTTGACTCGTCAGTGAATTGCGATATATTTTCGCTAGAAATCGTTACGTAAATATGATGTTAATAATGACCCTTTTAGATACAGCTAAACCTATGCTAGTTAGAGTATTTCGAATGCTAATCAAGAGCTTTTAACTTATGATTCTAACCTATTTAATTGCGTAATAAAGCTATTGCACAATCACTCGATCAACAGCCCTCAACTGACTTTTCATTCGTCATATGATATGCTCATTGTGAAAAATTATTGATCTCTTCCTTTCATTGCTGAGAATAAGCGAACGCATTAATTCCCAGTTATCACCTATTTTACCACAAAATTTAAACCTGATAGAACCGAAAGAAAAGCCCATAATAACCACACAAAGGCCGTTTATTCGTCAGTGAGTTTCACAGTGTCATTTCTATAAAAGTGCGAAAGAAATCATGTCAGAACAGGAGGAGTCGGTTGGAAGAGGGAGCAATTGGTAGGAACAAAGAATGAGGGCTAGGAAGATCGATTTTGTGTGTGTGTGTGCTTACTTCCTTTGTTCTTGCTTTCAGTGTCGATGGGAAAAAAATACAAAGCAAAAACAAAACACGCTGGTAGCAGAGAGACTTATCAAAACAGGATTGTCTTTCAGAGGCAGGGGGAGTGTTTCAAAGAGGAAGGGGTGGGTTATCGAGACAAGGAGCTACGTGATCGGAGAGGAACGAGTATTGACCTCTTTGTCGTTTTACTTGTGGAGAGAACAAGACGAGGAGGCGGCGGCTTTGTCGTCACCCTCAGAGGCGGGTTCTTCTTCAACAGCCTTGGGCGTCATTTGTCCATCCTCCTCAACCCCATCACCTCCCACCTTCTCCTTCTTCTTCTTCTCCTTCTTCTCCAGCGATAAGTAGTACTCGCAGATGATTTTCCAGGCACTCGGGCCCATGAACCCGTTCGGTGGTTGCTCTCCATTCTTCGCCATGGTTCGCATCTTGGTGCCTGAGATAAAAATAAAGTCATCTTTGCGCTTCGGATCGTAGATCTCCATTGCTCCACGAATTTTGTTGTAGGCGGCAACGCGGAATGGCACGATCTCAAGACCCCTCAGGCCCGGAGCTGCCGATAAAACCTGCAAAATGTGTCAAAAATGTACGCTCAAGCTCAATCTCGTGCATGAACGGATAGTTTGGGGCTTTAAAACCCACTTTGCCACCGTGGGTTGGTTCGTAAAGGTCAATTCCAGGCTTCGATGGGTGAGAAAGCCCGGCTGGGTCTCTCCCGACGATGAAGAATTGAGCTCCAGCCACCAGGCGACATCTGGCGTGCCACTGAACCTCTCTCGGACCCGCGTAGAGCATCGGAGAGGGGAAGATGGCCAGCAGAGTAGTCTCCTTGTCCAAGGATACCGTCCTCCTCCAAGCAAACGCGATGTTGGCGAACGCGGACGTCAAGAGGAACATCGTCGGACTTCGTCCAGCCGCCCAGAGGGTGAAGCAGGAGCAGAGGGGATGAGAATCCGCGCTCCTCCATCAGTTTCCGACGAGTCTCGCGCATTAACAGGGCGTGGCCGTTATGGATGGGGTTGCGCAGTTGAAACGCGAAGACACAGTCAGCCTGGGATGGGAGGAAACAGGAGGCACGATACTACTTACATTTATAAGTAGTTTAGGGGCAAACAAGCGGCTTTAAAGTCACAAAAACAAGCTAAAAAGTCGCTGCTAAAACTGTACTCTTCATCAACTACTGATGACTAATGAAGGGCATAATTAAGCCACCTGCACATTACTACTTAAAAACATAAGTAGCTTGAAGCAACCAGCCAGCTTTTGGAGAGAAACGCCACTCTCAGTTCATGAACATCCACCAAGCCGTGCCAATAGATTTGATTTTAAAATCAAACGGCTTCTGCAATACTACTTATAGTTGTAAGTAGAGTGGTAATGAACAGACAATATTTGATTGAAATGAACCACGTTCCAATAACCAAATCAACCCGAAAACTAGCATTACTTTAAACTTACCCCAATCTTCTTGAATCGGCTCCTCAGTTGCCTCGGCGTGAGTCGAAATTCGTCCAGCCCGTCGTTCCAAACGATTGGCTGGAGAACAAGAAGGTCACCACCGACCAGCCAATCACCAGAGGCCATGATCTGGTCTATCACCGGATGCCCGCGATCGCAAATCCCGAAGATTCGGCAGCAGCGCTCCTCCTAGAAGTAGGATTCTTTTGTTTTTAAGTAAAAGAAAGCTCTCTTCCTCCGCTGTGGCTTGGGTCTTCCCATATGCTTACGAAGCTATTGTCTACAACGCCTAAAATTTTGATAATAGAATGAGGGAGGAGAGCGGATGACGCCAACCACTCATAGGTAGACACCCACTTTCCGTGTTCTAGGTGACGTTGGACTGCCTACCTTCAAACTCAAATAGACTGTGCTCAAAATACCCACATACTAACCTTTCTGTGGGCGTAGAACTCAATGTTCTCGAGCACCGCGACCGCCTTTCCCCGATGGGTGAGAGTGAGATGGTGTTCTCCACACAGACGCTCCTTGTCTGCAGTCTCCACGGGCAGGACAATGGGCACCGACAGGTTGCAGAATTCGTGACGACCTAGGAAGGCATTGGAGACGGTGAAGAGAAACGGAGCTACTGAAATAGGCCTCAGTAGGTGGCGTCTAATGCAAACCCACCCTCTACGAGACCGCCGAAGTAGAGGCACTGGAGGTACTGCGCCTCTCGCATGAACCCACGCAGCGGAGAGGCCCAGCCCTCGGCTAGGACCTGGACCCACTGCAGATCCAGATCGGTGATCTCCAGTGCCGTGTATTTGGCGGCTCGGAAGGTGTAGAGCTTCAAGTCGGCGGCTGGGACGAAGAGCTCGTTGACGCTGTCCTCGATCAGGTGGTCCGGGATTATCTCCTGTCAGGGTGGAAACGAAAAAAGAAAACCCTAACGGCATATGGACGAACAAGAGTAGTTCCAACTCCTAAAGAACGGGGCTTTGACAGACAGCCAAATACAATTCTGCCAAACACCACAGAATTTAGCTTATGGGCGAAGATGCCTTTAACGTGGGCGTGTGTGAGTTCAGCGCGTCGGTAGATGAAAAGAAGCGGGTCACCGATTGTTTACGCCACCTCGGGATACCGTTCGATGGCTTTAACCTAGACGGCTTCATTAATCTGCACCACTGACACACGATCGTACGATCGGGCTTCAGCAAGTTCTTATCAATCGACTTGTATGACTTCTGGTTCAATGATATTTGAAAAGAGGCGTTTCTATGTGTTCCAACAATCTACTAGGACTGCTTTAAAATACTTACTTAAATGTGGGATTATGATTGAACACATAATTGGCAGATGTATGGGGGTTAGACAAAATAATGGAAACACCTGGTATTTTGAAAAAAAAATTGTCAAAAACATTAATAAAACTCTCGCTTTCCCTTCATTGGCTACTCTTGATTTCCACGTCCAATTAAATTTTTCGACCGCTTCCCTCACCAATTTGATTGGTTATTAGGTGGCCAATAAGCAGACATGTAAAAACTGATCAGAACTCACAATGAGCCAATCGGAGCAGCGAAAAGGAATGAAAAAAATACATGGTGTAAAAGAGCTCATTTAATTTAGGGAAAAAAAATACGCAAATTGTTATTAATAACAGCATTAACGGGAAATGGCGCATAACTAAAATGAGCCACTGACATATTCCTGTGGCATTTTGCCGAATGCCAATTGTGCCGCTTCGTGATTAGTACAAAAGGAGCGCTAAACAAGAACTTGGTATTCGTCTGGCCAACTTGACAAATTCTCACGATCAAAGTTATTTTTTTAGAAAGGCGAACTTTTAAAGCAGCATTTTCCACTTGATAACTTTACAAGGGCTAATTTCACCGTCTAGTCACGGTAAACAGACCCTGACAAGGAGGTCAAATACACCGAGAAGCACTGAGGTGTTTCATTCCATTTGGGGGTTACGACTCATCGATTTCTGAGAGCGGCAGATTACGAGACACGAGTGAAACCGTCAAAGACTGTGTGCGGCCAAGAAGCACACTTTAGTAGACAGGTGGTGTAAACATACGGACTGATGGCCTGAAATCATCAGCATCACCATTAAATTGACAGCCTGTTGAATAAAGTGCATTTAAAGGCAGTAGAAAAAGCCTCACTAGCCCCGAATGTTTAGCGTACTGTCAAATAGGTACTGTCACAAAATTAGTGACTGCCAACGTCGTCCCCAGCACTCTCGTAAATCGAATTGTAAGAGAGGATCACTGCTGAGCTCCTTAATAAACACCCAGGCTCTTCCATAAAAACTGCTTCCCACTGGAACCTGCACAAGTGGAGCTGGACTTCACCACGGAAGAGCTGGAATTAGAAAGCCTCTGCTCTCGAAGATGACAAATATTTCAAAAGCGTTTAGAGATGTGAAAATCCACCGGGCCGACCAATGACTTTTCTTCATAGAAGAAGAATTCACAGCCGAGATTATTTTGACTTTTTTGTGAAGAACTGGGGACGCCGCCATCCTACAAGATGGAACAACATTCTAATGACGTTAAGCACCTCATTTGGCCACAATCCAAGTCCCGAATTCACAATAAATTTGCAATTAAATCGCCTCTTATGTTGCCAAATTCTTCTACAACGTCATCATCGTTATCATCCAGTCTGCGAATGACCAAATTGTTTTCAATTTTTTAAAGCACGCTTACTGTGAGCGAATACCTTTGACATTACTGAAAGACGCTCGACCAACTACCACCCTGCAGGTGGAGTGGAAACCCGCAGCAGAATTGGTGAAAATGTGATTTTCTCTGATGAATCATCGTTTGCCACCATATATTTCCGAACTCCGGTAGAGTGTGGGTTTAGAGAACTATGGTTTCCGCAGGGGAACGCCGTCATCTTCCAAGAAGGAACACTCCCACAATCTCCAGACCTCAAAAAATTCGCTCAATTTTAAGTTTGAGGCTCCAAATTACGCCAGCATGTTCGAACCTACCACCACAACACGCTGATGCCAATTAATTGTCGATTCCAATGGCGTCTGTGGTACTTTGAGTGGTGTTTTATTTTATAAAGACAGTGAAAAAATAAAATAAAACCCTCTATGGGAACAAAATCTTTGAAAAGCACAATTAAAACGGACCCGATTGGCTTCCTTACAACATCAAGGAGGTTTTGGATGTTTTGGAATTATAGAATTTCCACCAAACACTTCTCTACAAATGGAACTGATGAACAACCAAATGGGTATTTGTGAATTATAATTAGGTAAATTATTAAAGAAAAATATGGTAACTTCTTTGTTTTCAAACTTCAGGAATTGAGGAAAACTAGAAAATTTGTGAATAAATTCAGGAAAAAGAGAATCCATTGTCCTTCTTAAAGTGTGAAGAAGATTTTGGTATTAGAGGTTGGCATTAACCCCAATCAACCAAACATTTTGAAATATAAAAAAAATCACGAATAGGTTTATAACCACGGTTGCCATAGCGATTACAAAAAAACAGTATTCAAAGATCCAAATAGATATCCAAACTGACGTCCCGAAATTGAGCACAAAAGTTGAGTTCATTCTATCTTTTATTCTATAAAACCAAAAATTTATGGACTAGAGAGAAAAACACGAGAAAAGCAACGCATAATGACCAGTAGATTAATCACAAATCTCCACTATTAGAAGATCAAACGCGGAGAACCCTCTAAATGCTAATTGGGTAATAAATTCCAGTAAAACAGAGCCCATTGCCTCACACGATTTCCGGAGTTAGTACAACCACTACTACCAAGGAAATCGTTTTGATCTCAAGTAATACAGGTGGTTTTAAGACGATAATTAGGATGTTGGCAGCTACAAACCAAACCAACTCACAAATACGTTATTACAAATCGGAAAACACCACGAAAGAATTCGTGGAAAAATAAACTACAACGAGAAGAATAAAGAAGGGACTTTTTTGGAGAAAGAAGCCGACTCCATTGGCTTCCATAAAATGGCAAAAAGTTGGCGTTTTATGGGGTAATTCAAACCAACGATTCGGATTTTGACCTATGGATAAAAAACTTGAAGAAATAGTAGATGGGAGGTAAAATAACGCCATTTGGAGGTGAGTTGAGGGTGGACGCACCCGTGTGACGAGGAGTTTGACGATGGCGTCGACACACTCCTCCACATTCAGTGACGATGTGTCAATGCGCAGGTCGGGCTGGCCGGGCACCTCGTAGGCCGAGCTGATGCCGGTGAAATCGGTGATTTCACCACGTCGGGCCCGCGCGTAGAGCTGCTTCGTGTCGCGTGCCTCGCAAACTGCCAGTGGCGTCGAGAGATGCACCAGGAGGAATGGCAGGTCGGCCTCTTCGTGGATCTTACGCGCCAGCTGCCGCTCCTACAGGTGTTCGTGCGTTGAGTCTCATCTTTATGACCATTTCTGGATTCACTTTTTTCCCCCTTAAGAGCACTTGGTCCTAGAGTTTCATTTTAAAGTTTACTTTAAGAGTTCAGGTCAGATAAACGCCGCTACCAGTGGTTCTTGGGTCAAAAGGACACCAAATAAGGGTGGTTCGCTGTCTCCTGGTATCTGAGGTAGTAACCCACTCAAAAGAAGCATGTTACCACAGCCAGACTCTTCTTCTGAGGAAAATTGAGCCTGAGATAAGGTTTTTCGAGAGTTACGAACAAGGAAATGGCACTGTAAGTGCTTTCTTTGGTCAAAAGAACAATAAATTATGGATTACTCATTTCGCCCTGTTCGCTAACAAGTGGTAGCCAATCGTAGCAGACAACACAATTCTTGTGGCGAATCCTGCCACTAACAACCAGCCTCTACTTCGGTCGAGGTTGATAGAGAAATCGGCGTTTAAAACAAAACTTTTTAAGAGAAACTAAGCCCGAAAGCTCGTTTCATGTCTCGATTTCTATGTTGGGATCGAAGAAATGTCACAAGTACTATTCAAATGTGAAAACCGTTAGGGGAAGCATGTATCCTATTCCAAATTTGTTTTAATCGATAAAGTTTTACAGTTTCCTCTCAGTTTCCGCTTCAGATCACATTGATCGATCAGCCGCCATGACAACAGCTGAGATCATCTTGAATCACCCACACGTGTGTGTGCAACAAAAAAACCCAGCTGAAACTCACGAAATAGTGCTCTTTTTTATAAGTGAGACAAAAACAACCTTGTCCTATTATACACCAGAGGAGGTACTTTAAACTGGGGGTAGCGAAAAGTGCACCAACAAAACCCCGACTCGATGGTGGAAACAGGCATCTCAAATGACCATGGAAACTTTCCGACTGTTTAAGACTCCCTATGATTCGACGTTATCTCGGGGGATTTTCGTAAAAAACCCCCACAACCTGCTGGTGAGTGGGGGAAAAGGACGGGGAAAACTAACCCTTTCGTAGGGACTAATGAACGAGGTGATGACGCAGGTGCCGGAATCAGCGAAGAGTTTGGCGACTTCAGCAACTCGACGAATGTTCTCGGCACGATCACTGGGAGAGAAACGGAGGTCGCTGTTGAGACCCAATCGAATGTTGTCGCCGTCGAGGGTGTAGGACTGGATGCCGAGAGAGACCAGCCGTCTCTCGAGAGAAAAGGCTATGGAAGATTTGCCCGAACCACTGAGACCTTTAAAAGGGGAGGAGGATGTGTGATTAATTGCATTACTTAGGTAATACAGCATTAAAAAGAGGGGTTAAACGTACCAGTGAACCAGATCGTGCAGCCAAGAAACTTGCTACGATCGCCAGAAGCAATAGCACGGTCATCCCGTGTAACCAAATGCTTCGCTTGGGTCACGTTAGCTGGCCCTTTAGGGTTCTAGAAAGGTATGAGAGAAAATACGTCAATATGGCACTGAATTTTAACAGAATGGTGGGTTTTATGCCCAAACTAGAGAATAAGCGGCTGATGTGAACAAACTAAAGCGATTTTACAAACAGAATGTACCCATTTTAAGCGTCCCAACAGCTCTGCCAACTTCTGCAATAGAGGTTATATTAAGCATTAAATTATCAAGGGACCAGGTTGAGATGTACGTACTTCAGAGTCGTTGCTCATGCCTGTGCCAGAACCGAGAAATCAGGGGTGGAGTCCTTAAATGCCATTTGGTGAACTTGCAGACTGCAATTTAGTTAGAGAGATAAAACAACTTTGGGTCACACGATTAGGATGGCAAATTTCTCATTTTCAAAATTTTGTTTTTTTTTCAAATAACGCAATCTTTTTTAAGATTCTCTCTTGATTTGTTTATTTTGTCTTTAACAATGGTTCTCAATAGGCCATAAAATGATAGCTTTGATAGTATGTATACATATTTATGAAATTCTAAGAAAATCTTTATCATGATCTTATCATAAGCTGCCTACTTCTTGTGGATTTTTTTATTAAGACAACTTTGGTTGACCTATCAGAAATGGTAATTTGGACAGATTACCAAATGTACATGGCTTGCCTTTCCAAGTGATCAGTGTAAATTTTAAATCCTGTCAATCAAGGTCCTTTTATTTTTCAAAGGTGATCATTTCTCAGCCGGATATACATTTCAGTTATTTCCATTTGCTCAATTATTATGGGAATATCTTGGCCAGATTTTCATTTTAGGTTTTGTGGGTGATAGTGCATTTTGTTGAGGTATTTTCGGTGGTTGTATAGACAATCTGGTGATGAAAACACTAACTAATAGAAGACAAGCTTAGACAACTTTTGCCATGATTTGCACCTTATAGTCTTTAACAAATCTCAGGTATATCAAGCTCTAAATTTTGTGAGTTTCTCAATCAATTTTTGCGAAATTTATTGGCCATCCTAGAGGACGTTGAGGAGGTGAGAAATAAAGTCGTAATCCTATACCTTTTCTTCTACTAGTGCTGAGTTCGTGAATGATTACTATCATTGGCAACTTCATTTATTATCGTTACATTCTTCTGACAACCTCCAAAGCATTATTAGGTCTCATATCACCTGTTTTCGAAGTTATATTGGAGTAAATATCCCTGCTATCTACTCAATAAAAACATTCATTGTAGTGAAATGCAGTTAAAAGGTTAATTATTCGGTCATTCGCACCACTAGCGTGCTAATTCAGAGAAAGTACGAAATCTCTACCCAGCTCTGGTACTACAGAGGGGGTCTATCTCATACATTTCATTCTCTGGTAATTGGTAATTTGACTAATACAGAAGGATGATATTCACACACTTTGAAATTTTGCATTCAGAGGGGCGACCTAAGTCTCTAGGTAATCCTAGTCTAAATCAATACAGGAGTTGTCGATTATTCATAAAAATTGTTCACAATTTTGGATGTGGTCTGATATTCCAATGAATCACTGACTCAGCAACGATAATAAAATTGTTCTCTAAATGATATATGCAGTGGGTTAATAACCTGTTGTTGGACACACTGGCCTCTATATTTTCAACTAACCACCCACGAAACTGCCAAATACATGAACAGCCGAGCACAAACTTTGAGATTCTGATCGCTTTTGATCTTCCTCAAAGGATATAAATCTTAAATGCATTCGGTATCATTCATTTCGGGAATTGTAATTGAAACATGCAACACCTGGTCCAATTTTTAATGAAAATGAGGTCATCTCTGGCTGAAAATGAGGTTATTGAAATGCCACCGATTTCGCAAATTGCAGACGTATTAGTCCTCCAACGAATGATGTGAAATGGATTCGTCACCTGGTCCCAACCGCAACTAGTATATTTCAGAACTCATATAAAATGAATTTGCATCACTGGAGTTACTTGACTTGCTAGAACTTGCAACTACGACAGTAGCTGGTGACCTTATGATGCAAGATATCGATTCAGCAATTGAGGTCCATCAGTGAAATGGCAAATGTTTTCATTCGCATCTTGCAGACTATTTGCAATTTATTAAAAAAAATAGAAAAATTAATTAGGGCAACATTCTAAGGGAATGAAGAAAGCGACATTTTGTGTATCTTTTCAATGAGTGCATTTATCTTTAGAATAAAACCAGATTTTAAAATAATTGAATATAAAAAACATGAATAAGTGCGGTTTCTATCGATTTAGATGATAATTAACTAACTGGTCCGAGAATTTATTTCACCCTGTAACAGTGGTCGATTTGATTCCGCCATTTGTAGGTCAAACGGTGCATGCCGAGAGGTTAGTGGTTTATCATATGGTTTTAATGTAATCTCAGGAAACATTGTTTGTCTTTATTTTTGCTGGATGCACTCATTTTTATGTATTCTTTCACATTTTTTTCCACAGATGAGGTTATTATTCTTTGCACCGCGTTTGCGTGCGGTTACAAGAACCTTGGCCATCAAAACACCAGAGGAAATAAAAAGTGACCCAGAGGATGGACAGCTCCCTTATACTACTACTAACAAGTGGCACGCTGTCATGAACATCCTACCGCCCCCCAATGAAAAACCGTCCTACCATTACCCCATCATCCTTACCAGCGTCTTCATCTTTGCAGTTTATATGTCCGTTATCAGGGAAAGAAATGAGTACGATGAAATATTCGAAAATTCACCATCTTCTTCACAGCCGCCATCAACTTCTCAAAGACTCACTCAGGAACCATGACTGACGTCAGCTGAACTCGTCACTTCGGTTTTTGTAGTCATTGTAATTCCGTTTTTATGAAACACGTTATTTTGGGCGGGAATAAAGTAGTTGTCATTCGCATTTCCCGTCCTTTTATGTACGTTTTGGTGTTGACGATTGCTCTGTTTTCACAACGCACTGATAATCTGATGTAACGGAGGTATTGTGGGAAATTATCTTATTACCCAATATTTGTCTGACTGATTGTTAATTTCTGCGTTTTTCGTCACGCTGTATTTACATGTTGATCAAGGTGGCATTTTACCCATTTTCATAATCACAGTGTCATTCTCCAAAATGGACTCTAGAAATATTAATGCCTTCAGTGTCTCTGTTTTCTTAAAAGTGTTTTCCCATTCATTTCTGACGAAATAGGTCTTTTTTACCTTGCGAAATGACGCACATGCACTACTGATAACCTTCTTGAGTAGCAGGTGTTCATTTAAGCCTCTTACGGAATTGAATAAACCGAGTCATCTCATTCTACTAATTTTCGACTACTACTGATGACGTCCATGAGTAGTATCAATTCAACTAATCCTGTTCTTTGAATGAATAAACCGCGTCTCCTCGTCTTTCTTTTTTTTGTTTCATTTTCTTCATATTGTTGCTTCCATACCGTCCATACTGACGAAGCGTGCCTACTTCATCTGGGAAAATTCAACAAAGCTGCTACTGAAAGGGTTTGTGAGTAATATCATCCCATCTAATCCTGCTTTAGGATTTAATATACCGAATCATTTTGCTTAAATACTTTTACCATGTTATATCTAGAAATCATAAGTGTTCCTATTGATAAATACTACGAGGTTGCTACTGATAACGATTATAAGTAGTGTATTAACATTCAGAAACGATTAAGCTGAGTTATCGCATTCTCTTAGTTTACCTATACTTCGTTTCACAACTTTCACCTTGCTGCATCCAGACTGGAATACTCTCCAAAGCTACTACATATAACCGATTGGTGGCGTCTACCTAATTCTCCATTATTTTCCTTCATTACCTTCACCTCGTTGCATCCAGATCGCCAACACTGGCCGGATAAGTCTTCCTCTAGTGAAATGCCCTCAAGACTACTACTGATGACGTTCATGAGTAGTATCTTTTCATGTAAGCCTTATTCAGGAAAGAATAAGCTGAGTAACCTCAGTTTCCTAGTTTTCCTTTATTTCGTTTCACTACCTTCACCTTGCTGCATCCACGCCGTCATTACTGACGAGATAAGTCGCCTTCTCCTCGCGAAATACCCCAACGCCAGACGGGCATTGTGTTTGGAGACAACCCTCTCTGCTAGGGCTCCTTTCTCCAACAAACGGAGGATTTGACGGTCATAGAGAAGGTTCCAGTTGGTCGCAAAGCCAGGCCAATGTCGCGACACGTAGTAGAAGAAAAGCGGCCAGTCCTGAGCAAGTTTGCTTTCACTCCCCCTCTCAATAACCCCCGGAATCCAGGCCAGAAGACAATCCAGAACCGCGTTACACGGCAGAGAGTGTAGAACATACGCCAGCGTGCCATGGAAACAGGCATAGGACTCTGGATGCCTTTCCATGGCATCCAACAGGGCGTAGGTCATGTTTGAGATCAAGAGGTTGCGGCAGGCCATCTGAAGTCGACAGAAGATGGGGTAACAACACGCCAGAAAGGCGATGATACAGCACCCCTCCTCCCTAACCGTTGCATATTCGCTCTGTAGAGTCAGTAACAAAGCGGGGATCCACACCGTTAATCGAGCAATCAGGAAATCCCCGATTGGTGGCCAAAACATGATGCTATGACAACAGGCCAGCAGACACATCCACACGCCACAAGAGGAATCCGTGTTTCCATAGTTGAGGAGGCGGCATAACCTCTCAACCAGATCGAAAGAGAGTTCTCGCACTCTAACCGCCTCGTCTCTCTCCTCCTTCTCAGTGAAAATCAACCCCAGTTTGAGCATTTCCATGCGTCTCTGCCGCATATTCCTCAACTCACACAACTCTGGGAGCATTTTCTCGAAGCTTCTATCTCGTCCAATCTCAATCCACTTGGTTTCGAAGAGAGGACGCGTGTGGAAGGCGAATTCCGGGATGAAATAGGCCACTTCTTGAAGGATGTCCTTGCAGGGGTTAATGAGACCAATGTTGAAGGCCTTCTCATAGTTCACCTCACTTCCATACGCCACGAAAGCTGTCGAGGTGTTCGACCCGTCTTCTTGTGGTGTATTAGCACTTTCCTCACCTCTTGACTCCACTTCTTCGTCGTCGTCTTCGGTTGCATCGTCGCCAGAGGCTTTTTCGGGTTTCTTCGCACTTCCAGTCACCGCAGACGATCTAGAAACCGGACAAGGCGGTCCCCCAGCCAAGTAGCCGGAAGCGAACATCTCCTTCGCTGCGCTAACAATCATCTCGGAGGTGGTTTTCGACGGATAGAGGGCAGCTAGAGTGGCATCCGAGGACTCTGTGGTCTCGATAATCTTCGCCACAAAGGCCTGCACATCCTCTGGGAGAATATCGCGGCGTTTGAGCACCATCTTGTAGAGCATCGGATTCTTCACAATGGTGTTGACGTACAATTCGCGTAGTCTGGAAGCATCGCCAACCGCTAGGGGCATCTGTAACTTGTAGTTCTTCACCATGCAGTCAAGAAGCATCTCTGCCTTGGGTTGGCCGGGCTCAACGGTCTTCTTGAGGATGCTGTGTAGTCCGCTAAGGCCACCAGCGACGGAGATAAAGCGTTTACCCAATCCGAAGACCTCGTGAGCTTGAATCTGGCGATCGGAGTCAAGAGAGGCCTTGTCGAAGATGAAGTGCTCCATGGCGTCCATCGCCTCGAACCAGAAGATTGGATTAGGAGCACCGGAGGATGTGACTATCTGCAAGGGAACGCAGCGATTTATGATTATTCCATTAATTAGAGTGGGAAATTGTCAATGAACCTATCAGGTTATCTCATAAGTTCTGTCTGGATTTCGTCTCTTTGGATTGAAGGAAATTTAAAGAGTTTTTTATGAGATGTCTAATAAAGATGAAATTTGATTTATAAAAACCTTAGTACCTGGAAGTATTATTATGGTATTACGATTTGTGTCATTCATTAGCTAGAATAATGTCTATCTCTATTGGACAATCTAATCGAAGGCGTTCATGCATCCGATTGAGTCTTAGTGTACATAAACTGAAATTGACAGTAACCTTGGAATTAATACTTATTTTTTATAGTCTAGCTAATTTAGATGAGTTTTTTATGACATTTAGAGCGAAAAATAATAAATATTTTTTCCCCAAACTATACAACCAGTTGTATTAAAATATCAAGCGCCTCATAGACTGAAAAACGCATGGGAAATTTACTAGTTTTTTTAGGTTTCAGAAAGAGTTTTCATGGTCTAATTAATTTAAATGAGCCTTATATTATTATAATTTAAAGCAGAAAATACGAAGAATCAGCAAATCATGAAACTAGCGGAACTAAGGTTATAAGCGACCTATAGGCTGGAATAGGCTTAAGTTTTTGCAAGTTTAGTTACAAGAAAAACGTTTTTAATATTTTTTAGGTATAAGAGCTTAATATTCATCTGAAAAATATGGGTAAATAAGGTTTTTAGTGCCCTACCTTGCACCAGTCAATGGCCACATTCTCGAAGCCACTTTGTAGATTATCCACCGGAAAATCATTGGGCATTTCAATCGGATCTCGCGGTCTACCCTCACTCCTGTTCCTTCGTACAAACCTCGTCCTTTTCGGCCTCTTTCGCACCCCCGATTTCTGCTGACTCGTGTGTCTGCGATGCTTCGGTTGATGTGTCGTTTGTTGCTGAGAACTGTGCTCAGATGAGGCCTTGTGTTTCTCATCGGAAGGTGAGACGCTGGTGGCAGAAGTGGAAGTGATGGTGGTTTCTGTGGTGGTCTTTGGAGGCGATTTTGAGGTGTTTTCTGCGTCTGCTCCAGAGGGCAGTGGGGAGAGAACTTGGGGTTCTTCCTTGGATTGATCATTCACCGCTGCATCTTGGCCAGCTTCTGCTCCAAATTAAATATGAGCAAATTATCGATTTCGTGCTTGCACCCCACACCATAAATTCTACAAGCAAATTATCCACCCTAAATCCAATTGGCCAATTTTTATATAAACGTCTTTCCTTTCACTCTACTTCCACAATCGCTCACCGTGTTTTGCTTCCTCCTCCTCCTCCTCATGCACCGACTCCATCGGCGAGACGATTCCCGCTGTCGACAAAGACACATTCTTCTTCGTCCTCTTACGCTGTATGTACCTCTCCTTCGCCTTTGTATTCCTTGTTCCTCCGGCCAGCACAATGGAGTCGGCAAATGGGTGAACCGCATTCGCCGCGATAAAGTCGCTTTCATCGAACTCCATGTCCGTCGAGGAATCCGAATCTCGGATTAACAAGTCGCCCAGATCCGACTTGGCATCGTAGTCGTTTGGCCCCAATGAACCCTGGTGTTGATCGGGGCTCTGAGACATATTCCTTATGTCCAACGTCTTATTGTAAATCGGTCGACCTTGGAAATCCCTCAGGGTGTTGCTGTTAATCATCGATTTGTCCCAGTTCCACATTCTCTCTGTGGCATCGTGGACTATCTTAGTACCTCCGTGCCAATCCACACGTTTCTCCGCGTCGTGCTCTCTTGTCTCCAATGGAACCACACTCTCTCTGGCCAAACTAATCAGATATTCAGGTCCGAGGTTCTTGGTATAAGCCTCACAGAGCCGAATCAGAGCTACTAGGTGATTCTGCTCATAGTCATTGAGGGTTTTGTTACTCTCTGTCCTTTCCGTGACCTTGAAACCGAGAGAAAACTCCTGTTTCTCCTTCCGGTACTTTGCCAGAGGGTCTGTGGGTAAATGCTTCACTGGAAGGATCTTTTTCGGGGGAATTCGGCTTCTTTCTCCCGAGTAGGGTATCTGTACAAATTCTGCGGTGGCATCAAATCTGGTTGGAGGTGCCAAAGCAAAATTACTATCGCTTTTTAGGGGGACACTCAGCTCTGATTTGATGGTTGTATTTCGGGAGTCGGTTGACTCCTCAGTAGCGGTGGAATCATCATTAGGGAATATCGATCCGGGATTCACTTGAAGGCTGTCATCTTGACCGGTGGATTGATCCTGCGTATTGACGAGGGAAATAGAGTCTCCACCGACGTTCGAGATGTTCGTGCCACCACCGCGACTTGCATTCGAGGTTCGGGATCGTCGGAAACTCGCCTTATTGCTTCGAATAATCTCATCGATGTGGCGTTCGGCTTTCAGTCGACGAAAGGTCTCCTCATGGGTGAAATCGTCGTCATCCAGTTTCTGTGCATCGTCCACCTGCTCCTCTCTGGCTTCTATGACAACCGACGCATTCGGTTGTCTCGGAGCAGTCTCCTTCATCACCGAAGCTGATCTCTCCTGGCTGCGTTGTTTGACAAGGCGGCATTGGAAGCCGATGGATTCCCGGGTGTTTCTTGAAGGAAGGTCGGCTTGTAGGCTCTGGATGCGTGGCAAAGTGGGTTTTTGTTTGACTGAAGCAGGAGGAGCGACTTCCAGTCTACTTGATTTTCTGACTCGTGGAAGCATTTGCTTTTTTTGCAAGCCTACAACATGCTAAGAAAGTTGCAAAAGGCCCGAATCGATAGAGTCACGTGTTTAAAAGTAAAATTGCAATTTCTTTTCTTGTTATAGAGCTTTGATAGATGATAATGAGGCATCAATCCATACGGCAGTTAGAATTTACTTGACCTCATTATTGAGGAGCTTTGATGATCGGTTTGAGAGAGTGAGGGTGTTTTCAGGAGAATGGACTAAAATTCTTTTGCAACCACCAATTCACAATCTGTGTGAACCGATATTACCAATGTCCTAAACCATCATTTACCTTAAAATATTAAAATAGAAAGATCTTAAATACGTAAAAATTTCTTTCCTAAACCTTCACTCTGTTAAACCGTCTAGGCTTTAAAATGATATCTCTAAAAACTAATCATCATCGATCCGTTCAGCAGGTTGCACTGCCGCACTTAACTGCGTGCGTGCACTTCCCCCCTTGAATCACCAGCTCCTCATGAAAAATTATTGATTTCTTTCAGTGATAATTAATTTCATTGGTCCAGCTGTTGTTGACCAATGAATTATGTCAACGGTAATTTTAATATCTGAAAAAGCATCTTACGTGTCTAAGCCCACCTGTACTTAGTGTTTGTAGGATGTATAGTATCCTTCTATTCTCTCACCCATTTTTATGCTGCTGCTATCCATATTCTTAAGCGGTATATAGACGAGTTAGCAAATAATAGTAGGATTTGTTTGGCCAGTAGATGATAGCCTTAATCAATCGAATCCATAACAAGGGTAAGGTTCCAGCTACGGCTCGTAGATATTATTATGTTGAATTGCAGGATTTAATGGTAATAATTCCAATCATTGGGTAGTAAAACGCATCGATCCATTTCTAGGTTGGAAACAATAGTATTTGTGATGTATAAATCTTCCTCAAGGCCAAGACTTCAAGTTACGAAAATCTACTTTACAATTTACTTTTAGCAGAGTGAACTCGCTACATTTTTCTTAATGTAAAAAAAGGATAAAAAGAGAGATGTAAGCTCCTGGGAGGCTTTTCCTCCAGTTTCAAGTATGTCAGAAGCTGCTCCACTACATTACTTACCGATCTAAAGAGAGCCAGATTTCTAGATATATTAACCAATGACAAACGGTCACTGTTAGAGGATGAGCCAAACAAGTTTCGAGTTTAGAGTGGAAACTCTTAATTGGTTGAAAAATGCAGACAAAGTTACACTTCCAATGCTTTATTAACCAAGCTAGAATATCTACGATGGCTTTCATAAGTTCAGTTTCAAATAATTTTCTTGAAAGGCCTCAATACATTAACCAATGACAAACGTCTACTAATTGGTGGTCGAACCAATAAGGTTCCGAGGTTACAGAGGCGCTAGCTTAGATCTTATTGGCTTAATGATTTTGAAAACAATTCAGTTTTTCATTGGTTGAAAAACATATAACTAGCTCCATTTTTACTGGTTAATCTACGACAGCTTCTATAACTTTTCAAAAATTCACCATTGAGTCATCCAAAGGCAATTCGGTAGATGATAACGAAAACAATTATTACGATAATAAGTAAGCTGACTGAAAAGAAGGCTGTAAGATTACCCACATTCTATCAATGTGTACGAAAAAATATTATATTAGTATAATGCATGGGGCGTATAAAATGCGTAGTAAACAGTAGAAGTTTAACAAATAAGCACGCCAAAAATGTGTGATTAGATGGTAAAATGGTGATCAGTGGGTTTAGGCGTTCATGACATCTTCCGTAACGAAGGAGACCAGTTGGTCTATCTTCTCCTTTGAGATGGTTCTAAACAGCAAAATTTCGGTAAAAATAAATTAAAAGAAAACGTACAAGCAGGTCTCGATGACCGTCGAAAGAGTTTTCTCAAGATGCTCCTCGTAGATACGAATTAGTTCCTCCTCAAACTCTTTTCTCGAGCTAAAATACAACCAAAATTTTAGTAGTAAATCTAGACTAAATTAAAGTGATTTCAGAGCAATAACTTACGTTTCTATTAGCTCTGGCAATCTTGTAACTTCAGCTTCAATTGATTTTAACGCTTCTAATATATTTTCTGAGGTGACTTTGGTTACTGCACTGCCAGTTTCCACAGGCTGAGAAAAAATGCATCAGGTTATCAGTATTGGATTTGAAAGTAAACAAAAAGAATCATACTCCGTTGAGAAAGCTGGGTGACTCAGTTAATTGTTCGTTTGAAGATACTTCTTTCGGCTCGACCTCCAACTGCATTAATGAGACGGCCTCTGAGAGCTTGTTTGTGACCTCAGTAAGGTTCTTCATGCTTTTTTTCACATCATCTACACAATAGGCATGCCCAAAATAATCGTTTGTAATACGAGGACTCCGCAAGGCATTTGGCTGCAAGAGTATATTGCCATAAACTTACTCTCATGTGGATTTTCACGGTCTTGAACAACAATCTAAACGAATTAATAAAACTACTACCTACCAAGTTTTTAAATGAATCCAGGGACGATAAAACATCCTTCAGCTTTTGTCTTAGAAAGTAAAAAATGAATAATAACTCACTCGATTGGTTCGAATAATTTCGACGGTTCTAAAACAATAACTAAAAAATTCAAATATACCTGACGGATTCGGGGCCGAACTTTTATTTGGATCCTTCTTAAGACTTTGATTCCAAACATCTAAGGCATGACTCCAATTTTGAGAATTAGGTGACTTCCAATCACGAAACCGACTGTATCTTCTATCCATGAATGCTCTACCTTGACTTGATGCACTTCTTTGTGACGAAGAAAACTGGTAGTCAGAAAATGACATAACGTTGGGGAATCGGGAACAAATACACACTTTGAAACAGGCGCAACTTTAATAACACAAACTTTGGGATGGGAATAGGTAAGCACTTTTAGTATATTTATATAGATAATAAATAGAATTATCTAGCACCGAATCAGCGTTCTAAAATTTTAGGAGCTTGTTTGACCTGAAATGCGTCTATCGTAGTAATGTACTAACAAGCCACGCTTACAGCTACTGGTGGCAGAATTGCTACAAATAATTACCAAAATCCCGACTAATATTACCGACAGTTTTTAGTTATTTATCATTTTCGCTATTTTTTGTGGGGGAACTTTTTCATTTCATCATAATCCCCAAGCTCATGTCAAATGAATTGCTCAAATGCGTAGGTGACGTCCGATTTCGTAACTTTTATGAAAATAACCGCCCAAATGGACTAAAAACGAGTATTTAACCACCAATTAAGGTCCATTTATTGATAAATAATAGTCACAGCGGCAACAAAAAGGGGAATGAAGACATGATCACAGAAAAAAGCTTCTGATAAAATCCCAGCGCTAAATCCATCCTTCGTTTGCATATTTTCAGCAAATGTCTTCCGATTCCTCAGCTGCAGCACCAGAATCGCCACCAACAGCCGCAACAACGCCTGTTGCCTGCCCAAGACCCTCGGGAAACTTGATCGTCCTTGCAAGACGCGCGAACTAATGTGTGGAAGAAGCCGTTAAACTCACAAGCTCCACTCCGGAGTAGGATGTAAACAGAGACACACGAACCTCCAGTTCGAGGTTGCGGAAAGTCGGCAGGGAGATGACCTCTTTAGCTGCTGCTGGGTCGAAAGATTCGTAGATCTGTAGCAGTCTGGACACGGCTGCTGCGTCATCAGTCTCCCCAAAGTGGTACTTCCTGGAAACGGAATTTTAAAGGAATCCAAACAGATTACTCGATAGAACGGCTAACCCACTGGCAGTTACTACAGCTTGACAGATTAATGGAACCAATTAGCAGACTGAACGTCATCACAAGCGCTCATTGGTTCAGCTGTTGACCAACGAAACCAGCCGAACCAAACAAGATCCCTGTTCGAAACAGTACTAAGTGCCCTTACTCCACCGCGTCGCCGTAGACGCTTCCAGCGGCCACCGAATCGTCCTGTGCGAGTTTGATGAGCACCAGAGCCACGACGGCCTTTCCGCAGACCTGTTGGGCCGTTCGTGAGTCCTCCCCACCGGCTCCGTTGTCCGCTGCGGCCGCCAGACGCACGGAGAGACGCAACAGACGCTCCGCCTCCCCCCACTGCTGTCCACGCGTCCACAGACGGGCGGCGGAGGAGGCGAAATCGGCGGCCTGGAGGTACTTCTCCTCCACCTACAATGAAGGATTGAAGCGGAGGCCAAGATATGAGGCTGTGATGTGTTGAGTTAAAGTTTATTCAGGTCCTCAAACGCTATTTAACCTCATCCAAGGGAGTTGGGTCTCACAATCCATCGAAATTACGGATTATAGAACACTCAGTTCTCGAAAAAGCGTTCAGGAATAAAACGATGAAAAATACCCTCTGGTTTAGAGGGCGCTTAAGACGGCATCGAAGTTCCCCTTCCATTTGGACACAAACAACACCTTCCACTTAGCACTTAATTTTGCCAAATGCAGTGATTCAACTAATATTCAAACATTATCTCCTCCCCCTACAAAAAGTTTCCTATTCAAGATACGCTTTATCCACTGATTTGTTTGGACCGAAGCCAAAATTAAGTAGTATTTTTCCATGATTTGGTTTCAGCTACTTTAATTGGCCCTATTATTTCGAAAGGGTAAAAGACACATTGGCACGATAATCTCGGAAGCAGATTTTTTCGACGTGGCCAAAGTTTTTCCAGCGTTGTTTTTGTCAGGATAAACTTGTATCAACTGTTTTGATAGGGTGGAAAACCAAAATCTCTACGCTGCTGAATGTAATGGGCAATTTTCGAGTGGATCGATGGACGTATGAAAGGGGAATTCGAAGGTAATAGAACTGCAACTACATGCGCAAGCAATCATATGGCGATGGTCTTTTTAGAAAATTGTTGAACATTAAATGAAAAATGAAATTAACACTTACTTCAGAGGTGTCTGCGGCATATTCGTACAGTTTCGCCGCTTCTTCGGGCATCTGACTCTCCAGAATCCTGTTAATAGAAAAGAAAGACAGCAATGAATCCAAATTCAATGAGATCATAAAAGACCCTTTCAAAGTAGCCCAACTCACTTTGCTCCTTTTGAATACAAAATAGAGGCAGAATCGGCAATTCCATTTTGCCTCATGAGTTGTCCGGCGGTTTTCAGGCATTCAACAACTTCGTTGTAATTGCCGATATCGCGATACAAGAAAGAAGCCGTCTCGTAGGCTTTCGCACAATGGAAGAATGAATTATTTTTGGCATGCAAGTCAGCGATCTGCAAATTATGCACACAATCGACCAAGTTACTTGTTTGTAGATATCGGCCGCTTCCTTCAACATTCTCGCATTGCGATAAATAACCGCTGCTTTGCCATAGTATTCAATGGCACTGTCGACGTCAGGTGACTGTCTAAATAGGGATTTTTTCAAGCTAAGGGAGTTTAGGAATATTTAAAAAGAAACATTTCACCATTTCTGCGCCCTTTTAATTAATTCTTCAGCTTCACCCACTTTCCCAGTCATTCGTACACAATTACACTCTTAGCAGGATTTCAAGGCCGAATGTCATACCCAGCTAAAAGACTGTGTAACAAATAATTTATCAAAATGGCTAACTGAAAGCTTATTAAGAACTGCTAAATGATTGTATCAACAAACTTTAAATAGGTCTACAAATTTGTCTCGGCAAATTCTTAAAAATATTGCCAATAGGTTGATGTTGCTCTGAAGGTTTGATTTAGAGTAGCACGTTATTTTTAGTTTCCGTTTTCTGTGTCAGCCGAACTTGAGAAATTCATAAGGAAGTTAACTAGAATTACATTAATGCCCAAGGTTTCGACCTACTAAGTACCAAAAAATACAACTATGAGATTAGGGCAGTTCAAATATAAATTAGAACAATTATCGAATGCAGTATATTATTGGAAAGTACGTTTGCTATTCCAACTAATGGTTTAATTACAATTCTGCTATACTTGCAGGTTTGTTATAATATTCGAAACTACCGATTTCTATTGATGTGCGAAACCCACTTTTACAAAATGGTCAAGGTCTCACCTAGTATCCTAATTAAATCGACTTCTCAAAATTGCAAAAGAAAACAAGATGAGCCGGTTGAAAAGTACTTGGGTAGAATAACCCACCTTTTCATGAACAATAAGTACATTGACTACGTTGTAGGTAGTAAATTGTTTAGTAATATATTTTTGTAAGGGAGATGCATTGAACTTTTGCACCGATCTTCAAGTTTTGTATCTCTACGAAAACCAACTCACCGAGATCCCCAATCTACCATACTGCAACAACATCACGCACCTCTACTTGCAGCAAAACAATATAAGCAGGATCAGTAATTTACAAAACCTGACTAAACTTGAGAAACTGTAAGTGATTGGAAACACGATAAAATTAATCCAGATTCCTCTCCGGAAATTGCATATCTGTTCTCGAGGGTCTGGAATCTCAGTGCTGTCTTCGAGAACTGAGACTCGATAATCAGAAGCTCCCTCCTGGAGACAATTTTATGATCGATGGGCGAAGCATTTCCGCACTTCAAGTACCGATTTTATTAAACCTTATTTCAAGAACTCCCTTCGATTTCTAGACTTATCTTGCCTAAATCTCGCCAGCCTTCGCGAATTAGAGCCTCTCCAAGCCCTGGAAAAACTAGAAATCGTCTCCAATCAGCTTTCCGACGAAGCAGAATTAATTAATCTTCTCTCCAAGCTGTCGAGTCTTCGCGAACTCAATATCACCAAAAACCCATTAATGAAGACGCCACGAATAACCGATAATGTCATAGCCACCGCCAAGGCTCTAGGTAACTTTCTACAGGGGCTTTATGTTTACTTTTTGCCAGAAACCTTGAACGGGAAGGAGATTTCACAGTCCAGTCGACGGTTTGTCGAAGGCTTTCTCGCTTTCCGACGTTCCAAGTCGAGCAAAAGCCAGGACGATTAGGAGATTCTTTATCCACTAGACAATATATGTATTATTGACCAAAATGTGTGTGGTTTTTCGCATCTCTACTGAGGCAAGGGATCCCCATCTGGGTCGTAGAAGAAGGTTCGAAAAAGCCGCGCTTCTTCAGCCATTTCTTCCGGGGTTCTGTATTTTCGATCGGCGACTTTGTCGTGTTTCTGCAACTGTCAGAGACAAAATATTCCATTAAAAATGGACAATTTTTAATTAAAAACAGAGAATCCGCCTTACAGCATCGTAAATGTCGTCATTGCGGCTAAAGTCACCGGGTTTTCGCGGCAAGACGTGGATGTGAACATGCTGAAAAAGGAAAACAATCAGTTAGCTAAAATCTGATCAGTTTATTCAAGAGATTGTGCCTTCAAATGATGGCTAAATGGAGCATCTACCACCTCAGAGTAGCAAACTCTTAAGCCACTTAGAGAACCGCGACAATCATCACTTTTTGAGCGAGAGGGACATTCGGAATACCTCAAAAGTTGTTGTCTGAGAGAATTGGTGGATAAAAAAAGCGCTTTTCTCCGACGAATCATCGCCGGTTACCACTCAATTTCCGAACCCCACACACCAGCTAGAATTATTAAAGAATGATGACACGAGGAACATTCCAGTAAAGGTGATATTCAAGTAAGAAGCCGACTTCCACCACAATTTATCCAGCTCCTGTAGGTTTCCAAACAAGAGCACCCAATGAGCCAACTGAACCAACCAACGCTCCCTGTAATGGACTCACTACTCCTGAGAGGAGACTCACCGGAACACTCTGACCAGCGTCCTTCCCGTCCTGAATCGATATCGTCGTGCTGTTGGCACCGAAATGCTCGCACAGCCGTTCGGCGATGCGTTTCACACAGGCGTACATGTCCGCAATGGTCCCCAGCGGCAGATCTGTGAAGCGCTCCACAACTTCTAACGGCGTGACCAGCACATCTAGTTCGGTTATGGTTAAGGCTCATTTATGAAGACATTACTGCTTATCAAAAATCGATTTCTACGCGTCTAGACAGGGTGTAAGTGAGAGGATACGACCAGGCACAAGAGGACTGATGTTGACGAAAGCCATGGAGACGTTGGTCTGATAGAAGATTTGATCCACCTTCAATGTGATTGGTCCAAACTTTGCGTCGTCTTTTTGGATACCTAAAAAAATATGAGTGTAGACGTTACCAATTGGTTGGTAGAGGTAGAGAGATAGTTTTGATGTCTATTTGAGTAAATTATGCGAGGAGAACTATCTCAAAAGACGTCTAGTTCCCTGATTGGTCGACGAATAGTGAACTATCCGTGTTCCTATTGGCCAAGACATTATACAGAGAGTAATATGATTGGTTCCTTTTTCAAGAGATTTTTTGGAGATGTTTTAAACACACTACCCTTCCTTCAACTTGGAGTGGGCAACATCTTTTCGAACATTTCGTTTTATAAGCTAGATTCCATTCCAAACCGTGTTAAAAATATGGCCCCCGAAAATGCGAAGCACCGACCTCTACTGGCCAGAGTATTGGATAAGTGCTTCACTCCGATTGGTTACTACATCTTAGTGATTGAGGGATAGTAGAGATCCTATTTTTTGATATTTATTCGGCCAAAGAAGCACTAATAGCGACATTTTCTTGATCTAAACCTTCCAAAAAACCCCAACTCAAGGTGACCAGCACTTCTAGACCAAGTTGAGGGCCTAATTTCCTGTTGAGAGCCCACCAGAAGTAGATAGGTAGAAAGTGGTCAAAATTGGCAGGTTCTTTACCCGAACATTTCAAAAAATTTCATCTCAAAGTGACCAACAGTATTTGAAACAAACTACGAGATACTAGACTAGCTCCTGGATTTAACTTCCTTCAAAATAAGCAGTTTAAAACACTGATTCACATTTTTAAACAGCCAGAAACGATGAAATTTGCAGACGATTGATTAATAGGTGTTAGTGAAGGGGAAATACCGAATAATCTCTCATTTTCTTGATTCGGATGTCCCAAAAACCTCACCTCAAGTTGATCAACTCTTCCAGTAGCCGAAAATCGAGACCCTACACGATCTTCTGGGCCTAATTCCCCTCTAACTACCCCGATTTCAATTAAAAACCCTCTCAAATCCCATAATTGACGCGATTTGAAGGAAGAATTGCAGTGCTAGCAACGATCTTTAAGTTTAGGAGAATAAGACACTGAGAGATCCCTTATTTAAACCCCCACAAACGCCGTGAGGGTTAAAATTCGACGTACGAATTTTGCTTCTACTGGTTAAGGTAGTGGAGACATACTTCTCTCCGGTTAGTTAATATATGGAAGACAATGAGAAACCCTTCTTTGTGTCCTTTAGCGAAATTTTCTCAATCTAAACCCTCTAATGGTGTCAAACACCACTGAGAAACCAGAATCGGGACCCAATTTATCCCCAAACACCCAGAATTCCATTGAAAACCCTCTTGAACGATGTTAGAGACGAAGTCAGACGCACGAATGGGGGTGCCAGCATCCGAGAGAGGGAAGAGGTCATGACGCCGACTGAATTCCACTGGGAGAACACTTCTAGCTCTCTCTGTGGAGGTCACCTTGGCATCTCCGTTGGATCCAGAGACGGTGGCTGCGTCGTGGTGGATGTCAGCGAAGAGCAGACCTGGTCCGGGCTCTGTGCGCTCGGCTATGATGCGACCGAAGGGGTCCACCACAAGACTGTGCCCGTAGGACGAGAGCTTGGGGTTGTGCACGCCTTCCTGACATGGGATTCGGAAAAAGTTGGAAGATGAGACGGATGGAATCGATTTCTACCACATTTCCCACCCTCATTGTTTAGACAAATAGAGAGCTATAAAAAGGAGATGGTAAGCACTGGATCATAAATGCCCCAACCAAAAAATTGGTCATCTCTCTAGTACCTTTTTGCAATTGAAAGACTCTAAAAAGCGTGTTTGTTCATCAAAGAACCCCCAATAGCGTCCAATCGAATTCTATCGTGGTTCCTTAACCAGAAAACGGCCATTTTTGTCGTGAATTAACTCTGTTTGCGAAAGCCCTTTCATTTTGATTGGGCAGCTCCATCATGCTAGTGAATTCTTTAAGCAAATAAGGCAGAGAGAATGAAATTCTAGTTAACCACACGATTGTTCATTGACTGACCTCGGAGCACTCCTTATCACCATCCCATTTTAAGAGAGCGTACTTAACTTATCATTATTCTTTTGGGATAAAATAGTCACTAAGCACATCACTAACCCCAATCAAACAGGATTGGCCTCCGCTTTAATAGAGAACTTAATTGAGGCAATCCTACAGCTTTTACTGCTAAAATAGCCCTTAAACAAATCAGTGGCCTCAGTTAATGCATCTAACAAATGTTAGAAAGATTTTTGAAAAAAATACCTGAGCGGCAGCCACAACAAAGCACTGATTTTCAATTGCCCTCGCTCGCAGAAGCGTGTGCCAGTGTCCAGCATTGCCCGTAGCTGACGTGAAAGCCGACGGAAAGGCCAACACATTGGCGCCACAGCGGTATCTGAGGGCACTTGACAACTCAGGGAAGCGAAGGTCGTAACACTAGACACGAAAAATGATGGTAAAAGAATCTAATCTGTCGGATTACAATTGCTAGACCCAAATTGCCAACGGGTGTTCCGCGTGCAACCACAGGAGCTATTTTTCCCGGTTGCGTGTAACGGGATTCGTCTAGTGAGAGCTTTTTCTTTTGTTGGTCTTCACCAGAACCACCATGATTTAAGTCGACAGAAAAGAGGTGGATTTTGTCGTACATGGCAGCGATCTCACCCTCGTTGTCGAGGACAATGTGGGTATTAAGTAGACGCTGATCTGGCGAATCTGCGCTGGGCTGGAATAGATTACTTTAACTGTGGTGATAATACCTTTCGGTGCATGCTGCCGACACTAATCCAGACATTATGTTTTTTGGCAAGGGAGCGTATGGTAGTGAAAAATGTGCCCTCTAACGTCTCCGCCAATTCGAGGGTCTCGTTTTTAGATGCTCCGATAAAATCTGAAGCTTCGGGCAAAAATACCATCTAGAAAATTAGCTTAAAGTAAGAGTAAACCTTAGCTCCCCTTTCGGAGGCCTCAGTAATCAAGTTAGAAACTCTTGTTAAGTTTTCAGCCTTATTGTTTTTTGAGGATAATTGGATAACGGCAAGCATTTTTGTAGGATTATGGAAAGATCGAGCAGTAAAGAACCTTGACGAACTGTAGAACGTTGAGTGAATTTTAATTGGCCAGATCATAGTATACCCATTTTTTCTATCATATAGAACAATATTAAGGACCTTAAAGGTTTTCTGGTACATGTTGACTCAGCCTATCGTGAAAATAACCCATAGTTCACAAAATGTTTTGATTTACTTTCGATGCTACCCTTATATTAGGCAAATATCAACTTTGGACCCCATGGATATTGATTTATTGTACTGGCATGAAAATTGATGAATATTCCTTAATTAGTTAGGTATTTAATGAAATTTTTATACTGAATCTTAAGCTATAAAAGACTATGTACCAGGTTTTGCTGGTTCCTTGAGATATTCGTTATATGTAACCAGCTGGGGGAATAATTAGTTAACTTTAAAACTTATATTAGGTATAATTTTATATCCGTTAAAGTGAACAAACAAGATTTATGACGGACTAGGACTTCTCATTAAAAAGTTGACCAAATCACTACCCTTAGCTTATCATTTACGAATAAATGACCCATGGTAAGAAGCACGTCAAGTCGAACAACTCTGACGATTTTTATGAACTACTTTTGGCAGCAGTTCCAAATCACGGCAATTTCCTTCATTAATGCATCTTGAAATGCCACAAATTAGCGACCGCTTGCAGGAGCATAAGGTTAAGCATCATTCTGTTGTTATTTCATTTTAAAAGCTAATTATTTTAATAATTAGGGCTATTCTAGAGCTAAGCTGATTAAAAACAAAAGATTTGTGAATTCGAAATATAATTAGATAAACTTATTAGAATAGCTCGTCTATTTTCAAATTTTGGCGAATATTTTAAATACCTTATTAATATTATAATAAGGTACTTAACTCAGATATATCAGTATTTACCTTCAGTTCGTTTATATAATCTAATGGTAATTATCTTTTATATGTAACGTCGCCTCATTCCATCTGTGTACTCTGTGATGGACCAAAGGTACATCGAGATTTTCAGAAGAGTCGACAAAGACAACAGCGGCTACATTAACGCCGAAGAGCTTCAAGCAGCTCTCAGCAATGGTATTTGGTATTCACTCCAGTGTATATTGTTTTAGGCCTCGGAACTCCGTTCGACATTACGTGTATTTCCTTGATGATTTCCCTGTTTGACCAAGACAACAACGGCACCATAAGTTGCAATGAATTCGGCCAACTCTTTGGTTACATAACCGCTTGGCAGAACCTTTTCAGCCAACACGACCGTGATCGTTCCGGCTCCATCGATTTCAACGAATTCTCTGCCGCGCTGGCCCATTTCGGCTACCGTCTCAGCCCCAATTTCGTCCAGTGGTTGATGATGCGTTTCGATCGTCAGCGTCTCAATAAACTGGGCTTCGATAAGTACATCTACATCCTCGTTTGCCTGCAGGTAGGTATTTTTTTCCGGATTAAGTTTTCCCTGCTTTTGAGGATTAATTAATCTATTTTTCACGGGTATTTGCAGATTTTGACCAAGAGTTTCCGTGCCCTGGACATCCAGCAACGCGGCGTTGTGCAGATGAGCTTTGAACAATTCCTTGGTGCCGCCTTTAACATGTGCGTCTAAGTAATCATTGGTGAACGTGGTGATTGTGTGCATATTGTTGTACTTTCTCCCAATCAGCGCCTGCTTCCTCTTCTCCAATTTCTGCTTCCCCTCCTGCTTTCCTCAGCGCTACCACCTCAGATTTGTATGCCTAAACCGAGTCCCCAAAATATACTATAATATTACCTCTGTGCGGTATTCTCTGTGCCCTCTAACGGGTCTTGCATAACATCTCCGGTGTTTGTTTCTTTGTAGAAGCACCCCGGGACACTGAAAAAGCCCCTTTTCTCCTTCCACTCCTACTACTACATTTGTGGATGCTTCCATTTGTGCTTTTGAATAACCCGCGTTTTAATAAATCAGAGTCAACCTCTCTCCCCACCTCCTCCTCCTTTACGCGTAACCGGTTTTGGTTAATTCAATAATAAGTTCCTACGAAACACGTGCCGTGCGTAACGCTAACGGCTACGGGCTTAACTCCTCAGATGATGCTGATGACGATGTAACTGCTGTGTCCTTAAAATTGGATGTACTTTCTGCTGATCCAGTTGCCGTTAAAGTGCACGCACGGATTATCGATTTCCTCCCTCCCCTACTTGGCATTTGCTAGCCGATCAGCTGATGTCAAAGCAGATCAGCTTTCGATTGAATCAACGGTGGGTGGGAGACGGTGGATTAACGCCCACGTATGACGAGTCTTGTCGACACTTGTTGATTCGGAGACCGTGAGCGTTCGTTACTAGGCGTCTGTATTAAGTATCGTCATGGAAATGTGAATTTAAACTAGTTTAGTAGATCAGGGATAACCTCCATTGATAGCATCTATCACGACCTTGATTTGACACCATTTTAATGATGTTCCATGAGTTCAGAAGTTATTCCTCGATACTCTGTAATGCGCTGTATTTTCCTGGCGAAATCTGGCTCTTTTTCGATTCACCTCGGCTGAAACACCGAAAAAGGTGAAACAATTTGGCGAAAATGACAACTGGACATTTGAGCCTGGTTTCTGACAACGATGAACAGTCGCCAAAGCATGGTGAGCTTCTCCAAGAGCTGATTCAAGAAGCAGCCTTTCATCAAACTCAATGGGACCGATTCGTTTTCCATCATCATGAAGTGTTAAATAACCACTTCCACTAAGGGAATGTTTCTAGTCGCTTCAGCCCATTGTGAGTTTCCTTTGTTGAATTATCTCGGGTATTTCCATGTTTGCTGGGTTTTATCCAGGGAATTTTTAACTGTACCTATCTGTTAAATGAGATTTGATCAATTTAAATGCGTGTTAGTATAAAGTTTTGTTCAATTGCATTAGATTCTGCAAATTGCTCAACCACGCACAATAGTCATTCATTGGTTTGTTAAAATGATCTGGAGAGTTCGCAGATGACCAAACATCGGAGACTGGCCTCATTAAAATTCACAAAAAGTTAAAAATCTTTTCAGGGGTCTGAGTCAAGCGTCTTACGACGTGGGGATGAATATTTTAATTTAAAATATTTGTATAATTCCTTAAGTAAATCACGGATTACATTTTTCCAAAAATCGCAAATTTACTGCTCTAAGTGACGTTTTACGAAGGCCAAATATTTGGTCGTAAAATTTACGGGTTACCAACCATTTTTTTACCTTTCTGAATGTCATTGGCCACACTGGTAATGCAGGCTTTACCCAATTAATCAGTCATTTCACGTTGGCGGCATTCGAATTCACCCCAAGTCTCTTCAACACGCCTTTCGGTAGAATTCCATCTATTAACAAGTTTAGGAATACTACGATCCAATCACTAGATAAACCAAGGTCAAATCAGGTCTTTAATGACAATTTTTTGGAATAGTAGTAGAGAATATTAATTTTTAACAACTTTTCCATGATTTTAAATTAACAACCATTACCTTTTTTGGAATTAAATATTTTTATGCAGGAAAAACGCTTCGCCATATTTCCTTACCCGGAAGCGATTCCTCACATCTGTTCCTTTGCCTGGTTTCAAACCCAAGTCTTATAGTTTTTATAAATAAGAAATCTGATAATATTTCAAATTTTCTTGAGTTTTTTAGATTTTTAATCTTAAAAAACCGAAGATAATTGTCGATAAACGGCCACCATTTTTTCTAGTCGACAAACATAAATCCTACGTTCTGTTGTTTGCATATTTTTATTACAAATAAACAATGTCATTTATAGTATCAATTTACTTTATAGTTTGACAGGAATTAAGGCAGACATCAGCTACGATAACCCATTTTTTCCGAGGAGAGAATCACTTTAAAATCTGCAGATAACAGTTGATTGAAATTTCGAAATCGACGATTCAACCATAAATGCATTTCTCTGAATATATATATGAATAATTTTTACTATAAGTAAGCTTATTTACCTCTATGATTGTAAAATTATTGTGCTCTATACAAGGCTCTATACAATTTCGTTTAATTTAAGATGGCACGTCTGCTACCGTGCAGCACAAAAAGCCAAATTGTTTATAAACTGAAGTCAGAATCAATTTGGAAACGGGTTGAATAAGTTCTGAGTTGCTTTCACTAAAGCGCACTTTTCTAAATATAACATTTCTTTAATCTAACGGTAAACAACAGCTGAAAGTGTATGAGGCCTCATGATGTGTGATCTTGTTGCAGAAACATGTTTTGAGAACTATCCAAATCTAGATTAAAAAGTTTACCTATAATTCTGACTTCTGCAACAAAGAGAATGCAAAAAGCAATAATTAAAGTATCTACAAGAATGAGGCAACCTCCTAAGTCCTATCCGAGTTGTAACTTTTTAACTGAGTGAAATTTAGAGGGTATTTTAAATTGTCTAATAGAGCTAAACATTACTTAAATGTTAAAATGGTAAAAGATAGTTTTTAAAAGACAACAAAATTAGCATTTACTTAATTAAAACTTTGCTAACATTGCAGTTCCCAAGAATCATTTAAAACACGTATTTTTGGATTTCAAAAAAGGAAACTCAGCAGAATTTGAATCCGCGTCAAAACCTGGGTGTGTTTTATAGTAGACAAAAACAAATTTCAATTTATTAGGTGGCATTTATGCTTCATTCTCCTTCTGTCCAACCATCTGTTGGCGATTTTGTTAGTTTATTCCAGAAAATTTGCAACTTTGGGATGTCGCATAACGTATTTTGCAAGAAAATATTTGACTGCATAATCACAAGGGTTCTAAAACTTCGCACATTGTTTTTGACCACAAAATTTCTTTAAAATTATTAAAATATGCTTGCTATTTGTAAAAATTCCTATCTTTTTAATGAAATTGCTAATAAGGCGTTGTCGTTTAAAAGTAACACGGAGCATATTAGCGTCGTTTAAACAGAAACATAAATTATGTGATGCAAGACAATTTTGTTCCGATTAAGAAGATAGTTTAGCAGAAAGTTCAAATAGCTTTCTAAATATGTCAAAATCACAGAAAGAAGCGTTTATAGTTCTCATTAGAGGTGAGTATTCTGTTGGTCATCAACGTCGGTATCTCATGTATCTCATTCTTGCTTTTTTCTGTTCACGGCCTTAAAACAAATTCCATTGCAAAATTTTCGGACCACGTTGCTTGGTAGTGCTTGAGTAACCTCCAGGACCTGACTATAATTGCATGAGTATGTCAACTTTAGCGATTAAGAAATGGTGCAATTACGTAGTGATAGACTTAAGTCAACTCTATCTCTAGTAGCATGTTTCTGAGCAAGTGTTGCTAAGCAACAAGAGGATGTTTATAAAAACCGTAGAGGTATGAAGGTTAAACATATCGGAATACTTCGATGAAGAAGTTTGTGAAGCTGGTGATCAGAGAGCTACAGCGATTGTACAAAATAATGAAAACACCTTGCGAAGTCAACAAAATGTATTTTTATATGGAGACTGCACCTACAGCCACAATTCTTCGAGGTACTGATTCATAAAAATCACTATTTGTTGATTTCAAAGGAGTTTTATCCTATTCTATTCTGAAATCAACCACAAATGCTCCACAGTAATGTGGTTGAGATCTGCGGATTGTGGTGGTGTCCAGATGTGATACTCAATTCCATTAGAATGAAACTTGGACTTAAGTGCATGATTTTCTGTCGAAAACAAACGACGCAGTATAAAATTTAAATTTCAAAAGGTGATTGTCTTGTTGTTCTCTGGATTTGAAACAGAGGATGTGATTGTGATAGATTACCATGGAAACGGAATAACAATAACAGAAGATTGGTAGCAGTCTGACTAATGGCGCTTTGATCAAATAGTGGGAAATGTAAACAACTTCAGGGTGGGTTTTTGTCCCGTCAATTGCATCAACGCATTATCCAAAGGTTCAGCCACAAGATGGTGTAAGATTAAAAGTGCTTCCCACTTGCCGACCGTGTTATTCCGAATTAACTTTATTAAACTTCTTCTTCTTTTCCGAAACTCAAAAAATATCCCAAATGGAAACCATTTGGCTCCGAAATCGCTCTCTAGAATCCTCTATGGACTTGAGAATCGCACTGACCTGAAAGTAAATCCTGCATTTAAAAAAAAACAAATCGGTGTATTATTAATAATTTCGAGATATCTCGGTGACTATTCTTTCACAGGCTACAAAACACTGTAAAATTAAAAATAATTTAAGATTAATTTTAAACATTTCTGGTTATATTGGACACCCAAAAATATCTCTAAACCAATAAAAACGGTTTAGGTGTACACAAAATATTAAAACCAAAACTTGAAATGACTTCTGCTCATGTTTTAAAATTATGTTTTATAAATAACGTAAAATTTTTTCCTGTGTTTGTGCGGTTAGTTTTCGTGCATCATTTGTTAATATTACGTGAATTTTCACTGAAAAGAACCTCACAAATATTGGTTTCTATTATTTTTGGCAATATTCTCTTGTTTAAAGTCGATTTATCACTCGAAGCTGCAGGGAATTGAATTTATTAAGATAGTAAAATTTAATTTGTTCTATTGTAACCATAGATTTCAACTGTCTAATGCCTTCGTCCAGCTGAAAATTTGTGAAAACCAGTTAGAATTTACTTATTCTTTATTCTATAATTTATTCTCTTCTTGAAAATGCCTTGAAAAATGCAATTTCCTTAAAACGTTTAACCCAATTATTGTTCACGAGTACTCTGTTTTTTATGCAGTCTGTTCGCTAAATACTTGTATTTCAAGTGTTCTAGAAGCGCACATATTAAGTTGTAAATCAGGTTCAATTTATTTAATTAAAAAGGTTAACCATGTTGTCTGAAAGGCCCTCTAATAGCGGTTGCCTAGAGACACGACGTAATCGCCTTGTTAAAGATTGTGTTAGACAATGAATTGTTTTAATGCCCTGATTATCAGTTTGGAGATAAGTACGTGGTCTAGCGGAAATAATTTTTATGACAGTTTCAAGAGGATGTCAGTTAGAGTTTCAGTTAGAAGGGGTCAAATTCACTTGGAAATGGTTGCTAAATAATGTTCTTTCTAAAAATTTCAATGGTATTTTTCAGTTGAAAGTAGTATCATTTTAAAAAGATGAATGATTGCACCTAGTCGCAACAAATCCTAAGTTATTCATTTAAAGTGCAACTAATTCATGACAAAATTAAAAGGCCATTTCAACCTGATTGTGGTTTAAATATCCTAAAATATTATCGTGTTACATCACTCTTGGTTTCTATATCTTTCTTGCTTGGATTTCTGCCAAACTGGGGATAAATTATTTGCATTTTTCAATTTACATTTTCTCCATTGCCTCTTTAGCATGCAATTGCAAATTTTTGCAGCTCCAGGTAAGGAACGGTTTTTGTATGAAAGTTAATAAACAAAAATCTCTAAAATGTGCCAAATTTTGATGGTTTATAACGCCAAATTGTTAGGTGTTTCTGCTACAGCAGGTGGTGATCTTTGAACTTAAAACAACGTTTACTTGAGAATAAGACTGACCTGAGTAGCATCGATGTTAAGAAATAAGCTCATGTGCTAATGCTCTCCTGTAAAGAATGTCGTTGACACCGAACAGGACCTGCCGATTTAAGCAAAAAATCGCAGCGCGTTTGTGAACCGTTTTTAAGGAATTGACGCAGTTTTACGGCAACAAACATGTTTATTGCTCCTCGTGGTGATAAACTTTAGAAGTACATGACGATAGGGTCATAGTTAAAGCGAGTAATCCGTTGCTGTCATCTATTTTAGGACAAATAGGCAAATTCATGGAATTTCAACGACAGTGTAGACGAAAAAATAAGCGTACTTGTTTGAAAGAGACCACCACCACTATCACCATCGTCAAACTGTCACTTTCTAGAATGTTCTAACCCAATCAACTCTCTGATTAAACACCTGGATTGTGGAAAACGTCGCTTTTTGGGAATCGATCATTTCGTGGTAAAAGACTACAGTTAAAAATAGCTAAAAGATCGACTGGAAAATCGATAATCAATTCTCCAAGATGACAGTTCAAAATCGTGGAGTAAAGGCCACCATATCTTGTTTTTTCCTCATGAGGATAATTTGATATGTGACGTCATAAACATAGCTAGCACGAAGCTCTTACAAGGTGTGTTTTGCATCGCCGTAGGTGTTATGAAACTTCCTATCTCAAGAATCAGAATCTTAATTTACTTTAAAACCAATAAAATCCGTCAGACTCTGGCAACTATTAATTTTTACTGTTTTGAAATTCCTTTTTATTTAAAAGTCAAAACAATTTCTCAAAGAGGAGAAATCATGACTGGAATTCAGAGCTGAGACGCACACCTACCATCTCAGCCAATAAACACGAGCTCTACTCACTTATCGATTGCGTGCATCGAGGCTAAATCTTATTGGCCAATGAAACCGGTCAAATTGTAAATTGATTACAATTTAGTGAGTTTTGTTATATGATCGGATTAAACTGAGAACTCTCTTCTGTTGAGGTGTATTTAAACAAATCAAATTTCGTTTTACAGAGCAATAAAATCGAAATTTGCTTGATTAAAAGCCTGTTAACAAGGAATTGAGTTGAAGAAAGGGAACTCAATAGCTAGAGGCATTCGCTTAGTTAATGGACGCTGTGGAAGTTGTGAATAAACGGAGATAATCATTCGTTCTATCTATTCAAATTTAGGACATAACTTATGGGGTTAAATGAAGTTGACAACCCACCCATCGATCTGGAGCACTTCTCCTGTACGATGATTCCATCCTGAGTTCTCCTCTCCAACTCCACAATTCCGTTGACCTCACTGCCCTTCTCGAGAATCACGTCGAGAGACGGCCAGTCCTGGGCGTAGGAGACAGCCATCCTGTCACTGCCTGATTCACTGATCGCCGGGGAGGGCCGGGTCCTGGTTGACCCGTTTGTCGGACAAAACGTCTCGTCTGCCTCACCGTCTCCATTCAAATCGACACAGACACCCTCTCCTGGAGTGTCGGGGTTTGTCTTGGTGTTGCAGGCTATTTGTTTAACTGGGAAAAATCGATACCGATACTCATGAGCTTCTCTAAACCCCTAACGAAAAATAATCCTTTTCTAGTAATGTATGGGCATTCAAACATGCTCCTTTCTCAGAAGTTAAAATAATTAACCCAAAGATGACGAAGAGCGGAATGGATTACGACTGGAACGGTTCCACAATGGAAGAGAATGAATTTTATCCACTGTGCAGCTCTCGGTGAGGGGAAATTTTTGTTTAAACAGAGATCTGTGCGTGTTCACTAAACTCTGCAGTGATTTTGAGAGTCGTGGTCTTGTGATCCTCTTTAACTATTTCATTTAGAGTCTGACGGTCTTCCAGACAACAGCTTCGACTTTCGGGCAGACCTGTGTTGCTTTCCTGAGGATAACATTTTTCTCTCTCCTTGGAAATAGATTATTTAAAAACTTTGCGATCCCCCCAGCAATCAATCGATTTAGAGTCCGAAGGTCACCTACAAATTTGACACTCGGTCTGTGCTTTCCTGATAACGACGTTTTTCCTTCTCTGGGACAGTTTCTGAGCATCAACAATTCGGTCTCCTTGAGAGTTCGAGAGGGCTGACAGTTTTATTAGGTTATGCTCCCTTTTAAAATATTAAAAAAGCAGTTAATTTAAACAAACACATTAAATAGCGCCCGCACGAAAGATTATTTAGGCATTTTGAGTGCCAAATAATAATTTATTTACCTTATTATTTGCGTCCCGTCTCTTGTGGCCGTTATCGAACCTAACGTCTACTAATCCAACTATTTTAGGTAGCATAGTGATACTCTATGGCAAATTGTGTGCTGGTCACAAACCAATCAGTCACGGAATGCAGTGACTTTTAGAAGTTTTAAAAATTTCCATAACGCAGCCTTGGGGTAATAGGGCATTTACGTAGCTGACAACCCAGACTGGCTAAAGAATTTCCTTTGTTACAAAAGACCCAAGAATTCGAAGACAAGATACTGGATTCTGTGACGAAATAGTGGTTGATTAGAGACCTTGGCAACTTGCAATTATCACACGGTTTGGAAACACTGTAGGACAGAAATATGGAAGAAGCACCAAGGAAAGGCAAAACTTCTCCGAAACCAGCTAAACACGACAATAAACTGTAATGATGCACGGACAACGACAACTTCTTCAAAGCGTTTTAGAATGTTGGAGCAGACACCTCAAGGTGAACTGGTCTGTCCCTCTAGCAGTCGAAAAATGTGATTTTCTCTTAGGAATTACCCTAGTCTCGACCTTGGCCACCAAGTTTAGGTTTGGAGACAGCCGAAAGAGTTGCATTTAATCCAGACTGTGGCGCAATGATCACCCCTCGAGGAAGAATTAACTATTTCGGGATATTTTACGACTCACTTCATCTTATGGTTGTGCAGGAACTGTGGTTTCCCGAGTGAAACGTCGTCATCATTCAGGAATTAGGTAATGCGCCAATACATACTGGCAGATTTGTTAAGGAATGGTGGTGCAACCTCAGCGTCACTACTGAGATTCAAGCATGAAATCGATTTCTTCCACAAAAGAACTGGGTGAGAGTGTTTAAACCGAAGAATTGGGGCTGTAATTGTCAAAAGGTTGGCCTGCACCCATATTAACAAAAATAGTTTGTTGATTTTTCAAAGTGTTTTCACCATTTTATGCCAACTCTGTATGTCGTTGAAACTGCTTTGAATGCAAACCAAAATATCCGAAAAGACATTTTAAGCTAATATAATTTCCTTATTCGTTTTAACGTAGCGGTGCTTTCAAAATAGTTGGAACACGAAAATTAACTGCGAAAAAACACGGAATCCTTAGCACAAAGATACAGAATTTTGCACAAGAAAACGATTCTCTTGAGTGCTCTGCTTTTCAGTTTATCAATGGACCTGTGATTACCTCAAAATAGCAAAAAAATAATTACTTGAGGAAACAATAATTTGTTGGAGCCATTGTAAAGATTAATAAATTGAAAATAAAGAATAATATTGGGAAACTAAAAATTCACGACATGTTATAAACTATTAGGGATGGACAAAATAGTGGAAACATCTCAGTTCTCCGAGTTGTTGATTCAAACGAATTGCGAATTATTGATTCCAAAGGAATCTTAGCCTCCATTCTACAGTTAAAACAACCTGCCCCACCCAGTTCCTTTTAGAGATGATGGAGGACGAAATCGACTTCTTACAACCCGGAACTACTTTGGTTAATTGCGCATTCACAGCAGATTTCATTGGAAAATCTACACCTCAGGGAAAGTGGATTTGTACAATGTCAACACCAGTCCTTCGTCTGTGTTTGGCCTGCCAGATCTCAATCCGTGGATGCACGGTCTTCCGAAAAAAACACGCACTAATCGGCGCCGTGCTCTGCCAGAACCACTACAAAAGCCGTCGAATCAATCAACGAGAGAATTTAAGCAGCCGTTTATGAGGAGATCCCAAGAAGGACAAAGTCACATCACCCTCATACTGTCACTGATACTGTCAATGTCACTGTCGAAGCGTCACGTGAGCCATGCAGACGCAGACGCGGACGCGACAACAAACCAGACCGTACTGGGCAGCTTCCAGACACGCAGCCAGGTCCACCAAGTCAATCAACTCCCACGTAGCCTGTTAGAGTCGCAGTCATGCTCTCTTCGTCTCCACACACATACAAACAGACACGCCTTTCTTATCAATGTTCTGGAGGTACCAAACGTTCTCCAAAGAAATCGTTCTGTTAAGCAGTGCTCCTCTTTGCCTTTCAACCTAAGTGCTGCCAATCCACCGAAGTCTGTCATAAAGACGGGTGTTTTGAGTTAAATCCTGTGTCGAAGATACTGAAATTTCCTTGTATATAGAATATCTATGGAAGCTTTTTCAATGTCGTAGCTGTGAACCAATGGTGGAGGACGAAGAAATCGATCTTCTACTACTTCTTCTCTATCCCTAAGAACGAAATTCCTCTGTGTTTTAAGAATACCAAGCGGAGGTATTCGAGAACCGAGACGCCAGTCAGCAATGCTTAACTAGCTAGCTAGTTGACGAAAACTGCTATAAAGTGGACCTAGGATTGTTGGGCTGTTTTCAGGAGTGTCAGTGGTGCATCCTTTGTAAATACGGAGGATAGTAGCCAGTGGCATCGCGACTATCCACAGACACACTGAACACGGTGGACGCAACAATCTGACAGGATGATGAACTGGAGAATACGAAGTGGCTGTGCTAGCACAGCAGACGATCTGTATCACTGAAACTCTTCCCAAAGTGCTGGCTAGAAGACCAAATAACGCATTCGTCGGACGCATACCCTCAATCTTTCCTGTAGAGCCTCATTCAATACGCATATCTATCCAACTACTTGAGTGTAAACGCTGTCGCTCAAGGACTTACACATTGAAATCGTTCGTTAAGTTAGAAATTGCTGCAAATATATCTAGCAGGCCAGCCCATCAGTATTTAAGAATGTCTTACGATGATAAACATCACTTTTTAAGTTACGACGCATTAAAAATGAACGAAATTGGGTATGGTGGAGAAATAAAATTGCAGTTTCTATGATGGAATCCCGCTTAAATCGAAGTATCCATGGTTCACTTAAAGCGACTGAGAACATAACATCCACTCAGCTTATGGAGAGAGGAGTGTGTGAATTAAGAAGGGCATTTCAATTCTGCCATTGCAGGCACTCCGATGAAACGCTTCATCTAATGCACGAATTTGAAAAACCCACCTAGTTGTTAGCACAATCAAAGATTCGTTTGAATGTCTCGACCAACAGTTTATTAAGTACAAACATCCTGGGAAACTTAAAAAATCAATAATTAAAATAAATTGGCAATTCTCTGCAAACAAAAAGCGTGCAATTTGTGTGATAAAATCAAACCACGAGTTCTCCCAGCAGCGTTTTCCAGAGCTGTCTAATGAAGTACTACCTTCCATACATAAGTACTGTGAATTTCGCAGTGTACTTCTTAACTATTTGTTAGTGGAATAGTCAACCAATTTTCCGTATCAGTTCGGTTCTAGTAAGCAATATTTCAGCCCTTTAGAAAAAACTCCTATTAATTCAAATGAACCAATAACTGTACTTGCTACTAGGCCAATTAGTACTTGGAGAAATCATTTTAAATTCAACTTCCTAGAGCGACAGAATTAAAAGACAAATATTTGTGGAGTGATTTTGCATAACAAACAAAGTGCCTTCTATAAAATTAAGGGTAAGTGACCAGCGAATGAGTTAAATGATCTTCTAGCACCTTGGGAATAGTTTCGAAGACGATCTGATTTCTCTCGCAGCATGAGGCATGTTTCCTGAAAATTTTCTAACGTGCCAAATGACCAAATATTTCATTCGTAGACCGTACATCTTGTGTATATCTTCTGTTGCTTTAAGATATAGTTATAAACTATTTTTAGTTGTTCATGCTTGGAAATATGTTCTCCAAGCTATCCCATAAGTCATGTCCGAAATTTGCCCTAATAAATTAGACGATATTAAAGATATTTAATAAAGTTTTTTGGAATTAGCCATCACTTTTACAAAATTTTTTCACAATCAAATGTTGCTTTATAGAAAAGAACAATAAAAATTTGCTGAATTTAAATCACTCATAGTAGACCCAAATGGTTGTGTTTGTTTCGAGTGAAATTGTAATGACGCTACGGTAACCGCTACCCAAGGACATATTAATCCCTTTAACTGAGTGCATTTGCCCGAACTAACTGCCCAAGTTGTTTACTGATAAATCAAGTCCACCATAGCATAACACAGTTGTTTCCACTGACTCAATGATAAACGAATCTTCAACTACATTTAAGACTTAATTACTCGTTTTATTTATTCTAAATTAGAATTTACCAGATATCATGTTTGAGATAGGTGATAGGATGGTTACAATAATTTTTCTCCAAATTCAAACAGATCTTAGAAGTGTATTGGTGTTTATATTATCTTTTTCGCTATACCGTTACCTAGTCAGCTCGCAGATAGATAATTTTGGTTGAATTTGGCTCAGCGTTAGAGACTCCAGATTATTCTAACCCAGTATAAAATATCAAAATTAACAAATTTTAAAGTTATTTGTTTATTATTTTTGCCATTAAAAATTGTTATAAGCTAATAAAGGTGGCGGACCTCTCGGACTTTCAAAGGAGTCGAATTTTTGGCTTCTCAAAAGTGATAACTGTCGCGCTTTGAAAGAGGAGAAAATTGACTTCCTCAGCACAGCACGGCACAGGTCTGGCCGAAAGTCGTCGAAGTTATTTTATTGTCTGACACCGTCGGATTCTAAATGACATGGTTAAGGAAGATAGCATGACCAAGGCTTTGAAATCACTGCAGAGCACCCAAATTAACCCTAGTTTCCACAGAAATGTTCTTCAAAAGAGCTGCAATTAGAAAACCTCGGCTCTCAAAGACTACAAATGCTCGAAAGCGTTTGAAGTGGTGGAGCAGACATCTCCAGAATTGGTATGTCCTTTGAGAAATGGAAAAATGTGATTTCCTCTGATGAATCATCGTTTTCCACCTTAGTTCCGATCTCCGGCAGAATCTAGCCCTGACTGCTGCCTTCTGCCAACATGTAAAACATTTCAGGGGTCTGTGCCGATGATTTGGGGGATACTTCCTGGAAATCTCTCACTGGGCCAATGATTTCTCTTCATGAAGGCTAGAAAAAATACCACAACCAAGGTACTTGTATTTATACACACACACGCATAGGAATAAGAACAAAATTAGGTAAATTCGGTTCATCTACGGGGAATCATACAATGTTTTCCTGAGCTAGTTTTCGGCTAAAAAAGGCTTTGAGGCTCTTAATAGTGGTGCCCAATGTCTCAGCGAGGTCTCTCAGAACGGATCTTGGTGGACGCTTGAACTTGGAGTAGACGTTAGTTAGCAACTCGATTTCTTCCTCATTACACCCCGTAATCATCTTCCTGAGCGCATGATCTAAAGCACAACCAATGAAAATAAGCGCAAGCCAAACTCACCACGTCTTCCTCTGAGTAGATAGTAGGGACATACAATATTGTTGTTTTCGTCAAAGCGATAAAAATCAGTGCTCTTTGTTCTTTTCCGTATGTGATCCCCCATGCTTCTGTAGAATGTAAAATGAGCAAAACGTCGGGGTTTATTTTGCCAGTCTCGATGGCAGTTCACACGAATAGTGCTCGAATAAGGCAAACTGACCAATAATGAATCGTAAAAATGGAGTTTTTGAAGACTCAGGCTGAGCACTGGTCCCGATGAGTTGAATTGATCAATTTGAGTCCTGATTTGTAAATCTCATGCGACTTTTGTGAGTTTTATTATAAAGGAATTTACTGAATTTTAGACAAAATAGGCGAATCACCTTTAATATGGTGTAGATCTAACTTCAGTTCGCCTAGACATTGATTCATGCAGTTTGTAAAGTTTTGATTCCAAAAGAATAGTATCCAATTCCTCTTCAGTTGAAACACCCGCGAATTGGTGCAGTATTACCATCATCCATTCGAAAAATATAGTTTTTGGACTGCCTTAGGATAGTGAAATTGCTAGCCTAAAATTCCTACAGAGTCTCAGTTGTTAATTCTTCTATCATGATGGGAAATCATTTTTCTAGGAAGTTTTACAATTATTTCTCCAATTTACCACTTGGTTCATATAGGCCTAATTGGTTAATTTGAATTTATAAAATCCACGATGTTGTAGAGATATTACCAAGTTGAACAAATTAATGGTGAAAATTGCCTTAATATTCGAGTTAAACTTAGTTGATAATAATTACACTTGTGAAATTATGCTACTTATAAAGTGGTTATCACTTTAAAGAACTTCCAAATACGTTCCAGGTAAGAGAAAACTCAGGATGGAGGTATACATTTGTGTTAGGCGAAACAAACTAGCACAGAATGGACGCGGTGTTGACGGCGTTGTGTGCACTCATTCCCGTTACAGGGCACAAATGGATACTAAGCGATTTTTGATTGTTTCTTACCGTTGGCTTCCTGCCTTTGAACAAGTACCCTTACAGCACAGCACATAAACGCTACACTTATATACAAAAGATAAGAATTCATTACTAAGTACAGAAAAAGCATTTCTTTTAATAAATTTAAATTTCTATCAGTTTATTTTTTCATTTCTTTGAACAAGTATTTTTACTGTTTTTGAAGTGTTTTTTTTAATCTAAAATGCCAAATGTTTGTACTGGTAACCAACATTTTGATCCAGCAAATTTTTATCATGTATTTCTATAAAGCAACATTTGATTATGAAAAAAGTTTTCATAAAAGTGATGGCTAATTCAAAAAGACGTTATTAAATACTTTTAATATCTTCTAATTTATTAGGGCAAATTTCAGACATGATTTATGGGATAGCCTGAAGAACATATTTGCAAGCATGTACAACTACCAATAGCTTCATAACTATACCTTAAAATAATAGAAGATGTACAGAAGATGTACGATGTACGAATGAGTTAATTGGTCATTTGGCACGTTAGAAAGTTTCCAGGAAACATGCCTCATGCTGCGAGAGAAATTAGATCGTCTTCGAAACTATTCCGAAGGTGCTAGAAGATCATTTAACTCATTCGCTGGTCACTTACCCTTAATTTTATGGAAGGCACTTTGTTTGTTATGCAAAATCACACCACAAATATTTGTCTTTTAATTCTGTCGCTCTAGGAAGTTGAAATTAAAATGATTTCGCTAAGTACTAATTGGCCTAGTAGCAAGTACAGTTATTGGTTCATTTGAATTAATAGGAGTTTTTTTCTAAAGGGCTGAAATATTGCTTACTAGAACCGAACTGATACGGAAAATTGGTTGACTATTCAACTAACAAATAGCTAAGAAGTACACTGCGAAATTCACAGACTTATGTATGGAAGGTAGTACTTCATTAGACAGCTCTGGAAAACGCTGCTGGGAGAACTCGTGGTTAGTTTTACCACATAAATTGCACGCTTTTTTGTTTGCAGAGAATTGCCAATTTATTTTAATTATTGATTTTTTAAGTTTCCCAGGATGTTTGTACTTAATAAACTGTTGGTCGAGACATTCAAACGAATCTTTGAATGTGCTAACAACTAGGTGGGTTTTTCAAATTCGTGCATTAGATGAGGCGTTTCATCGGAGTGCCTGCAATGGCAGAATCGAAATGCCCTTCTTAATTCACACACTCCTCTCTCCATAAGCTGAGTGGATGTTATGTTCTCAGTCGCTTTAAGTGAACCATGGGTACTTCGGTTTAAGCGGGATTCCATCATAGAAACTGCAATTTTATTTCTCCACCATACCCAATTTCGTTCATTTTTAATGCGTCCTAACTTAAAAAGTGATGTTTATCATCGTAAGCATTCAAATACTGATGGGCTGGCCTGCTAGATATATTTGCAGTAATTCCTAACTCAACGAACGATTTTAATGTGTAAGTCCTTGAGCGACAGCATTTACACTCAAGTAGTTGGATAAATGTGCGTATTGAATGAGGCTCTACAGGAAAGATTGAGGGTATGCGTCCGACGAATGCGTTATTTGGTCTTCTAGCCAGCACTTTGGGAAGAGTTTCAGTGAAACAGATCGTCTGCTGTGCTAGCACAGCCACTTCGTAGTCTCCAGTTCATCATCCTGTCTGAATGTTGCGTCCACCGTATGCAGTGTGGCTGTGGATAGTCGCGATGCCACACGCTACTATCCTCCGTATTTACAAAGGATGCACCGCAGACACTCCTGAAAACAGTCCAACAATCTCAGGTCCACTTTATAGCAGTTTTCGTCAACTAGCTAGCTAGTTAAGCATTGCTGACTGGCGTCTCGGATTCTCGAATACCTCCGCTTGGTATTCTTAAAACACGAAGGGATTTCGTTCTTAGGGATAGAGAAGAAGTAGAAGAAGATCGATTTCTTCGTCCTCCACCATTGGTTCACAGCTACGACATTGAAAAAGCTTCCATAGATATTCTATATACAAGGAAATTTCAGTATCTTCGACACAGGATTTAACTCAAAACACCCGTCTTTATGACAGACTTCGGTGGATTGGCAGCACTTAGGTTGAAAGGCAAAGAGGAGCACTGCTTAACAGAACGATTTCTTTGGAGAACGTTTGGTACCACCAGAACGTTGATAAGAAAGGCGTGTCTGTTTGTATGTGTGTGGAGACGAAGGGAGCATGACTGCGACTCTAACAGGCTACGTGGGAGTTGATTGACTTGGTGGACCTGGCTGCGTGTCTGGAAGCTGCCCAGTACGGTCTGGTTTGTTGTCGCGTCCGCGTCTGCGTCTGCATGGCTCACGTGACGCTTCGACAGTGACAGTGACAGTATCAGTGACAGTATGAGGGTGATGTGACTTTGTCCTTCTTGGGATCTCCTCATAAACGGCTGCTTAAATTCTCTCGTTGATTGATTCGACGGCTTTTGTAGTGGTTCTGGCAGAGCACGGCGCCGATTAGTGTGTGTTTTTTTCGGAAGACCGTGCATCCACGGATTGAGATCTGGCAGGCCAAACACAGACGAAGGACTGGTGTTGACATTGTACAAATCCACTTTCCCTGAGGTGTAGATTTTCCAATGAAATCTGCTGTGAATGCGCAATTAACCAAAGTAGTTCCGGGTTGTAAGAAGTCGATTTCGTCCTCCATCATCTCTAAAAGGAACTGGGTGGGGCAGGTTGTTTTAACTGTAGAATGGAGGCTAAGATTCCTTTGGAATCAATAATTCGCAATTCGTTTGAATCAACAACTCGGAGAACTGAGATGTTTCCACTATTTATGTCCATCCCTAATAGTTCATAACATGTCGTGAATTTTTAGTTTCCCAATATTATTCTTTATTTCCAATTTATTAATCTTTTACAATGGCTCTAACAAATTATTGTTTCCTCAAGTAATTTTTTTTGCTATTTTGAGGTAACCACAGGTCCATTGATAAACTGAAAAGCAGAGCACTCAAGCGAATCGTTTTCTTGTGCAAAATTCTGTATCTTTGTGCTAAGGATTCCGTGTTTTTTCGCAGTTTATTTTCGTGTTCCAACTATTTTGAAAGCACTGAGGAAATTATATTAGCTTGAAATGTCCTTTCGGATATTTTGGTGTGCATTCAAAGCAGTTTCAGCGACATACAGAGTTGGCATAAAATGGTGAAAACACTTTGAAAAATCAACAAACCATTTTTGTTAATATGGGTGCAGGCCAACCTTTTGACAATTACAGCCCAATTCTTCGGTTTAAACACTCTCACCCAGTTCTTTTGTGGAAGAAATCGATTTCATGCTTGAATCTCACTAGTGACGTTGAGGTCGCACCACCATTCCTTAACAAATCTGCCAGTATGTATTGGCGCATTACCTTATTCTTGAAAGATGACGACGTTTCACTCGGGAAACCACAGTTCCTGCACAACCATATGATGAAGTGAGTCGTAAAATATCACGAAATAGTTAATTCTTCCTCGAGGGGTGATCATTGCGCCACAGTCTGGATTAGATGCAACTCTCTCGGCTGTCTCCAAACCCAAACTTGGTGGCCAAGGTCGAGATTAGGGTAATTCCTAAGATAAAATCACATTTTTTCGACTGCTAGAGGGACAGACCAGTTCACCTTGAGGTGTCTACTCCAACATTCTAAAACGCTTTGAAGAAGTTGTCGTTGTCCGTGCATCATTACAGTTTATTGTCGTGTTTAGCTGGTTTCGGAGAAATTTTGCCTTTCCTTGAAGCTTCCTCCATATTTCTGTCCTGCAGTGTTTCCAAACCGTGTGGTTGTTGCAAGCTCTTGCCAAGGTCTCTAATCAACTACTATTTCGTCACAGAATCCAGTATCTTGTCTTCGAATTCTTGGGTCTTTTGTAACAAAGGTAATTCTTTAGCCAATCTGGGTTGTTGGCTACGCAAATGCCCCAAATTCTTTCAAATGGTCGGGAACTCAGATTGTCCATCTCAATCACTTTCGTTATAAAAAAGAGAAATTAAATTCGTTAACTTGAATCAACAAATTGATCGCCACCTACTGAACTCTCAGAATTGACTTCACAGAGCTCCTATAACGGACAGTTATAAGTTCTTTTTAAATATGCTAAAACGGAATTATAATTGCCAACACCTTCGTGTTCAGTAATTGATAAAAATATGCTGAAAATTCTTTATTGCGAATTCGATTTTAACACTTTTTGGACAAAAATATCGGTCTATCCCACAAGATCGATTTGAACTCTGTCTTTTTAAATTGAGTGAAACTTGAAAAACCAATCGAAATATGCAATAGTTGCATTAATAAGCTTGTTCATAGATAAGGAAAACTAAAAAACATCTAGGGAATACAGATAGGATTAAATCGTCGATTTAATGTAATATTTGAGCACTTGTTTTACTTATTCAAACATAACCTTTGGGTCAACCTCTTATAAAGTCACCAGCTTTTAAAATTCAATTAATCTTAGGGATATTCAGTGTCAAAAATTGTATATTTTTTAAGATAAAAAATTTCGAGGATTTTTTATGTAAATACTACTATCACTACAGAGCTTCTCAATGAAAACTTAGAACAGTACCCAGTTTCCACAAAAAAGTTTTTCGTCGGGAGCTGCAGAGTGGAGCAGGATTCCATCAAGAAAGAGCTGCGGTTAGAAAACCTCTGCTCTGAAATGGGACGAATTTTTCAAAGCATTTATAGTGGTAGACGAGAAACCTTCAGAATTAGTCTGCCCCTCGAGCAGTGGAAAATTATCGACTAGACGTCTAGCCCCCATAGCTGGCGTCAGGCCGCCACAAAACTTTATTTGCTTAAACAATCCTGGCTCTGTTACTGTTGATTTCTAATATGCCACTGGAGATTTGGCTTTCAATAGACAGAGAAGCACTTCAACCCCCTAATTGCCGACAACAGTAGGTTTGAGAATTCAGTTAAATTAAGTGCAACCACCGCTATATTTAAAAAAGATGGAACTCAAAATCCAGCACGAAATTTGTTGATCCCTCGGTTTTAGCAAGTGTACCTGCAACCGATGGAACAGCAGTTAGATCAAAAATCGAACCATTTTGCATTTAGAGGTCTTAGATCAAATTGACTGGAATAAACTCCTCCTTGACTGCCAAAACTACCAAGAAAACGACTTCCGTTTGTATTGCTCAGTAACCAAGGACTGGTCTACAGACCCACGGGCTTCCACAGAAATCGATAACTGTAGCCAATCAGATTTCTTGACCAAAGTCATCGGTCACGTGGACAAATCGAAGCGTGGAAATCTGCAACAGAAGTGGCATGGATCCCGCCCACCTTCTCGTGGTTGAAACGAAACCCAAAGCCTTAGGCTGCCACAATGCTTCCTCACGCATTTCGCACGTGATAAACAAATTCAGTCAGGGGAAAAACTGTTACCTTGCACTCAAATTAGCTGTTCCCACTGCATCGAGAGCTCTTGGCACATGATTCCCGCTAGAATACGACTTAAAAACAGCCTCTAAAGACAATTCAAAAGATCATAGGCGCTTGACAATGAGTATAAATGCGGCGATATACAACATGCACACAGTGGGAGACGTAAAAACGGGTCGTACAAACTCTAAGAGGGGTGGGTACCAACGAAGGCGGTTCTTTACAGACACTACTGCCCATCGGACCAGCGTTCATCGCCCTTGCCCCCGCTGGGGCGAATGGGCGATCGATCGCGGCGTCTCGGTGGTGGCGACGGTGACGGGGAGACATTTCGACCCCCGTAGCGAGAACCGCGGCTGCCGTAGGACGGCGGAGCATAGTCGTCGGCATAGCGACGAGGCGGGGGGCGATCCAAGGACCTGCGTCCACTGCGGTAACCGTCGTAATTCGAGCGTTTTCCCATGTACACACCAGGAGTGGGCTTGTGTGGCGCTGTGGTCAGACTGTAGTCGACACGGGCAATCTTCCCGTCGATCTCCAAGCCCCCAGAACAACTCGCCATCGCCCGCTTCGCATCCTCAGTCGCCTCAAAGTAGACAAAGGCGAAACCACGCGACTTGCCTAGAAAAAATAGAGCAAAAACAACATTGGTGCTAAACTCGGGTGGTAAAATGTGTGTGAAGGGTACAAAATTATGCCAGAAGAGTGCGTTTTGTTCAAACGAAGCTTGACTTTCAGATAGGAGTTGCCTTGTTCGTTGGGGCCACAGTACCTGTCATGTTGTCGTAGACCATCTTGATGTCTTCAACACGTCCGTAATCAGAGAAAACGTCGTAAAGGTCGCTTTCACGGGTGCTGAACGAGAGACCGAACACCCCCAGGACTCTGCAGGGACGGGGTTGTTCGTTGCGACGCGGCGAGAAACGGCTGGGGTAGTAGTTTCTACCCTCACCGCCACTGCGACGGTCATTGTAGTCTCTTCGTGGAGGTCTTCTGTCATCGACTTCATCATAGTCGCGGTGACGTGAACGCCCTTCGGAGCGGTAGTCAGAACGGTGGCGTCTTTCTTCGGCTCTACAAGTCGAAAACAAAAGAACAACACTCATACCCACTACGAAGGCAAGAAGAGCGATGATAAATAGCTTACACGTAGTCCTTCGGGCGACCACGATGAGATGGAGCGTCGTAGTCATCATAGCGTGACGAGCGGTATTCTTGATTCTCGTACGACATTTCAGCTGAAACCAGATTTGAAATTACGTTGCGCTGTTTCACTCAAAATTTTCCAACTTTCATTTTCCGATAGGATTCTTCAAAATTTCCAGAGCCCAAATGTGATTGAAGGAATCTTCACTCCAAGCCATTTTTAATTTAGCGATTTGCGAGCTTGTCAGGCATAGAATAGTTGAAGCACTGTCTCTTCATGTTGAAAATTGACGAATTTCAAAATGACTATCAACCCCCACAACTTATAAACTCGGAATTAATGTGCAAACATGAAAATACTTGAACCCACGTCCAGCTAAAACGCACCTGCTCGCAGAACGATCCGAAACGATAAAGTGGTGAAATAATATGGCACACTATAACAAGACAAAACAAAATGCTCATATAAGTTTGCTATGCAAACATATACTAGTAATCAATTTTAATATTTTTTAAACGCTTTTTTTCTTTAATTAATGAATATATTTTTATGTTGTTAAATTCTTACTAATGAAAGTACGCTAACTGCAAATTGATCTTCATTTTGTGTGTATTTTGAATTGAATCATATCCTTGCTGTCATTATTAAAAAAGATATTGTATTTGATCTTTTATTAAAGCAAAAATTGGAGTCTAAGACTGTGCTCTACGTGCTGCATCAAGCTCGTGTGGTTTTACGATAGAGCAACAACGTTCATTAATCTAACACTGATGACAGGCTGTTAATTTTAAATTCCAAATAAACGAAAGGCACTTTTGAGTTTCCAAAAAGTCTTGAGACGCCTGGCTTTAGCTCCTCATGACTCACATAAGATTCAGAAGCTCCTAAATCGCAGTTATTTGTCTTTTGGGAATGAGAAAATCATTACATTTTACACTAAAAAGTTGCTCTATAAATATTTTGAACTCTTATAATCCTTGGTTCTTCATATTAGACTAACCATTATGATAACGGGTTAAAAATTCTGAAAAATTAACTTATCTTACTCAATCCGCACATATTTAAAGACCCATTTTTCGACATAAATGCTATTTAGCTCGATGAACTCTCACCTTTGCCTCCTATGAAACAATAAAATAGATTCCTTCGAGAATTAATCTGGGTTGCTGAACAGACAATGACTTAAACAACTGCACTTATTATATAAATAATAATGATAGGTGAATAAATTACATTTCAAGATAATCAGAAAATGTTATTTATAATTTTTTGGAGATAAGACAGTGAATAAGAGGGTCAACCTTTTCCAAGTACCTGTAATCATTGTTGGTCGAATCTTGAGCACAAGGTGACCATTCATTTGGATTTTTTGCCATAGAAATCCAAAGATAAAGTCTCGATTCTGCTTTATTATTCAATTTGAAGACATATTAAGTCCATATCAGCGTAGGAGACCCTTTTAACAGCCAAAAGCCTAATACCAATGATTCCTCCTCAATGACTCGAGAATGCTCACATCTAAGCATTGTGTCCTCAATTCATCTTGAACTTCAGAGCGGATTTCGGCAGTCCAATGCTCTACACGTTATATTTGGGTTTAGCCAATGCACTAGTGTTCCATCACTATTCACCCAGCCAGTCAAAAGAGAATTGTCAAAAACAAAAGGGTCTTTTATTTGGACAGCTTAAGAAGTAGAGCGTTGCGGTTGTGTTTGGGTTGGTATTCACGTCAAATTTATAGTTGCCAAATACACCTGTGTTCAACACCTCTATTCACCTTTCATCCGTAATCTTCTTAGTAGACTTTTAACAAAAAACGATAACCCATCTTTACCGTTTGATATTATTGGCTCAAATAAGGTCCGGCCAATCAATCAGACTTCCAATATTTTAAAGTCATTTCGTATTGGATAAAAAGCATTTAAACACGAATCTTGTGATTCTGATGGACAGATACGGCAAATAGTCATGAATTTTTAATCAAACCACATCGCTACGTGGTCATTTCTCACAGTTTACGACAAATTACACTGAAACTCAGATTAATTCGCAAATCGGAAAAGGGATAACTGTGCGATTAGGTCAAACCACTTCAATTTTTTTGTGAGTCTTGAATTATTATTTTTTGAAAAATTTAACTAAACTCCTTTTTTAAAAAGGAACAGATTTACGAAGTCTCAAAGAAAGACGACCTTAAGTGTTGCAAATCGATATTTTTCCAATCTGAGATTTTATCGATCGATCTTACCTACTGGAGTAAAATTTAGTTTTTGTTAACTTACAAAACTAGCCTGAATTCTTGGGCAGACCACTTAGCAATCGATTTATTGATCGTTCTAAATCACAGGAGGATTGATTCAGTACAAGAGAGGAGAGCTGCTGTTGGTTAAAACCGGCACATTTCAGAGGACTTTAAAGTGGCTTTGTTATGCGAATTTTGGGGGATGTCTACTACATCACTCTAAACGCTCTGAAACATTCGTCGTCTATAAGAGGTGCATTTGGCCACCATAAATTTGACATGAATATTAGCCCAAACACAACCACAACGCCCTACTTCTTAAGCTGTCCAAATGAAAGTTCCTTTTATTTTTGACATTTCTCCTACCTGGGTTGCTAAAATTTCCGTGACGTTACTCCAGAAACAATTATAGCCTTTTAATTCCAACACCCACATGTAGCAACAACGAACAGGTAACACCTACTAATGCATTAACAATCACTCAGTTATGCTGGGAAAGCGATTTAATCTCCTCCCTGACTGATTGCTGAATGAATAAGGGAAAAGTAATAAGGTGACAATGGGAAAATAATGTCAAATGATAATTAATCATAGCCTTTCATGAAACCGACTGAAACACTGGTTAAATCGATAAAATCGATAAATTGGAAATAGTTCAAATGGGCGATATCGTGTTGAAATTGGTTGATAAAAACAGCAACCTTTGGCCGATTTATTGATTTTTAACCTCAACGCCCATTCGATCAATACCCAGGCACTAAGATAACCTGAGCTGCTCAACTAAACAGGTGACTGGATCCTAAAAATAATTCTTCTTTAATCATACGTGTATTCTAATTACCGCTGCCCAAGCAGCCAGCGTGTCGGTCATGCTAGCAGTTTACCGAAGATTCCATTCTTTTTAGCGTCCCGAAAAGAGTTCATTACTACTATTAGGCTTCATATACTGTACTCACGATTTGGGTAATGGTGAGAACCCACGATAATGTCCACCCACTCACTCCTACAGGCTTTGTATCTGGGTCTGCGTGGTTCAAGTGAGCATCAGGGAACTTAGAAAAGATTATTCTAAGTAGTGCGAGACGGCACTGATTTTTGGAACCACCGATCCAGATTAGAAGCAAACTTTATAAATCCTCTTTCCAAAGAACGAGCACTGTTTGCTGCAAATCGTAGCTTTTCAAAGCACTGCGGTAGATAATTATGTACGATTTATTTATTTTTAGCGTAGCAGGTCAATATACCAACCCCAGAAAGGCCATTTTGATCAATATCCAGGCACGCATATCATCAGCGCTGTTCATTTTAACAGATTTGAACTATATATATAATTTTTAGATAAAATCACCAGTTTTAATCAACAGATCTGGTAATCTTGGGGCCTGAACATTGCTCAAAATAGGCACTGAAGAGGGTTTTAAAGAATTCTTTAGGCTAAAGCACCTATTTGGCTCAATTAAACTTTAAACTAATGCTTATCCCAGTGGCTGGATATTGATTGAAATGGGTGCTGTGGGAGGTATGTCCACCAGCTTACTGAAAAATCAATAAATTTGCCAAAGTATGCTTTAGCAGTGCTGAAAAAGCTATGATTTTCAAAATTTATCGATTTTCTATCGAGATCATATTTGCAGTAGAAATTTAAGATTACCATGGTAAAATATTTTTTGTTCTGTGTTTTATCTTAGCAATGGAAACGAAAACTTAAAAATAGCTCAGAGTTTCATTTCTTTGCAGGTTCTGGTAAAACCGAGCAGTGTTCTATTTTTGGAAGTTGGATTCATCCATCAACATCAGGGTTCTATCGTGATTAACCTCCTGTCAACTGAAAGCACTTGACTCGGAACCGCTGACTGTTTTTTTTCTCTTCTCTTTCATTTGAAACTAGGCAAAGTTGAAGAACGCACCGTTCATCGACTCACAGTGTCAAGGTTGTGGTTGTTGTTTTAATGAGGAATTTTTGTCATTTGCAGTCCACTGGTAGAGAACAGGGCAATAAGTTAGGTATTTAACGACCTTGGGATGTAATTTATATGACTCGATCTGAAACTCGTAAAATTACGGTTACTCTGATGTGTTATCTAAGAAATTCGACTTCTCCAGCATCGAAATTTCACCTAATTTGAGATTTTGGAAATGGTGGAATCCGGATTTGTGCAGCTCAGAACGAGGAACTGTTTTTTGTGGAAACTTGGTTCTGTAGTGATTTCGGGAGCCCTGGTCTTGTAATCCTCTCTACCAATTCCATTTAGAGTCCGACGGTTCCTTTCATTCAACTTCGACTTTTTACCAGTCCTATGGTTTCCTGAGGAGAGCGTTTTCCCTTCTCTTTTAACTGAATAGAATCGGTGAACTCAGACCCTGGATATTGATCGAAATAGACGATGCGGTAGGGTTGGTTGACCTACTAGTTTATAAATCAATATATCAACCGAGGAAAACTTCTCCTGTGTTAATAAAAGCCACAATTCCTTGCTTTGTTAAAATAAAAATTCTGAAAATAATGTTAGATTTTACTCAGTGCTATTTATAAGCTACTAGAAAATTATGCTGTTTGTCATTGATCACGTGACACTAAGATCATAAAAGTAATCGGGTACACATCCATTTCCCCACCCACTAACATCAGTCAGATGGAATGAGATCTAAAACATAGGGGATTCACGTAGCCCACAGTTATCTTTCCTGGGAAAAACCGTCTCCATTTTTGATAAATGCTCGTCCTTTGTAGTTTATTCTGAAAACTTCCGTCACAAAAGTTTCCTATTGTTTTTACTAATTTTCTACTAAGGCTTATTTCGGTACCTATTCTAGGTGTTCTAGTTTCAAGCACAAAAAACAATAAATCAGTTAGAATATCAAATCAAAGGTCACTTTTTCGGTGACTAAAAGCTTACATAATCGACATTTTCTGCAGAAAACACCACTTATTTAAACTTCCTAATTAGAGAAATTAGAGAACTTGGATTCTATAAAAGTTTTAATCCCTTAAAGGGGTGTCTAAAAGTTAGTTAATATGAACTGGGCTTTAAGTAAGGTCATCTAATTTTAAGGCGGCAAATGAATGAATAAATTTGTTATTCGCTTAAAAGTAAAATGCGTTCCTAGTCTTTTTATTCCATGCTTTATATATTGATACAAATGAAAAAAAACGTGGAGCCTTGTCAGTTCCTCGCAGATACCGGCTAACCAAACCTAAAAGTGCAAAATTAAACGCAATTAACAACAGAAGTCGTGTTGGAAAAGTCAAACAATTAACCATATGCCACGATGTTGGACCAATCAAAAATACGGCTATTCATTGATAAAAAAACATTGAACACAACGAATAAATAAAAAGTGTAGAGTCTTAACTTTTGATTACAAAAATAATTTCAGTAAAATAAGTGGTAACACCATTTTAACAAATTTGTATAGTATAAGTGAATATGCTTCAAAGTTAGTAACATTTAAAAACTGAGAATTTCAAATAAATTTACCTAAATTTATTAAAAATATATTTAGTTTTTTTCTAAAAGTTAAGCTAATTCGTAAAACGGAATGAGGGAAGAATTTTATTAGATAAACCCTTTTCCTACCGCATAAATTAGGCAATTATAATTAAATAAGTGAAAAGCAAAGCTTAATTATATGATATGTATTTATTTTTTGCAAAAAATTATCCTTTTACTCAAAAATGTGAAGAAATTTAATTATAAGCCTTTGATTATTTAGGCTAAACTTGGTATTTCAAGGTCACGAATGAGCGAACAGAGGGAGTTAGGAATAGGAAAAAAGGGGGGTGTAGATTAGTACCGGGGTCGACCGAAGATCATGTAGTAGGTGTTGAGGGCAGCGAGAAATAGTTCACGGTCCGCGGGGTCCTTTGATTGCCTCAGAACCTCCAAGTAGAAGGGCAGGATCGGCCTTTCCACTATGTTCTTTTGAGCTTTTCTTTTATCAAAGAATTCGACGTCGTCGACCTCACCACTCGCCTCTCCTATTCCACCTCGCATGACCAGCGCCTCCACCAAACTCAGGAGGATTACAACTGCCACTAGAAGAGAGAACAGAGGCCAATTTCGTGGGAGCATTGTGGCGGGAATAATGATAAGGAACCGATTTAACAACGGCGAGTTATAAGGGCAATGTGATTTATACCTACGGAGAGCCAATAGGATTTCAATGTGGGGGCGCCAAATTTGAGTGGGAGTAGTTAACACGTTTCGAGGAAAGGGAGAGAGAATGCAGTTTTTGGAAAACATTTGCTAGAAATTAAAAGTACGAGCATCCTTTGGATTATGCAAAATTTTATGTTTTATAGCTGGCATATCCATTTGTCCCAAGGGCGATTTTGGGCTTCAAACAGCCTATATTAATCTTGAGGCATATAAACTTATAATTTTGTTTAAATAGTCTTTTTTTAAATTTATTTGTTCGATAAAAGATATAGTAGAACTAAGGAGAACTTCATTATGAAAATTCACTATTAATAAAAAGATTAAAAAATATATTAATCAAATTTAAAAGTTTTAAGGTAAGTTTAAAATAGGATATAATTCTAAAATAGTGACAATCGTTGAAATTGCCACGAATTTTTGATAATCTTATTAATTACCTCAGATCAGAATAACTATTATTACTTTCTCATCTAAAATAAAAGAAGGAGAATTACATTCTAATTTAAATGAAAAAATAACATATTAAAATTGAAGTACTTACAATATATCAATTGTCGTTGAAATGTTTTGATTAATTACTGTGTTTTGTCGGACTGATACAGTAATCAAAATGTACCAAAAAGAAGATACATAAAGACGAAACTAAAAATAGTTTTTTTCTTAACAACTGCATATATTTCGTGTGAAAAAATAAAACATTTATCAAGAAAAATGAGTAAACTGTCAGCCATAACCTCTTAAGCAAAAAATTATTTTGGTTCTACTTAAATCTTATATCTGACATCATTCAGGGTGTAAGACCCAGTTGAAAGCTCTTTTTGTAAATTACACCTCATTGTGATCGGGAACATAATAATGTGTCTTACAAAGCATTCCATTTTTATCATAAATTAGGTGATTTTGGTAGTAAATTGAGTTGCATTGTTTGAATGAATGCCATTAATAACCGGAGTATGAGAAAGATGCTATCTGCACCCACCACCACGACCTCCACTAAAATTATGTTTTTAGTTGTTTCTAACATCAGCTATTAAACGTTATTTTCTCTCGTTTGCGTCCATTTAAACAACCAGCAAAAAATTCGCGGTGCTCGGTTCTTCGGTGTACCCTTACTAGGTGTAAACTGATATTTTGGACTAGTTATTGTTTTTATTTTCAATATTTAATAGCAGTTTTTAATGTAAAATACAATATTGCCGCCTTTTAGAAAAAATGCAGTTGGAGATGGTGCATTCTGGTTAAATTGAATTAATGACACATAAGTTTACCGTTGTAAGCTTTTGGTAGAAAATAACATTTATTATCTTAAATTTGTTCTAAATAATACGATTTTGGCTACTAAAATATACAAAAATAATTTTTAGTTAAATAAATTATCGTTTCTGGTATCCTACAACGATGCTGTCACTCATATATGTCCTGGTAAATTTTATATAGTTTGTTTATTTTTGAATGCAGTAGGTTTATTTTAAAAAAAACTATTTTCTTCATTGGGCTCATGTCCAGTTGCACAAAAAGTACATTTTTGTTTTAGAAATGTTAATAGCAATAATGGCTTGGATGAGAAGAATATTTAAACACAAACCAAATCAGTAAGAAATTTCAAACGAAAAAAAGTTTTTTAATCGATTTATTTAATTAAAAATAAATTTATTCTACATTTGAGGCATGTGAATGAAAAATATATCAGTTCTATACAAATAAAATACAATTTTATCAAATCATATTTGACTATTGATGTTCATTTTCTAAAGACGTTCGGCTTCACAATTAATTATGGAAATTATTTACCTTGGCGGCCATAAAAATAATGAAAATTTATCATTCTCCGAGTTTGGGAGCCTTTTCAATTCTTGTGAACAGCTGAATGGTTTTAACTATGCTTAATTTGCCAATTCCAACTCGTTTCCAACCTAGAGAAGCTGTATTTAAAGGAAGCTATATGATCACATCTGAGAGAAATACCAAAAATTGATGTAGGTTGTCACCCCGTGATAATCATTTAAATAAACGAGACCCAGACAAAGCCTGAAAGTCTGAAACAGTACAGGGGCTCTGTATCTATAACCTAGTGGTAATATAAAACTCTTTTCAGGACATAGAAAGGATGAAAGTTTCTGGAAACTGGCTAGGTGGATTTCGGTCAACCAGCATATCCAATCAGCTTGGCCACTGGAAGACGGCTGAAGAAGCCGGAGGCCTTTTTTAAGGCCCAAAAAGCCCGTTGTATTAAAAAATTATCTCCTCGTTAAAACAACAATTTAATTCAATTCAACTGAATAGAAGTGGTTAACTTAGCCCCTTGATATTGATCGAAGTCGACGCTGTGGTTGGTTTTATTGACCTGTTGGATTAAAAATCAATAAATTATTATATGTGTTCTGGGTAAGCAAGATTTTTAAATAATTCCTGATTTCCTTTGGTACCGTTTGGCCTCTACCGAATTGCTCAGATCATTTTAACGCGCCAAAGGACAGCTATTAGAATGAAACGGACATTTTTGGAACAGAATCAAAAACAAACGTATGGAATGGTGATGGTATTAATCAACCATTTAATAGATAATCAGGAAAAGGATACTAAGAATTAGTTTTCAACTAAACAAAAACTAACTTAGTTAAAAATGTTTTTACTTGGTATACTAGGGGTTATTGAAAAATCAACAGAATCTATTGTAATAAAACGTAGATTCACAATCTTTTGTGGCTATAATTACAGCATCAATTTCTTGAGATACAGGTTCATACAAATTGTAAATTGTTTTAGCTCTGGCGTTGAGAAAGTTACTAAAAATCAGGTTGCCTCATAAGTCCTATCAGAATTGCATTATTTTTAAAAGAAACGAAATATAAAAGACCTTTTATAGTGTCTAACAGAAATGAACAAAATTGTTAATTTAAAATATTGTTAATGGGTTCTAGACACCGTTTTTCAAAATTGTTAATTCAAAAAAAACTCAAACTCTTTGTCCTTTCAATTTCATTTCTACTATTTGTCCTGTTTAAATATTTTTCTTCACGCGATATCCTCATTAATATTTTAAACCTTTTGTCTAATTTATTAGTTGAAATTAGGGGATTTAATCTCTCAGCATATCTAAAAACCTTTCATGGTTTGAGCTCTAATTAAAACAAACCATAAATAAACGTCTCTCGTTTTTTTAAATAATATAAAAAGTTCAAAAATCGTAAAAAACACCTAACATTCTGGCATCATAATCTCTGAACGGTATAAACAATCAAACTTGACATACCTTTTTAAGATTTTCAAACAAAGAATGTAACTTTATATAAATAGCAAACACCTTGGACTAAAACGCTTTCAAAACCAAAAATTCACAATTTAAATGAATCAAGACTTGAATTTTTGTAAAAGGCAGACCTACACTACGTTAAAAGGAATATTTTGTTGGTCATTCATGGTGTTTCTATTAATTTGTCCACCCAATGTAACGTCATTGGATTAAACTAAGGCTGCGGTTTAGTTGAGGGCCGGTACGGTTTCCTCAAACTCTGTTAATATTTCTTACCAGAAAGGGCTCTACCAACAAACAATAACGTGTTTTTATGCACATGCTTCCAGTTGTCTTAATTTTTCGACGAAATTGAACATCGTCAGTCTGGTCTAGTCTCTGACGATAGCAATTAAGTCTGTGCATTTGGGCCGAGCTGTTTTGTCAGTCCCTATCTGATGAGGCGTAATTGAGGCTCATTGGGGTAGGTATTTATGGCGCCTTGGCTATTTCCGTGAATCCATCAGAAAACTATCTGTTTAAACAGTCCTTTAGTTCTAATAAAAATTGATTATAGTTTATTTTTTTATAAAGCAAAAACATTTTAATTAAATACTTTTAAAATTTATCATTTATTTTATTGTGGGTTTTATTTATTTTTAAATTGTTATTGGCATCTATATAAGCCAATAAATATTACCCGAATAGTTTTTGTCTTTTCTAAACATGTGATTTTAATATCTTTGAAAAATTTAAAGTTTGTGCCACTTAGGATTTTTACCAATAAATAAGCAAAAATTTTAAGTAAGATTTAAAAGTAATTATTACTATTGCATGGAAACATGAAATAGCAATTGTTTTGCCCAATGTAAAAAATTCAGTCTAATTGGCTCAAAATTAAATTCTATTTTTTTCTTTAAAATTGACAAAGAAATGGCAGTCTTATTTTAATATAAAAATCCACCTTTTATTTGACACTCACAAGGTTAAAATATAAAAGAAATTTCTACAGACAAAACAAATAAAACAATGTTCTTCGATTTCTTTTAGTCTAAACAATTTTTCCAAGTTCGCATCTCTGATTCTTTGGAGACATCAAAAATTCCACCAAAGATTTTTTGAAACAAAAACGAAATGTTTGTTTTAAATGAGAATGTCAAGTTTTCATGACTTTTAACCGACTTCTTTTTATTCAAATAAAGATGTTCACCTTAAAAGCTGTTCAACTTGTTATATAGCATAGCTAAACAAAGTTTTGCATTCCATTAGATTCTGAGCAGTACAAGTAGAAAAATTTAGTAGTAATAAAATATGAGTGATCTGTATTTAAAATTTACAAATAAATAAAGACGGGGAAGTAAAATTTACTTTATGTCTGTAATCTAATCACACAAACTCGTAGTTGAAATAAAAAATATATATGTTCAAAGCAAAGGTATCTCGCAAGAATTATAAAATTATTTGGACAAAATCTCTCTTCTGTTTCTATTTAAAGTGTTTTATTTTGAGAGAATGCTTTTTAGTAGTTGTGGCGCCTGGGAACATTCACTGAGGGGATGTTTTTGCGATTTCACGTGACAAAACCTAGAAAAACGACGAGTATTTAGTAAAACATTAGAATGAATCATTGTTTCTAAATATATTTCATTTTTTGCCTTGTACTAATGGCTGTGTTACATAAATGCTAATTTTCAACTTCTTATGACGCAATTTAGTAATTATATGTATAAAATATTTCTAATTTTTCTTTTCATTTTGTGTAAAATCGATGCCAATAACTAGGAAGCTTTGTCAAAATTAAAAGGGATATTGAATAAATAAAAAACAGTTAAATTCCCATATTAGTTGTAAAAATAGTTTGCGCCATATGGAGAGCTTTTTACGCCTTTCCTAAAAATTGTTTAAACAGAGTGTTTCTGGGAAAATCAAATGAGGTCGAGAATGTGTAAACTATTTATCCACGAAACTCCTATAAGATTAAGCGACAATAATCATTAAATATATTTTCTGCCGACAATATTTGCAGATAAAAATGACTTTTTGATTTTAATTTCTTTCAAAAATATCTTTTATTTTAACAAACAATTTGAATCCTTGGAAATATTAAGCTTTGAAGTTAATTCACACATTTGAAACAAGTATTTAAAGTAATTCGTAACATGGCCAGACAAAAAATCTGATTTGCTTTATTTTTTTAAATTTCGTAAGCAAAAAGACGAATGAACCAATAGAGTTCAAATTTTAGAAATTATATAAAGAAAAAATTCTCAATTTTCCCTAATTAGTGCAAGCTATGAGATATCAAATTTGTGTTAGTATTGTTAACAGTTAGCAGAATTGTATTTTAACATAATAAGTTGCTTAAAAAATTAAAATCAATCTCAAGGAGTAAAAAAGCAATAAAAGTTTTCTTCTCTTTCTATTCAATTTATTTTATTTTACATTAATTATAAAATGCATTTTTAAGCAAAAGATTCTAAGTATGTGTATGATTTTATAAATACTTTTAATTAGGCATATAGAATTAAAGCAATTTAATTGATTCTTAACTATGAATTTTCACTGAGCTTGAAAGAACATGACCAGAAATTGATGCATTGGTAAAAGGTAATGAAATATAAAAAATGTTTTTGTTTTCCAAATTATGATATATTTATTCCTTGTTCAGACTTGTTAATATGAAATTAGCCGGTGTAATTTAAGTGATGATTTTCATAACAAATTTTATTTTCAAAAGTGCGCGAGTTGCAAAGTCGATCAAAACACCCTTTGTAATCCACCAATCAGCTCAACGTTCTGTCCATCCTGCGCCATCCCAGCCAATCAAAACGCCACCCATAAATCACGAGATCCGATTGACTCCCAGAAGGTACAAAACCTAATTTTCTCTTTCCCCAGACATCAACAGCAAAAATATGCCCCAGCGAAAGTCACCTCTCTTCCTCCTCAGCTTACAGGTGGTCATTCTTTTCTGTCTCCTCCAGATACTCGACGCTTCCGTCATCCATGCCCGACTGCTCAATGGTATCAGTGACCTTGAGGATGCTGACGACTTTGAGGAAGGACTAGTGGAACGCTCGCGAGGGCTATCGTTCGTGCCGATGTTCCTGGAGGTTTGGAAGAGGTCCCACGAGGCCGCGGACAGGGAACGCTTCCTGGCTGCTCTCAACACCTACTACATGATCTTTGGTCGACCAAGGTCATTATAATATCGATTAATCTGTAGATTAGCACTGCGAGCTTGTAAGGCGGTCAATATCAGTTGGATGAACTAGGAGTGCAAGTTGTGCTTAATTTATCGATCGATTAGGAGTTGAGCTCTGATTCTTTAACGTGATTGGTTCTTAAGAAAGTGGTGCAATCTATTTCTCATTGGTGGATTTCCTTTTAATCGCCATTCAAAATTGGACAAGTTGAAATCGTTGCTGGCATTTCATAACTTTTTGATATTTGTGTCTTTAATTTTTCTCTATAGTTAATCCCATAAAATAAGCACTGCCATTTCCTTATTTATTGACATTAAATATGCATTCGTTGTCGGATATATTTCTCTTTTTAGTAGCAAATAATTTTATGTTAATTTATTTTTATAATTTTTTAAACAAACTGTCTTAGATACTTTGAAATAGGAATACTCATAGACGATCAATCAAGAGATTTACTAATTAACACTGGTGTGTTAGTGTCTTGACAAACTATTTTTTGTTCAGTCAGCAATTGAATGAATATTTGAGCATTGCTTAGTAAAAAAATTATTCCTTGGTTGGAAAAAATCTTGCATGTTCAATTCTCTGTTCCATCAGTTGTTCATAATATTGTATTTTTATTTTTAGGTTTGGTTAGTCAGCGACATGGAATTATTCAATCATGTTATTTTCATTTGCATTATTTTAATAAAAGAAAAATGCGAATCATTTGTTTCTTGTTTGTAATTTAATGGAACACCAGTGTTAACAGATATCATTAGCTAAGTGGTCGAAATGCTCACTTGTAAATTCTTCAACCAATCAAATATTTTGAACTGAAACTAGATAAAGAATAAGTAATGGATATTTTTGATATTTAACTAACAATTTATTCAACCCCTATTTAACCATCAATGCCTCTATAAAAATATACCTAATTGTCAAACTCATTTAAAATATGATATTTCAAACAAGTTAATATTAAGTGCACATAAAACCTCTTTTTTCAATAATCTGTATACATATTTATGGTGATCAGGAGCAAAGATTGCTTACTCAATAAATTAATTGCAAAATTGGGTCACCTTTTAGGCCAGTTTAAAACTGAAAAATTGTGTAGGACATGAACCAAGGCCATTTAGCCTACCTTAGGTTGGTTAAAATGACGCTTGATTGAGAGGTAAAATTGGTAAAGATTGCTTCAGAATTTAAGAATCTTAGGGACATATTATTTTGGAAAGTGTAACTCAGTCAGTCTGAACGCTACCACTGGATATCGATTGGTTTTACGCTCAGGTTGTAAAAATCGATATTCAACTTGCAAATTAGAGTTGCGTTTCTTGGAGTTACCGCCACGATCTATTCGAATTTGAGAAAAAATATTTGAGGTCCCTCTCAAATTTTTTCCTACTTTTTCACTAAATGGGTTTATGTCGATGTCCAATTTTTGCATTTAAATAATCTGCAAAAGATAACCGGTTAAATATTTCGTCATGGAGTTTTTTCTTGGTACAGTGGAAATGATTATCATGCATGTGTCGATAAATGCTCTCTTAGATGACTGTGAAATATTGTTATCCGGTTTTGACAACAATCTATAGTAGTCTTGAAGTAGCATTCATGATTAAGAAGGAGATGGATATTTTAAAGTGATATAACTAAAATAAGCTGTTTTAAGAAAGATTTTTATGATCCATATTTAAATAGTTAAATAGTAATGTTGTTTTGATGCTGCTTCCGTATCCTTCCAGAATCAATTATTTAATATCATATGGAATCAATAATTTATCCAATTTGAAGCATAAAAACATAACCGTTTGTTCATTTTTATTAAGTGGTATTTTTCAAATCTCAATTTCTAATAAAATTCAATAGCTGTGGTTTTTCATAAGAACGAGTGATAAATAGACAGTCAGGGCTAAATTGACACGTCACAATTCATCAACCTCAGTAAGAGTGAACATGTAGAATGGATTTAAAATTTGACAGATCTGGGGAATTCCAGCTTAAAAATCCCATCTAAATGAGGTTTAAATGATTTAGTCAAGCGAAGTTCAAAATTACCGAAAGAAACCTCATTGACAGGCGTTAAATGAGGCGTATTTACCTAAGATCACTTAAGTAAAGCTAACAGTCTCTTTTTTCAGATGCTACATATATCTTAGAATGCGTTTTGTCAAAACCGCGAAATTAAATAAGTTATTTCACAAAACTGATGACTAAGCAAAAGTATTTCGATGCGATGCGTGCTCTGAGTGCGTGCGTGCTACCAGTTGACCAACCAATCAGAACGAGGTATTTCTTCTCGTAAAAATATGTTTATATTAGTACTAAGTTTGTAAATGGTTGTTTATCTGTCCTAGCGAGACTTGATTCTTTTTTTCTCGACCTAATCCCGAAAAATTTCCACGAAAATTAAATTAAATTCATGTGTCTATAATGATGCTATCGTATTTTGTAGATCGAGTTAACTTTTCACGGTTAATTGAGCTCATGCTTTGACCTTGTTTAAAGGGAATCGGTATTTGTTTAAAAACTTAATTTATCATATCTCAGTCACACTAAATGTTGCTCTAACGCTTTTGGATAACTAAGCAATTGATTATCGATTGGCCTACGCGCGGTGCGTAGGTGCTAACGGTAATGTAACCAATCAGATTGAATTATGGAAACTATTTTTTCAGGATTAATTTGCTATCAGGATTACAAGTGGGTGAAATTTTGTTAGTTATCTCATTTAACAATTCCCGACCACGGGTGGGATTTAGTGATGTCTAAACGAAAGAGATAAGTTATGCTCTACAAACAGCAGTTCAGACCATTCTGTACACTCAATTGTATCGAATTTTTCAATGGAATTGGCAAAAAGTCCTTAGCTATGTCCCTCGTGGCTTGGTGATGCTTCACAAGGGCCCTATATAGCGTCACTTCAAAGGAATTTATTTTTAAGAAACTTACGAAGTAAGCCTTCATTGGCAATCATTCATACATTGGCAGAATGGAAATTTGAGTGTTTATTGGGAGGGTCTTAAAAGGGAATCTAGTTTTTTGTACCTTTGAACCAAAAGCTAGACACAGGAATTAGCTAAGTTGGGTCTATAAATTAATACATTGGTCTAGGTGAAACGGAACTATTAAACTATCATTAAACTAATTAAAAACAGGATTGGCGAGTTAGATTAAAAAGCTTTTTATCCTGGTTTTAAAGTATATAAAATGTTATTTTGATAGACTGGGTTCCTCGGATCTCGTTTAGCAAAAGTATACAGTAAATCTTATCAAATCGTTTTAATAAATTTGCACACAATTCCTTTACTTCAAATGATCGAAAAAGGGCTCATAAGGCTCCGCATTTATTGATTTATTGACACCTAACTGCCCTGGATAGTTAAGGACGCGCTTAGAACCCAGAGAGTCTTCAATGAAAACTAAATGACCTTTAGAATGCCGATGAACATCTAGCATTAATCAATATTCGAATCGAAAGTCAATGAGTGAATTTGATTAGCTAAAAGTAACTACAAACAAATCCACGAAAACTATTAGGTGATTTTAATTAAAGCGCTTTAAGCATTTTCGAAGCCATTAATTCCGTTTTGACATTCATATCAGTTGAACTCAATTAAAGGTGAAATTTTAGTGGCACTTGGTGAAATTTCTCCTCGTATTTCAGATAATATCACTGCCACTTAATAGTCCGATTAGATGAATATAATTCTTCCAAATTTATCCCAAGTCACGATGGGTATCTTTCCCTCTTCAGATGTCATCTTTTTCATTGCGAATTCCCCTTTTGAATTCGCGAATACAACCAGCTATTTTAAAGTTTCCATGTCTGAATACTTTTACGTCGCCTCTTGGCATTTAATATGTCCTCTTAACTTTATCGTGTTTTTAACAATACTACATATGTAAGAGCGTTTATCGTAGTTATTGTGGATGTTGAGGCGTATATGAAATCAAAATTTGTTTGGATAAGGCTTTCTGTGATTGGTGAATGAACCAGTGGAGTAGAAACGTGATTGGCTGTTCAAAAACGTGTTTAAAAAGTTTCTTAGCAGTAGATTTGGTAACCGTAGGTTGTCACAACTATCAAATTCACACCTAATGTCCCTTCACTAATCTCACGGAAATGGTAAATTTTAAGTGACAGATCAAGTTTAAGATTTGTTATAAAATAAACAAATTAATAAAAATCCACTAAAGAGTTAAGGGGAGAAATTTCGAGTGCATTCAATCAGTCTATCCAAATCAGTTAGAATTCGCTGAACTAGGCCGCTCATTTGCTAATATTATAACTTTAGAAATTCATCGTAATAACTCTCTGATTTTCTTAAACTATAATTTGTTTACATTTCATTACAATCTATGTAATATGTACAGTTCTTTAGGTCGTCACCATGACACCTTGCATTTCGTCCCGTCACCTATTGCCGTTACCTAATGCAAAGTGTACTAAACATACTATTTAAGAAGCATAGCACCTCGTGCCTTACAGAAACGTAAATTTACATTTTTCGAAGTGATTCGTTCGATTTAAACATCACACTATGCAGAGTTACCTAAGTTCTTATATACTATTCGGGGTTTAATTTTTTGTTTCACTGATTTTTCAAGTTATCTAACGATGGTTTCTTACACCCAGTTAAAGAAAACTCTTGCGAAAGGACTAGCGGATCTTAAAAATAAAAACAGTGAGGTTATCTCAGAGTGCAGTCAGAATTTCAATTTTCATGAACTTTAAAGTGTATTCTAGGTTTTTTTTTCACTTTACAATGACTAAATTCTCGAATGCTAATGCAAATTGCCATTTTTTTACTATTTAAAGGAGACTATTGCAAAAATTTATTTATTAACAGCTACATATTTCGGAATAGTTCTCCAAAGCTCAGTAGATAAAATATCGATATTTTCAGACAATGAGCATATTTATAGCATGAATACTCTCCTATGATTGTGCACTTTATTCAACTAGTTTAAGTGACTTGCTTTTTTGAGTTTAAAACCACCATTCAGGTGAGTTCATTACACATTTTTACCTATGAATCTAAAGAAGGAGTAGTTAAATCTATAAAAATTTTCGTTGGATTAATTTTCAACCTTAAAATAACCTGAGAAGAAAACCACAAAACACTTCTTAAAGCCTATCGTTTTCAGTATCTCATAGTCACGGATGTGGAAGCGCAATAGGAAAAATGAAAAATTTTCTGAGTCAAAAATCATTATAAACATGATTAGTCTCCAGCTATGCGTGGATCTTCGCATCTGTTCTTTAGTGATATAAATTGATGTAATCGTTCAATCAGATATGACTGGCTCTTAACTAAAGCTAACAACAAGTATTCGATATTCAGTAAACTATTTTTAAATTCAACGAAATATTGCAAAATAAACTTTTAGAGATATTTCCGTCAAGCAACCTTTCGTTAGCATAGAATCATTATCAGGTACTGTCAACCTTAATTTCGCATATTAAATTATAGCTTTAGAGAACTTTGAAAGTGATCAAAATGACAACTTATTCTAATCTACATATTATTAAACAGACGCAGGCATCGACCGAGAGACGACCAAACCACTGTTTATTAAATAAAAATAAACGCAGCAATTAAAAATTTTAACCTTAAAATTATAAAATAAATAATTACAAAAAATAAATTGACTATATTAATATTCATAAAACTGTGATGACCTACAAATTGTGCAAGCCAATTAAAAGCTGCTGAATATTTAAGGCATCCCTATTTAACCTGAATGTAAATGTGTGCTAATTTTGCCGCAAACATATCACATTACATTGGAAGTACGCATGCAAACAGGGCTGTAGAGCGTCTTAGTGGCGTTGAGTCGCGGTTTAACAACGTTATTCATACTGTGAGCGTTACTTTACGTTATTTTAAATAAACTCTGCTTTGAATTATCTTGTTTTCCAACTCCAATCAGTTATAATTATCTGCATTTGAATTATTTTAACATTAACTGTACCTTTTTAAATTCGTTCCTAAAATTATGTAAGCACTATCTACAAACGCTTTTTGTCTAGGGCTGCCTACCAGACAATGGTTTTTCAGAGCCCGAGATTGAGGCCATTGTTAACAAACTTGCCCTTATGGACTCCAACAACTGGTCCCACTCAACCGGCGTCGGGGAACGCGAGGGCCGCATCTTGCTCGACTTAGTTCGACGTCGACATTTCGGGTATGAATGCCCCGCATTCCTATTTTTATTTTCTTTCGTTTGAAAAACTTAATCCTTGAATCTACCTTTTAAGTCTAGCTCACGGTATTGGTCGATCAGGTGACATAACAGCTATCCAGCCAAAAGCACCCGGCTCCAGTCTCATCAATCGATTGGTTAACTCCCTACTCCTGGACTGGCTTCGCAGATCCGGTAACTTTCTATTTTCAATTTGTAGAAAGCATATTCAGTCTTTTTATGGCTTATTTAAACTCCTTCTACCGTAGGTGCCCCCAGCACAGAGGCCTGTCTCCTCGTTCCCATGGCAACGGGCATGACACTGGCGTTCTGTCTTCTCGCACTCAAACGCAGACGTGGGCCCCAGGCCAAATACGTCATTTGGCCACGAATCGATCAGAAGTCCTGTCTTAAGTGCATTGCCGCTGCTGGTAGGTCAATCTCCTACTTTGAGGCCATGTAGGAATAGAAGAACTGCTGATTTTAAACCCTTTTGCAGCAATACTAATGAAAAGTCCCATGGTTGCGACATTTTAGCTCAATAAACACGTCTAGGTTGACCAAGAAGTAGTAATGGTCTCGTGGACACCATCAGATCTAACAGTCTAGACGGATTTCCCCTCAGGCCTCATTCCAATCCCCATCGAGCCAGTTCAAAGCGTCGGACGAAGTCGGAGGTCCAATCGGAAGAGGAAGGGCGTTGAGGAGGAACCCACTTCTGCCGACGACAGCAGTGGCAGCCTTCCAGCCGACCAACTCTCCACGAACCTGGAGGGCGTGGAAGCGGCCATGCGAGACCCCCTGGCAGCTCTGGGGATGGACTGTGCGCCAGACGAGACTAGACCCGGCCCGGAGTCCATTGTCTGTGTCCTCTCCACCACCAGTTGCTTCTCTCCGCGTGTCCCTGATCGGTTAGTGATCTCCAACTTGGTTATTTGAGGCTGGAGGTAAAATTACATGTTTTAATTCACCTCTTTAAACGCATTAAAACATTTGTCGTCTGTGTGATCTCTTCCGTGGTGGAATCCAGCTCGTTGTGGAGCTCTCGATAAGGAACGGTTTTTGTGGAAACTGGATTCTGTTCTGAGTGTTCATTGTGGAACTCTGCAGTAATTTTAGGAGCCGCGGTCTTGCGATTCTCTCTAATAATTTCGTTTTGAGTGAGTCCGATGGTCCCTCTCAGCAAAAAACGTGGACTTTTGGCAGCCAGACCTGTGCGGATTTGCTGAGGAGAACGTTTTTCCTTCTCTGCTTCAAAGGCGGCCGTTGTCATTGCTTTTGAAACAGTACCTCAAAATGTTGGGTGTTTCCATTATTTTGTCTATCCTCTAGGAGTCATCTTGGTAGCTTGGAATCACCATCAGCTAGATGCGTTTAAAGAAACCAAAATGCCCAGTTAATTAATTTGTGCTTTTTTGACTCTATTCTTGATGAAATTTCCACGTTTTTGACTAGTCAGACCAAAATACATCGCACAGAAAGCTTTTTTTCTAATTTGTTTCCATTAAAAACGGCTACTAGACGTCGTTTCAGTCATTTAACAACTCTAAAAGTCGTAGAATGTTCGTGCGTGTGTTAGCTTTAAATGGACCATGTGGAACGCTTCAAAGCATCTATTTAATTCGTTCCAAGATCCCAAAAGTCCTAGCAAATTCGTTAGTTTATTTGATTGGTTGAATTGCTACTGAATTAAAAATTTATCTCCTCCGTTTCCTTATTTTCCTTGTTAGCGAATGTTTAAAGAACCCCGGATAGTTGATTTTTGAGTAAATTGATGATTAAAATCAACTCTTTTATAAGTAGGTAATTGAAAACCTGAGAATCGGTTATATTAAGTCAATAGTTTATTCCTCAAAGTCGGAATTTTAAGAGAAATTGGCCATTTCCAGGTTGATGTAGATGTACTGTTTTTCTTTTAAATAAATGTTTGTTTTTTGTTTGTTCACAATTGATGAGTCATTGAGAACGCTTCGAACCATTGTTTAAATCCATTTAATTTGCTCATTTAATTCCGCAGAAAATTCACGATGAAAGATCCCCATTTTGGTTGTAATCAGGTGATTAGAAACACAAAAAGCTTATTTAGAAATTTATTTCCTGACCCACAATTGTCGCCTTTTGTTTAAATACGTCATATTTCCAAGGTCAAATATGTGAGCAGGAAAATTTAGCTCTTTGTTTACCTTAGATAAGTCTTAATAGGCCTAGGAGATTAATTAATAACTATTATTATTAAACGAAATCAAGATTAAAGGTTCACATTTCTGTAAGAAATTGTTGATTAAAAAACACGTAGAAGAGTTGATTTCCTTTGTCTTTAAATCAGGCAAACAGAGACTGAAGATCAAAAGGGAGTAGGTCTTCTTTCTTTGTTCTCTCCATAGAAAATAACCATTTGACGTTGTCATTTCAAGTTCTAGAAAGTAGAATTTGTCGATATTCACAAAGACATCTGTGCTCCAACCAGAGCAAGTGAGGCCACGGCCTTGTGAGGTCAAAAACAAAGCGGGTCCAAATTAAGGACGTACGTTTAAACTTTCCCTAAGATGATTATTTTGAGTGAAGCGTGGGGATCCCGCCAACTGAGGGCTTCTGACCTGTTAAAACTCGATAAATTGACAAATTTGTCACTTTGCCCAGACTCGCGGCCATCACTAGGCTGTGTATCTCCTATGGCGGAATCGGGCATTTGGTGAACAACGCCTACGGTGTCCAATCCACTCGCTGCATGGCTCTCTTGGAGGCCGCATGGAGCGAGATTCACCGACTCCCAGACGTCCACGAAGCCCGATTTGCTGTTTGTTCAATCCACCGACAAGAACCTGATGGTACCTGTGGGTGGTGCCATAATCGGGGGCTTCGCGAAGGACCTGCTGAGGGAAATCGCCGAGTCCTACCCCGGAAGGGCGTCGGGGACACCCAGTTTGGACGTCTTCATGACCCTCCTCCATCTCGGTCGCTCGGGCTGGAAGCGACTCCTCCAAGTCCGTGAAGTCTGCTATCAGCGCCTGTCGGACGGTCTGCAAGACCTCGCGAATCGGCATGGGCTGCGGCTAATGCGAACCCCCGAAAACCCGATTTCGTTGGCCCTCTCCCTGGGAAGGCTGCACGACTCTGGCGAGGGCAAAATCCACCCGGATGTGCTCACCCAACTCGGCGCTACGCTATTTACTCAGGGATGTTCTGGTGTGCGGTGAGTCCGAAAATTCACTCCTACTTATTTAAAATAAGTAGCAAGCCATTGTGGAAGTGAAAGATTCTCCTCACACTTGTAGGGTTGTGGTGCCAGCCTCATTGGAGGAGGAATCAGGAGGTGTCCCAAGAACCGTTGCCGGGGTCACGCTGAGAGGCTTCAACTCGCATAGTGCCTCCTCTAGCGAGGCGTACCTCAATGCAGCTGCGGCGGTTGGGCAAACCTCGGAGGAAGTGGATCTGTTTATCCAACGGTTGGACCGAGCTCTGATGAGTCTGTTGAGAAAGCGAGAGCAGAGGAGTCTACAGAAGGAGGAAATGGAGGCGTGAGGCATGAGGCATGGCCGAATGAGGGAAATACACGTGTTTCTGTACAAAGGGACGTGTTTTGGGTTTCTACGTGGATATGGACGTAGGATTGGAGGGTTGGAGGTTTGGCGGCTTCTTCGGAGGTGTTTGGGTAGACAACGAGAATAAAATCAATGTTTCTGTGAACTAAGACGTAAATTGTTTGCAAGTAGGCTACGTGTTGTTGGCAACGATCTATATTATGAGTTGAGTAGTGTTTCAAAACCTTGTCGATACTGGACGATGTTAAATAGCATCTCAGTGAAGAGAAATCAATCAGACCAGTCAAGCTGTAGCATTAAAGAAGTGGCATTTTTTACTTATTACAATAAACGGACTCATAGATCTCAATTTGAGACTGTTAAGAATGCCAAATTCAAGTGGACAAATTAATGGAAACACCTTGAAAAGTAATGATTCTAATAGATCCACAGAATCTCAAGTGGATCAGTCCGTTACAAACGCAGAATTTCTACAATTCTTTCATTATTTTTATATTTATGATCTTGAGCAACCCTTGTCTATCTTAGGACTATTCGACGACCGCAACAACACATTTTCATCTTCGAGAATACTTCTAACCGATAACCCTCGTCAAATATCGTTTCAAATACAGATCACAAAAGTTTTTTAACTCAGCCCCATCTAAAGAATCTTTCAGTTTATTGATCTGTGTGATCCTCTCTAACAATTTGTCTCAACCTAAAAGTGTGACAGGAATCTTTAACTTTCGGACATCTTACACAATGGCTTGCTACTTATATTAAATAAGTAGGAGTGACTTTTTGGACTCACCACACACCAGAACATCCCTGAGTAAATAGCGTAGCGCCGAGTTGGGTGAGCACATCCGGGTGAATTTTGCCCTCTCCAGAGTCGTTAAGCCTTCCCAGGGAGAGAGCCAACGAAATCGGGTTTTCGGGGGTTCGCATTAGCCGCAGCCCATGCCGATTCGCGAGGTCTTGCAGACCGTCCGACAGGCGCTGATAGCAGACTTCACGGACTTGAAGGAGTCGCTTCCAGCCCGAGCGACCGAGATGGAGGAGGGTCATGAAGACGTCCAAACTGGGTGTCCCCGACGCCCTTCCGGGGTAGGACTCGGCGATTTCCCTCAGCAGGTCCTTCGCGAAGCCCCCGATTATGGCACCACCCACGGGCACCATCAGGTTCTTGTCGGTGGATTGAACAAACAGCAAATCGGGCTTCGTGGACGTCTGGGAGTGGTGAATCTCGCTCCATGCGGCCTCCAAGAGAGCCATGCAGCGAGTGGATTGGACACCGTAGGCGTTGTTCACCAAATGCCCGATTCCGCCAAAGGAGATACACAGCCTAGTGATGGCCGCGAGTCTGGGCAAAAAAGTGACCAATTTGTCAATTTATCGAGTTTCAGCAGGTCAGAAGCCCTCATTGTGGGCCTGGGAGTTGGCGAGATCTTCACACTTCACCCAAAATAATCATCTTAGAGAAAGTTTAAACGTACGACCTTAATTTGGACGCTAACTGTGACAGTCGCTGCTTCGTTCTTGACCTTCGTCTTTGGAAATATCTTCAAATTCTGGTGGGCCCTACTTTCTAGCACTTGAAATGGTGGTTGAAATCTTTCAAACAAACCCTTCAACTTTTCTTAGTGGCATGGTTCTTGCTCCCTCTGGTCATGCTGCACTGTTCGATGATGTTGCATTCTAGGTGGCTCTGGTTGAAATCTTTCCTCCGCTTTTTACGAAAAACCTGTTCCTTGTCAGTAGCTACACGGTGGAGCTTGTTTTAATGAAAGAGCTAGAGAATGGTCAAAAATTCCTTTGAAGAAATTTCGCGAAATGTATGAATCAATACCTTGGGGAATTGTGGCTGTGATTGGCGCAAAAGGTTAATTTATTTCATATTAAAATATCTTTTGTTGGTGTTTTGAAGATGTTTCCACCATTTCGTTCAACGTCTGTATCTGTTTGGGAGTAAAAATTGCATGAGGCCAATTGCAATGGAAACATCCAACCAATTATTCTGACACAATAATTTAGCCAGTTTTGAAAATCCCGCTAACTTTTTAAACCACCCCCACATTTAGTCAAATTCTGCGATCCCATGACGCGGCAAAGAGTCCGGTTTAATGTCAAAAGTCGTACAAATCAAGCTTAGCATTACGGGATGAAAGCCAGAATTAATGGACGTAGTAATCTGAATGCCAAAGTTGGGATTATTATTGCTGGTTTGTAGTGGTTTGCCTCTACTGGTTACAGTAGCATCCTCTCTTTTTATAAGGCAGAGAATTTACCACATTCATTTCAAAACCTGTTGAGTCACAGTTCTTTAAACAGAAAAAAATGGGCTCTGAGAGACAAGATGTTTAAACTATTAAGACTAACAATGACATCACCAGAAAGGAAAAAAGGAAGTTGCAGCAGCACAATTTTAATTAATCTAGGAGAAAACTGGATTGAGACTCTAGTAGACCCTAAAAAAGCGGCTATTTTGAATCTTTTTCATTGAAAATAGTGAATCTCTTTTAAATTTATTAAAACTAGTAACTATTAACATTTTTAAATTTCTATTAGAATGTAAAAATCAACACGAATGATCCATTAATCTAGCGCCTTGGTTGTCCTAACCCAATCCCATTCACTATTGCTTTAGTAAAAGTTTCAGGCTTTTGTTCTCAATCTGACGTTAATGTCTCCTTGAATATATTGTTTATATTCATTAGCTTGAATTAATTCTTATTTGTTACTTAGGAAAAAATACTGCTAGACAAATTAAGGAAAAAAGGTTTCGATTACAAGTCTGGCCCTTATCTAAATCTTGAAGATAGCATCTCGCAATGTTGCCTTCGTAAAGACCGAATAAATAGCCTGTATTGGTTGGCACTATTAAATAGGAGCACTTTTATGAACGATCATTCATAATTAATTTATTTTTATAATGCAGGCCTCATAAACTTGATATGCATACTGAAGCATCTGTCTTATTAGAACTTGTCAGTAGTTCTCCTTCTCAAAACTTCCAAAAGCTCCATGTTTATAAATGTATCCATTAAAAAATATAATATTTTTTTTCAGAAATATTTAAAATTTTCTAAAACTAGAAACGCTAAATGCAGAATTACAATGCAAAAAATATCAGCAAAGGCCCTTTACCAACATAGAAAATTGTGCAATATTTAATTGTAGCATTTGCTCTCTAGCTGGAAAATCGATACCCACATGCTTAAGACGATCGATTAATTGGTCGATGAGCGAAGCAGTTTTTATTTCTGCAATAATTAAAAGTGAATTTTTTTTGATAAGCGCTCTAGGTAAAATAAAATGAATTGCAAAATATGCATCTGCTATCCGAAAACTGGTAAAAGGCACGGATAACTGGATAACGGATAAATACACAGTATATCTAGTATTAATTCCTTTAGGTTTTTAGGGTGTAATGTAGCCAGCAAATTTACCGCTTCCTCTGAACTTGAACGTAATAAATTAAAAAAAGCGAGAGATTGGGCAATAAAAGCCAATCGAAAAAGTGCTGCTGCCTTTGTGTAAACAATTTTCCTGTGCGGGAAGTATAGCTGCGTTTGAGCGAAAGCACTGAAAGTGCCTGTGATGTTGAAAAACGACTACTACTTATCCGGGGCGTAACTTCTTGCAAACTTAATTAGAGCCTTCTTATTAGGAACTGCGCATGAATTAATTACTTAGGCCACGCCTAAAAACTCGAGTTGGTTTAATTCAAACCTGGTTTTTTGGAATTTTGAATAAAATTTCCACTGTCTCCCACAAGAAGCAAGCAAGGTTTTGAGCCCCAATCATGAACCTGGAGCAAAGTGGCTAGACACTTTTAATTAAATATAACATTTGGAGAGAAAGTATTGGATGACCTGATATATTTAAACTGGCCTCCAAAAATGGTCACTTAATTAAAACAAAGCACCCGAAATATTGGTCATGCTAGCTGATTTGAAGCCTTTTAACCCCTTAGATTTCGAAACCTCTCTCTCATATCAATTTCGCCTTTCTTGGTCAATAAAATCGAGAAACAAACCCACAATAACTCATCACCAGTTTGACAAGCCTACAAAGGTAGTCGCCAACTGAGTTCTTAAGAGAAGTTAGCCGTTAAATGGAAATTAAGTGCATTGGGGCGTACCCTTTTGCTTTATTTTCCCCAAGATGTAGATGCACTTCCTCACCAGGTAATGACAGGACCGAATCTCACCGCAAAAATACCCGGCGCCGCTGAAGAGAAAACGCGGGGTTATTAGAAGTCTTGAAAGACTTAATCCTATGGTTAGCTAACAACAACATTTCGCCTCACGAAACTACAGGACTCGGACAAATAGTGGAAACATCTAACTTTCTGGGATTATAACCATCGAACATGCTATAAACAATCAAAACTGCTTTTTTAATAATGTAAAAATAGAAGAATATGTTCTTCATCCCATGGTTGTCCAGGAACTCTGGTTTCCCGAGCGGAACGCTATCTATCTATCCATAGAGCGGATAGAATTGCTGAAGAATGGCACGAGGTTGAGTACCAAATCTAAGTCACGACAGTCGCCAGACCTTAACTTAATTATTGAGGAGCATTCATATTCGATTACACACCGATTATAAACCGTCGCTTGTGCAACATAAACTCCTGTACACAGGACCGACAATGTCAAATTCCTCTTTAGTCACAACTTTCTGCCTTTTGTCCGCAGTAGAAGGCAAAAGAAACGAAACGCAGTAAGCGTGCAGTGCCAGGCCTGTTGTTTGCTTTTACATGCGCGATTTTCTTCAATGCCATGTTAGAGCTGAAGGAGCAAGATTATACTGGATTTTTCTTCAAATGCGCAAGGACAGGTTAGTGAGGAATGGGTTTGGTTTACCGTCTGTGTTTACACAGATACCGGTGGAGCGTCTTGTCATCGATATAGTTAATGAGGTGATTTTGGGTTCAGTTGTTTTAAACGTGCTAAAAAATCACGACTTAATATGAACCATTCAAAGCTTCTTTGAAGTTAGCAGGGTTTAAATCTTCACTTTATTACTACTTTGATCATTGTGAATTCATCTCAGTGAAAATAAAATTCAGTCACGATAGAATTTTAAAATACCATTTAAGTATTGCTCAATTTAAAAGAAAGATAAATATGGTCGAAACTCCTGAGATGATCTGATAATTTGACCTTGAAAATGTTAAATAGTCAGACAGTAAATAGATAGCTATTAGATTTCCATTTTAGTTGAAACAAATAATCCTTTTTAAATTTTATCGGAAAATATAAAAAAGGATTTTGAATCAGGTAAAATGCCTGCACAAGTAAAGCAGTATTTATAGGACACAAAGGAAAGTGTTGAGGAAGTAAACTTTGTGAATATTAATCGATTAAGCAATTGTGTTTTAATGCTGTTTGCAGCAAAAGCGCTAATTTTAATTGCAGACCTAGTGAATGAAGGATATGTATAACAATTGCCGACTTTCTTGCTAATATAGTTTAAAAAAGGCCATTGAGTGACTGAGAATTTATATCCTTTCAAAATTTACAATTAAAACTGATCTAGACGGTTTTAGTAGTTTATTTTAAAAGAGAATATTCTGTATTCTGGGAGTTGAAAACACTAGACGAGAATAGTTGATATTTGTGAAAATTGAATTCTTCTTCTCAAAATTATTTAGGATATCAAAAAATCCAACATTGTAACATATGGAAGTTTTCTGGAAACTGACGTATAAATGAAAAATTGAAAAAAAATTTTGAAACATTTTTGGGTTACGGACATCTATCTTCAGTTAAAATGCTAGTCAGAGAATTATTAATCATTTCCAAAGTAAACTATTTAAAAGGACTGCACCTTCCCTTCAAGAATGTTTAAAACAAACATAATTAGCAGAATTTGTAGCAAATTTATTATTGGATTTAGAATAAAAAGTGGCCGTAATTTTCCTGTCCCTTTTTTAGAACATATTTCAATTAATCTAGAAAAAAATCTCCCTTACGAATTGAAGTAAACGTGTATGAATTGCATTTAATTATGCAAAAAATATTTAAGTACCATGAACTTTTGATTAGGATATTCTTGGCTGTTTAGAGATCTTTATCTTATGCTTAGCCATCAAATTTCGATAATTTATTAAAGCAACTTTTCTAACATTTTATAGAGCTAACCTTTGTTTAAATATGTTTTTTAAAGGTCATTCTATTGTTTTATAGAGTTAAAAAAGAAAAGAAAGAAACGATTCTACCGAAAACGAGTAATTCAATATTGTAAAGTGGACAACAAACTGACCACGAATATTCGATTAGGTCCAAACCCCTTTTGGTAATTCAATTTTTTTTGTGCATAACCAGACTTTTCCATTTTTATTAAGAAACGTCCGTCCAAATTTTAAACCCATTTAATTTTCTTGGATAAAACAAATTTGCACGATATTTATACTTTAGAAATGAAAATTTGCCTTAATTTTAGAAAAATGATTTATTTTTTTCCTCAAATTTGCGTGTCAAGGTTCTTGAGTTGGACATTTTGTTTGTCAAGATTTCTTTAATTCCATTTTTAGAGTCTTAAGAATAAAGTTTTGAAATTCATAAACTTAAAAGTTTTCAAATGACCAGTTATTAAATGAAAAGATTAGTTTCATTGGATGCAATTAACTAATTACTAATAACTAATACAAAAAATCTCGTTACTAATGAATTTTTAAGCTTCCTTAAGGCAAAATTTTCGGTTATTTAGCAGAAAACTAGGTTTTCGAGAGATAATGCGAACTTTTCCGATGGAAATACATTATATTTAATTTAAAACAATGAAATTTTATGTGCATGATTTAGTTAGTACTTGAGTCATCTTACATTTATATTTTGTTTACTAATTTGTGGCTTGCATGTCAATTTGTTTTTAATTAGAAAGTGAAAAAGAAGGATAATTTTTCTATTTTTCGATGTGAAAACAGTTGGATTACTCTACGATATTCAAATTAAAATTCTAATTTTGTGCCTAGATGATCCAATCTTAGCCAAAATTCAGCTCACAACCAGCTATAATTTAAGTAATTAAAACTCAAAAAGTCATAAATTTTCGCCATGGTAAGATCTGAATCGAAAAAGAGTTTTTTGAGACTATCAAATCTTCTAGAAAAATTCGAAAAATGGGATGGTTTGTACACAACTTGACTCTTGCAATTATGATACAAGATTAGTATTCTACTTATTATAATTAACTATAAATTGATGATTTTTACACTTTAATAACGCTAGTTTTCTCAAGGAAGATTCATTTTTTAAATTCGAATGCATAATTCCATTTTAAAAGTTATTTTGAATTTGGATTAACTATTTTGCATTAATTACAGAAACTTTAGTTCAAATGAAATCTTTGTTCTTTGCAAGATGCCTAACCTATTGATTAAAAGAAATTCTAGAACAACAATTTTTTACATGTTTCAAACAACAATTAGTGCTAGAATTTATTCTTTGGCTGTCACAGAGGTAATAAGTATAACAGATTTAACAAAATAAAAAAGAAAAAATATCGTCGTAGAATTTTGATTTTAGTGTTAAAGGGTTTTTGGTTTTATATTCTTACTTTTGTTCTAAAAGAAAGAAATGAAATATATCAAACAGGCTGCATCTGCATCTCTGAATCCTTTTCCAAGTCAAATGGAACAAACATGCTCAGATTTTCAGAAAAAAAGTCCCCCCGAAATAAAAATATTCCCCGGTATTTTAAAATTTAATGAACGCTATCACAGCTGAGCCAAATAATCATCAAATACCAATATAGTACCGCTTTTATGCGAAGGGTTACACGTGCTCTCCTATTGGCTAGAGCGCTAGCCAATGAGAGCACAGCAGTTGAATCAGAGGCCAAACCTTCAGAGGTTGGAATATAATTTTCCGGGATTAAACAATTGCACGCCTCGGGACTAAATGGAATGAAAAAAAACATCGCTTCTTCTTTCACTGCCGAGTATAAATGAGTCTTTTTCTACTAACCTTCCTGCTCACAATTCGCCAGCTAACCGGGCTATTTTATTCGCAAACCGAAGAGGATCTTCGTTTACGAAATCTTGACCTCGGCAAGTATTTATTTAATAAATATATAAATTCAATGCATGCTATTATCAATTTTTCCAGTGAATTTTGAAAATTTGATGTTAACTTTCATTGGACAATTTAAATTTACCATTACTCAACACGGAACTCTTTTGCTCTTGTAATAAATTGCATTTTTCTTAGCTATCAGGAATTGTTGGGTGATGTGGGCGTAACCATGGGCAGGCAAGAATCATGTTTTTAGAAAAAAATACCGAAATAGCAAACATTCCATGTGAATAATGAGCAGAGTCCTCGCAAGCAAAACATATTAATAATTAGCCAATCTTAAGGGAAAACACTTTTTAATGCCTTCCAGAAATTAATTAACCCAATCTGTGTAAAGTCACGTTTTTTTCCTAATTTAATTATAATTTTGCACATTTTTAGAAAGGAGGCTTATGGAGATGAATTAATTAAGTTCACATCTTTTTAAAAATTTGACCAACCGTAGCGAAGCATTATATAGTGGCTACATTTCGCTCAAAAGTATCATTTAAAACAAAACGGACAATCTTTATTTTGATTATTTTTTCAGATATTTTGTATATTTTTTACATCAAACGAACTTTTCCTCCTTCTAATTTTAAAAGATTAGGGACTTTTTGGGCATATTTCTTATAAACTTTAAATAAATTAATATTTTTAAATCAATCATTCGATTAATTTTAAAGGTAATCTGATGTTCTTATCATAGCAACCCATCCCAATTATACGAATTTGTTCCTAAATGGTTGCAAATTTCGAATTTTCTGGTCAGGCCTAGTGAAAAAGCAGACTTAGATGTGCATGTGAGCAAATTTGTGGCTTTTGTTGTCTTTGTTGAAGATAAATTTTGGAGATGTACAAAAAATAATGCAGTTGGGAGTCCATGAAAGTTGCACGCAACATGTTGCTCATTCATGAAAGGAATCCTAGACCCTATGTTAAATTTTGCTACTTAAAATAAATTCTGTTCTTTAGATAATGCGGCTATCTTAAACAAAACTTAAATTTACGGCCTTTTCCAACAATTAATTTGTCAGGTTTTTCCCTGTATGCTTAGAAAAAAAGATATTTGCAAAAGTTAACCAGTGAAATTTATCAGAAATTAAATATTTGAGTAATTAAAATCGTATCGAACACAACTATGCCTCTAAAGTTTTTTGCAAATTTTCAGAATATTAATGCTTTGATAAAAAATTCATCTGATGTGCACATTTTCCAATAAATAAGTCTCTAAAAATTATACATTTAAAAAAGTTAAAATTTAATGATTTTACAAATAAAAACTATAAAATGAAATTGAACGTTTTATGAACATGCACATTTTGATAAAATATTAAATAAACAGGGACTTTAGATGATATATTTGTTTAGCATACATTTTATAGAGAATTTTTGTCAATATCCCCTGACAGAATGAACATCCAGCAATCGAATGTTTGAATTTATACAAATAAAACCGCTTGAATTGAACGTTTCTTAACAGAACACACCAACTGACACAGTCTAGCTGCTTCCAGAGAGATGAGAGAGTTGGTTGGAGGCTTCTAACTACAAGACGGCCTCTCCAGGTCTAGTTAAAAATATCGGTCAGCGCTGCGAACGGAGATTGTAGGTTGCGATAAGCCCATGACTACGCACTTGTTTTGATGTTTCAGTAGGCAGTCATACATTTGGTTGTTATTTGGGTTTTAGAACTCCCAAAATCTACCCGGACGAATCTCAATGGCCAAATCGTAATTTGTTTTAATCGAACAACGAAATAACGGCCAAAGCTGTGTTTAATTGAAATTTACAATCTAATAAAATTTTGGGTTAGATTTTTGCTAGTTTTAAAAATGGAGCATATTCTTCAATAGACTGTTTGATGTTTTGAGACTTCTCAGTTTTTGTTTGGAATATTTATTGTCGCATTTAGCAAAACATTTTGTTCATCTTTTTTCAAAACCTTGAAACACGGTCAAAATAATGATGTGTAGATCCGTTATTATAGTATCTGTTTTGTGACATTTACCAGAAATCGTATGCATTTTGTGCGAAAATATCAATCTTAAATTATAGTTTACAATTTCTTGGCACTTAAATTAACAAATTGTTTGAATTTTAACTGATGCTATTACATTTAACTCAAAGATACTAGAAAATATAGCTAATTTGTTGAGATAAGAAAAATTGATGCTATTTTTAATTATTTCTGTGTTTTGCACGAAGTGTTAGGAAGAAGAGCAGGTTTTCGTAGAATTTACAAAATTTCTAATGTTATTTTTATTTACTAAATAAAATGTAAAAAAACTTTACAAATAAATGAGTTTCAAAGGCTAAAAGTTCAAAACACGGCAGCTAAAATATTATCTAAAATCCATTTCAAAAATACTTTGAATTTAAACTGATGAATTAAAATGGCATTAAAATTTCCATATTTGGATTTCTTTCTTTGTAAAATACTAAAAACTGGTAATACACATATATAGACTAAGAGAAATATCAGAAATATTTCGTTAGCTTACATAAATTACGGTCTTAGCTCTGCTAAGCTTGTCAGTTTAAATCCAAAAAAAATAATTTAAACACCGACAAGTATGTCGTTAATTTCATCTAATCTGTCAAAATTAGAGTTGGGGTATTTGCTTTAATTAGTGATCTAGCAAACCGTTTTTGAATTTTAATTTATACGTAAATAAAAACTCAATTGAAGGCCCCTATCTTGGTGTTCTCTCTTTTAACAATGAGAAAATATAGAGAGATATTTTATAGATGGAAAAGGTGATTCTATTTTTTTAATTTCCTTTTTTTTAATACTATAAAAGTGAAATAATGACAAAATTTTTGCTGAACATATTTAATCTATTTATATTAAAATGGAGTTGTTTGTAGATTTTGTTCTTATGAACCTATATTTTTTGCTAAAAAATATAATTTCTCAAGGTTGCTTTGTTCTGCCACTTTTTTAAAAGGTTTAATGTCGGTCAGGCATTTTGAGTGTTTTTAAGGCTTCTGAGAAGTGATTTGACAATTCACAAGGCTCGAAAGTATAAATTTTATTATGATTTTATCATTTAAAATGTTATAGAGACAAATTGCAACTAAATATAATTGTACAGTTTTACGAAATAATTTGTTGCGGGTGAAACAAAAAACAATCTATTTGGAATAGCTTACAAATTTTCAATATCACAACTCGAATTCGTTGACCTTGAATTTAATAAACTGATGTTAATCATATAAAAACAATTTTCTTCAAAAAATACCTTTATATACAGAAATAACCATTTTTATTTAAAATTATTTGTTAATCTTTTTGATATCCATTCATCATCTTTGATCCATGTAACTGAATTTAATCTTTAAATAATACCTTGAGTATCCGATCAATTATTTAGTTATATTTTGTGCAGTCAATCGTTAAAATTTAAAAAAATATATATTTGAATTTTAATTTAAATTTTTAAGAGAAGCACTGGAAGTCATGCTAAAGGAACACCATCAACTGAGTACATCTGTGAAACACAATTATACATTATGCAGAATAAAATGATCAAGAATGGAATAATTAATCTCTTATAATTTACCAGACAGTTAAGATTTAAAATTTATTGAATTTTTGTAGTTTATTAAAAATATAGGACAAAAGCGTTTAAAGGTCTTATCAAATCGCTTCGAATTTTTGTTTATCTAGCTAAAAATGGCAAAATTAGGATTGAAAAAAAGATGAATTAATTTAAAAAATTCCTAACTTTATATAAGTTTTAGAATATTATGTAACAATCGTTAGCGAAGTTGATTTTGCGGGTGTACTAGTTTTGGTGCCGATTCTAATTTTAGCGCTAGAAATTCTTTTCTATTACTCAATTCATTAAACATTTAGGCTCCACCGAAAAGTAAAAAAAAACATTGTTTACATTTTTTAACGACGCAATGACCACTTACACTAGTCTAGATTTAAGGCAATATGAAGGACAGATTAATCTTATTAGGTGCTTATTTACGATTTACCAACGAAAAATGTCTTCTTTTGAGACATTTTGTTTTAAAAGATTTGGTTTCTCAATTTTTTTCAAGCTACTTAAATCTGAGGCGGTTCTCATAATAGCCCATCAGCCTAGTTAGGATCTGCTGATTTAAGTGAAGACCATCTAGTGAAATCGTATAAATTTGATAACAAGCATTTATTTATAGCTTTTCTTCGTGATTTCTCAAAAGAAATAAGACCTTCTCAAAAATTTCCTCATTAATCAGGTGGTTTTAAATCATCGGCCATTAATGGCAAATTCAACAAAGAAAAATCAGTTAAAAAAGGAGTTTTAGAATTTCTAAGGAGGCATAAAAGTGCCTGTGAAAATGTTTAACAAATCTGGGAAAAAAGAACGACGTCTCTATTTTTTAAAAAAATTAATGGACTTATTTCCCCTGGTGAAAAAATGCTTACTTTTCGGCGAAAAATAATAATCCTTACAACGCATTAGAGCTGAATTCCTTAGGGAGAAACGAGCTCGTATCGCCACCAACAGCAAAAAAATACATCTTTTACTAGACATAACTTTTGTTCTCCGGTTGTGCGCGCGCGCGCGAGCGAGAGAATTTTATTACTTGCGCAATGATCTTGAGTTAATTAGACGATCGTGAATGAACACTGAATCATCAAAGTGTTGAAAATTTAATGATTTAATATGTAATTATGCCCGTATAGCCAAAATTAAACTTGGACTTAGCCAATGGCTGAGATGCAGGAATGAGTTTTAAAGGCTATAAAGAAATAGATTGTTATGTGGTTAAAATCAATTAAGAGATTAAAAAAATAAAAAAGTTTTTCGAGTGAAGATTGAATTTGTTAGGACTAAATGAAAACAAGGTTTTTGAGTCAAGTCAATGATTTAATATTTAATCCTGTCGTTACACTGAAGCTCCGTTTCTTAAGTGAAATATTTTAAATTAGATGAAAATATACATTTGTTAAACAGTTTTTAAATAAAATCAAAAGGCGAATAATGTTTTTGAGACAACTTTGACACTTACACGAAGAAAGTGTGACAATTATCGTTGACAAAATACAGATTAAGATAAAAATTGTAGATAGACAAGGTGGTTTCACTTATTTTTGTTTAAATTAGGACCAATAATAACTACTAATGGAGGGGCTTTTTAATAATGACAGCACGCCGGCAATTGGTGCCAATCTTGACTCTCATAACAGTCAAGAGAAGATCTCTAGCTTCTAAGCAGAGCACTTCGATGTACCATCATCTTTGATCACGGAGGCTTCAGATATTTTGGTCGTACCAAAAGTATCGAATTGGGAAGATGAATATCATTGCTTAATATATCGAACTAGTCAAACAAAGCCCATCTTTTAACTAAGTGTCCTGGTGATGCTGTCAGAATGTCTTAATGGGATAGGAATATTTATAAATATTTCTTTATTTTCGTTGTAGGATCGAATAATGGTGAAAAAATATTTTTTTTATTCTTTAGATTGATTGCAGGTGAGGTTCATTTTCATTGGCGTGCGATTTAGTGATTAGAAACTTAAAAACGTCCATCTTCGAATTATTGTCTCTTTATATAAGTTATTTTAAATAAATAATTAAACCGTCTCAAAAAGTGAAAAAAGGATCGTTATGGCATTTTAATATTATAAATTTAAAACTGATTTATCTTTTAAAGGTAAACTTAAATGTAGAATTCAAAAATTCTTATAACGTTAACAGAAAATGCTTTCCTAAAATCCTTGACTTAAAAAATCGTGTTAAAAGTGTCATGTCATGTTTGATTGATGGGAACCTGCCGGAACAGAAACAAGTGTTCGTTTTCCCTTGAGAGTATCCAAGAAAGTGGTTATTTTTCGAGTTTTATCTTTTTTGTGTATAACGAAGTTCATAAGATTTTGTTTGAACAATTAAATCAATTGCTAAATGGACGAGTAAGCCAACATTTACAAGCTCGGGTGCGTACCGAATTTCTCTAGTGTAGTCAAAGAGTGACTAATTGAATTACTTCAGCGGTTATCAACTGTTCTATACGTCTACATCTCAAATCATCTCAGTAGAGAAAAAAATTATCGATTCACCTTGATAAAGCCAATTTTTACCGAACCAAAACAACAACTGTGATTTGTCTCCTCGCTCGTTCAGTCAAAAGTTTAAAGTAACAGAGCCCCGATAAAAACTCGCAAATTGCGTTTTGCGCGACGCTCCTTCAAGTTTTCTTTGCTTGCAAAAACGCGCCAAAAACAAGGCTGCAAACTGCGGGTTTTCACCAACATATAAGGCGAAGGAAGAGCCGAACAGTTTTGCAGGAAAACCATTGTTTTCGATGGCTATAAATAATTCATTGATTACCCATTTGAATAATTTTACTCGCTTTTTGAATAGACATTCATTATTTAATATAGGAACTTCTTAATTTATGAAAGCGGCACTGCAAATATTACCACAAAAGTCAAGAAATAAAGAAAAAGATTACATAACATAAATTTTTTAAAATAATGCTTACCATTTAAGGTTTTCCTTATTTAATAAAAGAAATGCTATTTATTACTTTCATGGATTATTGACCTAAAACTTATGAATGAGGCTTGATAAGACGGACAACATAAAAATTTCATTTAAAAACACGAATTTAAGAAATAACCACTGTTTTTCGAAATCTTCAAAAATTTCATTTATAAATTTCTTAAACTTTTCTTGGTAGTTTGCTGGTGATTTAATTGTCTTGCAATGTTAAAATGTAATTATGCATTTTATATTTTTAATTAAATTGATCATATTTTTTGAAATAAAATGTTTTTATGGGTTTTTGTGAAATTTGTAGCTTCTTTAAGTAGAAATTTGAGATGAAAACTAATCTTTAATAAAAAATTTGGATTGGTTGTTAGAAAATTCTTTTTTTGGCTCAAGTGAATATAAATCCATACAATCACGAGTGCTGTGCCTAAATTTTTCAAGTTTTTCAAATGCTAAATCGCTTTTTCTAGGATTCCACCAAATTTTCACTTTCCAAAACTAACGGATAAAATAATATGTAACATAATATAACGCTGTCGTACGATGTAATTGCAAAGCTTTATCTTAGAAAAAGTACAACACTACCTGGGACGATGTCTGTGGTTAGCCGCCAATCAGCAAATGATCGACTCCCATCATCGCCTCATTTTTGTTTAAACTAACAACGCAATAGCTGCTAGGAGGTGACTTTAAAATAATACTGCATTGCCCGAAGAGTCCAAAATGTATCTTACATAAACCGAATCGCTTTAAATAATCTCGCAGTATATTTATATTTATACGCTTCACTATTTTGACATAAATACAAAGAAAAGTTTTGCTGAAGTGAATCTAAAATGCTAAGGCATTTGTTTTAATGAACTGAATAAATGTGTCTTTTGTTTGGTCCATGAAAAAAATGAATAACTTGGTCATTCTAAATTAATTTGCAGGAAATTGTGATTTATTTAATGCTTCTGCTAAGAAAAATGGGGCATTGGTAATATGATTATATTAAATTTGCAGCAATGTACCGTATTAAACACTTGGTTTGGCCAGTTTTTTTCACCCTGGTTCTGGTAATTTATTGTTAATGCTTTTGACAGAAAATACTAAATGTTTTTAAAAAACAATACTTTATCTTACCTTATTTACACAGAGTCTTTCTTATATCACTACAATAGAACAATAGTCACGTTCACCACGGAAGCGAATTATCCAGTTAATTATTGCCGAATTAATTTTTCTTTACATATTTACTAGTAAATTTTGACTTTAAAAACAGGTAAACCTTAATTTTGCCACTGATTATGGCAAATTTATACTATATTAATTATTAAAATTAATTACCTTATATAAACGATTAAAGTTATAGATTAATGATTTAGAAGTGGGACAGAAAAGTGGAAACACTCTGGAAAATCAACAAAGTCCATTTTAACATGGCGTAAATCCAACTTTTGCGGTAAGAACAGCTACAATTCTCAAAGATTTCAATTTATACAAATTGTGAATTGTAGGTTCTGGAGGAATGTTGGCTTTTTCTACACTCAGTTCCTTAAGAGACGATGGTGACAGCGAAGTCCATTTGTTACTTATTTCTCTTAATGTTTTTGAGGATGTCTACGGGATTTGATGGCCACTTTTTAACGATTTTAGCAGTATGGATTGAAAGATGGCTGCTCCGTTATTGAACAAGCATAGAATCAAGAACTTGGTCGCACAAAATTCTTAAATAGTCTCAGCTGTCAATTCTTTTTTCCATGAAGAGAAATCATTAACGCGGTGGCGGATTTCCAAGAAATAGCACCGCTCCTCATCATAAGAGAACCCACGGGATAAGTCTAGATTAAATTCCTATTTAGGCTGCCTTTAAAAACGGTACTGTAGGTCAAAATTAAGACACGCGGCGATGCTTCGTCAAAGAAAATAACATTTTCCAACTGATTTCTGGACAGACCGATTCTTGGGATTGCTACTCCATCGCTCTTAAAGCCTTGAAACACTTATTTTATGTGATAGAATCAGGGTTCGTGCAGCTCTCAACGAGTCGTGGGCTTGAGAATCTTTATAACAATTTGAGTTGAGAGATTCCAACGGTCTCTCTCAGAAGCCAACTTAGAGTTTCGGCCAGACTTGTGTTGTGCTGAGTACATTTGAGTCAGTACCTCGTGAAATGCCACCAAGCATTCGGTGAGCATAAGTGATGTGCTCAGAAGGTGATATTTACCAATAAAACATGATTGACAAATAAAAAACCAAATTTTCTGAGGGGATGCGGGGCAGAAATATGTTTTCGTAGTAATAAACTATCCAGATCCCAACGCACCCAATCCAACAAGATCTAACTGCGTAAATTACGGATTTAGACTTGAGCTAGTCATCGTTGTGCTTATAAACGTCGCGAAAAGTTTTTGATGTTATTCTAACAAAACGATTTCGGCGATATTTCAAATAGATTACGATATTTTGGATAAATGCAGCCGAATTAAGAGATTTCTTTGTCAAATTGAAATAAATTTTTTTGAGAAACCACTATTTGATTTACATCCACTGCGGTAAACCGTTAGACAAATCGCCTTTTAATTGTATACATAAATTAAAAACTGTACTTTTATTTTTTAAGATTTACTACGAATACAAAAATCCTACTTGTAAATTGTATTTAATATTGCACATGCTGCCCATATTGAAAAATTAGTTTCTGACGATTAAATAATATTTATACCGTACGTTTTCTAAAATACACCTGTTCAATTTAAAATTTGTAAAATTTAACATTAAAATTAAATACATCTAACTTTGAACTCTGGATTAACATGAGCATTTCTAAAAGCACAGTCTAATTGTTTTTTTCCGTCAAAATAGTGTTTATGGTATTGCAGATAGAAACCATAAAATAAATTTTGACCAGATAGAGCCTTGACATTTCGAGCAGCTGAAAGAACGACACTACTCAAATTTATAAGTAGAACATCCCAAAATAGATTGATTTTGACAAATGAGCTAAACCTACGTAAACAAAGGATCAAAATTAAATCAGCAGAATTAAAAATTGTTTTACATAATGAGATTTTCCAATTTTACTGAAATAAAGCTTTGCGTTGAGTAAAATTGAGCACTGTTTACAATACAAATATTGTTTATAAAATATTATGGTTATTATATTTTTTGATTGTTGGTTGTAAACATGCCAATAATTTTTAAGTTTATTATTCAACGAACTATAAGTACCAATGCATCAGTTACCTGAACTAAAGATTTTACTTCTGTGTGCTTATTTCATTAAGCCTTTACCCTCCTTTTCAATTCCAGAAAGTTTTGTTTAAATGCATTAACCACTGAGCGTTAACTGGTGCTGCATGAGGTGGCGGCAATTCAAAAGAACGTCTTTTCCCCACGATGTTCTCTTCTCAGTTATGTAGAAATTTTTACAAGAGATCTGCAAAAACAAAATGGTCTTGAATGTAATCCTCCTAATACCTCCGAATGCCAGCTTAATCCACGAAATAAAAGTAGTGGAGACTTAATTTAACACGCGCTGAAAACCGTCTGAGCAATACTCTCTTTAATGGGCCTATGGAAACGGCTTTTTCTACGCCAACTCTCTCCTCTTCTGTCATTGGCTGCCTACCATGAGCGCGCACATTAAAGCCCTGAGGCTAAATCAGCTCATAGCCTTCTCTCATATTGCCTTGCGGCCTCATACTCAATGCCGTCTACTAATTTGACCCACCGAGCTCTGCTGATTCTGTGGATTTCTTGGGAGCTAGCGTGGGCTGATGAGTACCATGTTGTTGCTACAGGTCCCTGTGTGGAGGAAGGCGATGCCTACTGCCTTCGTCGAGTGCCCAACAGTTTCTGCTCTGTGACGAAGAACGAATGCTTCTGCCAGCCTGCATTTGTGGCTATCCAGGAGGAACATGGAATCACCTGCAAATCCCGTATGTTTTATTGCATTTCAACGTGGTTAGAAGCGAATGGAAAATCGGCTGGCCTACCATCATTTTTACGATCAGAAGAGCGTTAAGGAAAATAATGATTCAAATATGTTTTATATAAATAAAGGGACATTGACTAAGTCGTTTAAAATCAGCGATTTATAATATTTTATAACTTATAATTTTTTGCTGATATAAAATTTAAATTTTTTAAAGCTCAAAGCATAATTCTTTCATAATAAAAAGATTTTATTAAATTTAAATTTTTTCAACGTAATTGGAGCAAATTAGATAAATAAAGATACAAATAATTTTTTTGAATATTTGAATAGTATAAAATCTATCTTTATAATATAACCTTATCACTGTTTTTTGTTTTTATGAAATCCTGAATAAGTGAGTAATTTTAATTAATTAATCAATAATATATTATTGCTTTCATAAGGTTATTATTTACAGCTTTAAACTACAATAGAATATAAAATAAAAAGGACCTTTAAATCCATGTGGCTAATGGTATAAAAGGCATCATTTCACTTTTTCTTCTAATTTAAAAATTAACATTTATAAAGTAAATTTTGAATGCAAGTCCTCTTGTCGAAGATGCATTCATAGTTGAAATCCACAATGATCCGAAATATACACCAGTAAATGCATAAGGAAAATCATGAAGTCACGATCTTGTCTAAATTATTTGTTTAATTGTATTTGCATCCAGATTTTTATTGGCTTGTAGAAGAAAACTATACTTAGCAACCAGAAATTCTCCCAATCCACGAACGTGGCCATGGTTTTTAGTGAAATCGAAATGCTGCAGAGGTTTTATTGAATGCTTCGTCTAAGATATTTCAAAATTTAAAACCAACTTTAGGTAACCCGATAAAAGGTATGGTAAATACACACACCGAAAATGCAACCCAGCCAGGCCTTAATTCTGCCAAGTTAATTTTTACAGGCGTGTAACTAATGGCAACCTGGAGCGAGGATTTAGGCATCAAAACGATAGATATCACCGGATGGACAGTCGATTAAAGACTACTGCGTCTTTGATTTCCTCTTCGTTGTCCGACATCTGCTAAAATTATTTCGATAAGGAAATGCGATTTCCAGCGTATTCGGCAATACTTGATTGAAACGATGCCAAAAGTAGAGCATTATTTGTAGTAATCACGTATTTGAGAAAATAAAATACCAACACTATGGCGATAGAAGAAATAAATATATACAATTTAAAAGTTATTTTTTTAATAAATAATCTAGTCAATATCAAACCACGATTCTAGGAATAAATTCAATTTTTTGAGAGTTGAAGACTAGATTAGCTTTTATTCATGATAAGATAATTTTTTAGAGTTTCAGCCATTTGTACTAAGTTAAATTTATGAATCAAAATGAAATTACCCATAAAATCTCAATTATTTTAATTCGACATAAGTGTTTGTGACGAATAAAACCCTCTATCGTAAGTCACTTTCAATCTTAGACCTAAAGTTGTGAAATAATTAAATTTAGGTGCAATAATGGTAAATATTAACAAGGAAAATAGTAGTGCAGATTTTGCTTTGATAAACATAATTAAATCAGAAAAGATATTAGCACAAACTGACAGCGTTATTTATAGTACATGAGTAAGATGTTACTGTCATTCAATCGCAAAATTTGTCCTTTAGTTTTTTATTTCTTTTAGAAAATAAGGTTGATTTCTTTTAAATAAAAGCTGATTTAAAGTTGTTAGGATGGCTTGTTGGGCGTTTGTAGTTTTAGGTTTGTACTAATTTCAACAGTACACATGGTTGAAAATTCCAAAAATATTTTACCCAAAATAGTGCTTTTAAATTTCGAATCTTTAACATTTTGCATAACTTAAAAAGTAAATTTATGATAGAGCAAATCAAAGAGTATTTTTATTGAATAGAAAAAGATGAATATTCACAGTTATATCTTGCTGGTTTACGATATAATTACAACGCAAAAAACATAAATAATATTCTTTCAGAAATCGCTTTGAGACTAGTATTTTAACATGTACAATTTTATATTATGAATCATTTAAGAGCTAAAAATTTCATTTAACATTATTTACTTCCATCTAAATTAATATTTAATAATGGCTGAATCAGGCCTTCTTCAAATGATGAGTCATATCAGCTTTTTGTATTATTTATTAATTCTTACTGACTAAAATATACATTAATTATCAGACCTTATTAGTTTTTAAGAAATTTATTATCAAAAATACCCTAAAATTTAATGATGATTCTTGAGAATAAAGCTATATATCATTTCACAAATAACATAATGACTGACTTTTACCATGAATTGTAACTTGATTCCTACCTATCATAAATAGGTTAAATAATTGTATCACGTTTCTATTCAGTAATGTAAATTTTCTCATATGTTTTTCAATTTGATATTACTTTTATGAATTAATACTGAAAGGAATTTCCGTAAATATATGGAAATACAAAGTGTAATCGAAACAGTTGTAACAAACGTATTTTTCGAATTTTTGGTTGCAATCATAAGAAAGTTATGGGCTCGAGAAAGTAATATTTAAGGCATTTTTCTTGATAGCTATTGAGTAAATGGCGTATAGAGCCCGGATATCTATAGCAAACTTAAAATCACTGATGTTGAAACCTAAATTTTGGATAAGAATAATTTAAGAGACAGATAAGGGAATCTTTAATCTTTAATCACTGAAAATTTACTAAGTTCACTGAAAATTCAAATCAACTTATTAATTAATATTTACCGGATTATGTTTTTATACTCATATTCCATTATTAATAATTTAACTTGATTATTTTCAATAATTTTTAATTTAAAATAAGTGTTAAATATCAAAGGAAGCATTTTAAATTTAATTTGTGATAAATCGGACTAAAAATATGTTTAATAAATATTAAAAAGATGTATTTACTCCTTCTTTTCTGTTTCCTGCTTTGTAAATTTCGTATTTAGCCTCAAAATCGATACATGTAACAACCGCGAATTTCGAGATATATGGGCGTTGAAATAGATTGCATTTTCATGATATTTATTCTTATTTTTCAGTGCTCACAAGCCTTAGTTGCCATGTGGACAAGGACTGCGTGCACGTAGCCAACAGTATCTGTCACCCAGGTGCTGGTTTCTGTGCCTGTCCTGGCGGTACCGTCTACGTAGCTCAAGAACACGCCTGCAGTGAGTGTCTGACAGCCTCTTTTTCACCTGCCATTAAAACGGCGAAGAGAGAGATGGAGACCACTGAGTTTTATGGAAGTGCATTTAGAGAATGATCCTTTAATGACTCAACTTTGGTTCTGGGCTAATGCGAACACAATTATTCCGCTTTCAAGCTTGGCATTGAGCGGTTGTGGGTTACTACACATCTATTACTTCTCAAAGATTGTCAGAAATTAATCTTATAAGCAAAGCTTCTCTCCAAAATCATACGAAAGCATCTAATTACCATCGGAGTATAAAAAATGAGCTCGGAGGACTTTGATAGCCTTTGTTCTGCCTTTTGATTTTGTAAGGTAGGAACCAGAGTATTTATGCTTCTTTAGGACGTTTAACTTTGCTTAGAAGCTTCTTCAAGGTCTATGTCTTGAGGTTTTCAAATGCCTTATTTGTGAGAAGTTGACATGAATAGAAACAAAGCTATGTATTCTGTTTGGAAAGCTTCTTCATCGAATCTGGAAAAAAGATTTTATTTCACGCAGAATTTTACGGATGAAATCTACTAGTTAAGAGAAAAATGATCGTTTTTTGTGCTTTATTTTAAATGTGGGAATGAAAAACCTTGCAGAAGATGGTTTGCGAAATTCGGAATTTGAAATCTACCAGCCGACCACAAAAAAACATTGGAGAGCATTTAAACAAAACGTCAATCACTTCCGTGGACAGTGGCTAACAATGAGGGAATTATTTTTACCGACTTGTTTGGTTAAACCACGATGGTAGAGGTCGTGATTTAACGCTTGAGTGAGCATATTCTCTAGCCCAGATACGACTAAGTGATATCACGTTTCGGTTGAATAATTCAATGCGGTCTTCTGTCTCGTACATTTATTTATCCCAAGAGCATGCATTTTTTGAACGGCAGACGCCACCACAAGCAAGCAAATAGAGCTTTTTAGCGTTTTTTTACCAAAAAAGGTAAATTTTTACTTTAAAAACAGCGGCCACGTGAATTGTCTAATTTTTAAGTATTCAATGGGCACTTCAGTTGCACTGCGCGCGTTTGCGGAAATGAATTTTTTTGTGCAACCACTAAAAAATTCTGGATGCCGACTTTAGTCAGAAAAAAGGCTTTAAAGGAGCAATATATATATATTTGTTTTTTTTTCGAGTGAAATATTAATTTATTTTGTGAAATCATAACAGAAGTAATCAAACAATAATAAAATGCATAAACGTTTGTTTGTTTAATACGACTTTTGCGACGCGGTCAGTCAAAACTAAAGTAATAATTTATAAATAGTCCCTAATTAATTTATAATATTGAATCACCTGAATTAACCAATAAGTAGTATATAATCTCCATTGGCTAACAAGAGTTGCAAAATATAATTGATTTTGCTTATAAATTCCTCCTTTCTTCAAGGATTAACCGACCTTTTTTACCACATTTCATCCCTTTAAGATGATAAATAATCAAGCAATTAGGGAATAGAAAAATCTTGAAGCTCTGAGAGCGCTAGAGAGTTATGTCCTCTACCTCCCCCTACTCCTACTCCTCCTAATGCACTTTCGTGCTCTCGAACGCTTGTTAATGTGGTTTCTCAGTGTGGGATGTGTTCAAAAAAGCGTTGCCGTGTTCGATGAGGATTTAGTGGATATGCATTAGGCGACAAGCGACATTAACAATAACTTCTGCTGGCATGGAAATTTCACCAATTTGCACTCCTTGAGACGCCCTAATGCGATTTCGCGTTTATTGCCTCGGTGCTAGCATAAATTCCAAAGAAACTTATTCGTTCAAAAGTTGAGCATATTTGTCATTATTTCCTTGATAAAAATGAACTTTTTTAGGATTATTAACTCAGATAATTGAATGCCGAAATCTGCTAGCCATTTAGGAGCTTTATTAACACAAAAATACTTTTTTTTCTTGTCAAAAACCTTGGTTTTTTATCTTAAGTATTCATAATTTAAGAGGGTGGTTCACTTTGGTGTTAATAAATCATTTGATGACTGATTAAAAATATTCAACGTGACATTAGGTGGTGTGTGGTCTTACTCAAGTGTAAGAAATTAAAAACGCAAAAACTTAGTAATTTGTATCTCAATAGTGCACATTTATCCCGTCAAATCAGAATTTAAAGTTTTCTTTTGTTGATGACAAATGCATTCATCGAATTGGTACATTTTGACATCTGAAAAGGCGTGATAAAAACGCTTATTGAAAAAAACCTTTTCATTCACCACATATTGACGTAAATTTATGAAAGTTAATTTAGAAAACGTTTATTGCAACGAAAATCTACAATCTACAATCTACGAAAATCTGTGTTATTTCAAGCGAACTTCGAAAACACCAGCTTTCGATCACACCTAATAAAATATAAATTTAAATTAAATCCTCCATATTTTTAATGACAAAAAAATCTTACTGTATAACCGCAAAATTTCAATAAATTTAAACAAAGTCAGTGCAAAGTTATCCGTTGATATTTCGTAGAGTTTAATTTAAGAAAAACACCTTAAATTTCTGCTAAGGACTCTGCTTAAAGCAGAGTAAAAACTGAAGCAATTGAACTTACAATTTTTTGCTTGGTCACAATTTTTAGGTAACCAGAAGAAAAAGAATTTAACTTTTCTTGATAACAAATACAAAAAAATTTTCTAATTTGATTATCCGGGTGCTAGCAAGAGTATTCGAAAATTCTCCATATTTTTACCTGAATCGAACATTTTTGCGGTAGATTTTTAAGAAATAAACCCTCTGTGCGAGTTTAGTTGAAGCATATGTTCCTAGTCACTATGGCATCCAAATTCGCAATATGAATTAAAATGCTATCAATTACTCAAATGCCAAACACGCTCTAGTGAATGTTCACCATTTCTGTATTAAATAAAATTAAAATAGCACTTTTAATATCTTATACAACCGAATTTTGTTTTCCAAGTTTAAATACATCTAAAATAGTCATATGTTGTTTATTAAAACTTGGCCAGAAACATCTGGCATCCCTGAATATCAGTGAAAAATATTTCTAAAACAGTATCATTAAAACAAGCGAGCCTCTTACTAAATGAGGTTATTTATTAAGTCAGAGACATGACATTTATTAATAAAAGTAATATTTAGTCCCAATTGTATAAGTAAGTAAATAATAAGAACCTGACTAATTTTACAAAACTTAGATTGCAATTTCACTGAGTAACATTACTGCTACGTTATTAAGCAGTGAGCAGTACATTTGAAAGTATCAAGAGACAAAATTTCTCCAGGCTGACAAATCACCGCCTTCAGTTCCCTTTTGCTGCGTCTATCGAAAGCTTCCGTATTTCAGCACAGAAATTCAGTAAAACCAAACAGTGGCGTCACCACCCAGCTGAGTTGAAACAGAATTTCTAATTTAATACAAGCAGCATTTAGATAATCTGATTCGTTTTTGGTTATTTTATAAAAAAATTAAAGAAATAAATATGTATTTTTAATGGTGGCCTTTTTGTGTTCTAACGTAAAGAAGTTATTCATTTTTTACTTATTTAAAAATCACAGCATACAGTTTATGACCACAAATTTGAGTAAACCTTAGCCATTTCTTAAGTTTAATAAAAACGTTACAATTTATAAAAAAACAATAAACAACTAGTATTTAAAAGCCTAAACGATTTCAAATAGCATAAATTTATTAATATAACTCGAAAGAAATAAAAACTAATAACTATTCAAATTTCCCTAACATAATGTTATATTTGAATAGTGTGACTTTTAGAGAAATAAATACATATTATTACCGCAAATTTTTCCAAAAAAACATGCAAAAAATTAGTTTTAAGCAATTAAAACTCCAAATTAACGTAAATAGATAATTTATTTAGATATGTTTCAATTATTGTTGGAGCTTCCATGCAAAGGTGGAAAATTTTAATTGTGCTAAAACCGATGCTTCATTTTCGCATCCATCAAACGATTCCGTACATACAATTAGTAGCATTACCACCAGTTAGTTGAGTGAATTACCACTAATATTTTAATAAAATTTCGAAATACGCTGATGGAGAATATAAATCCAGGACATTTAACAGCATAGGCTCCGTCGGTTGGCCGATTTAAAGCAGCGGTTTTGAAATCCCACTTATATAGTCATTATTCGTTCATGAATTCTATGTTTAGGTAGGTTTATTCGATTCAGGTTCTTTTATTTTAATTTGTATGAATTCAAAATAGATATGCTTTTAACGTTAGTCTGTCTAAGTATCTTCACAGGTGAAAGTTCTGGCGAAATGAGATATTTTTACCTTTTACCTGATTTAAAAAAAAATAGATATACGCAAACTCAAGAAACATTTGGGTTCACTTATAGTTTAGAAATAATATTCGGATTTTTCAATTTGCATCGTGAAAAATTAGTCAATTTGCCTTGCTAATTGATTATTTAAAATTATTTTTTAAATGGTGTAAATTGCACAAATACAAAGGTAGAATATATAAACTCTAATGATTTCGAACTGCAAACTTTTAAAACGAACTTACAAAATAATAAGCAATTAGAGAGTAATATCTCTTCAAGATTTGTGTTTAAAGCCACAATTCTTGAATGTAGTTAATTTTACAGAAAAAAATATAAGCCGATTAGCTGAGTTAACCTAGATCTGCTTTTGATGTTTTAAATAGATTTCATTAAAAACCTTGTTAATCCTAGCTAATTTAATACATTCAGCGTTTAGGTCAGTTTATCCGAATTTGGTCAATTAGAGAAAATTTCTGAAAATTCATATTCACAATCTCACAACCTGAAGGAATAGGTTATTTAAAGTAATTGTTTTTAAAAATATTAAATCTATTTATATTCAAGGCATATTTGAACTCATTGGTGGCGCATGTGCAACATTCGGAATTTTCTCTAATTATTCCTTTTTATCTCAAACCACAGTTCTTGAATAGAGTACTTTTTGCTGAAAAAATATGCTTATTATTATCAATGTGAAACTATCAATACAGGCTTTAAGCGATTCAAGCTCTAAATAGGTATTAGAAAGTGATTTTTTCCAGTTTGATGAAATCTTTGTCGAAACTGCGATTCAAAATTGTAGAGATCTACACTGAGAGTGAAACACAAAGTTCAAAATTGTGTCCAATTACAACGGATAAATATAATTCAATTTCCTAGTTCGATATGACTAACTTTAATTTGAAAAAAAATATTAGAACATCTGAAAATACACTGATAATGGTGAGACCTAAAAATCCCAATGATTTTATTATAAAAAACGATAAAAAGTAAGCGAAACTTACAAACCATTAAAAACACTGATTTATGATAAATTTGGTCTAATATTACAATATTTAAATACTGCAACTAAAATAGAATAAATGTATACAGTCACAAAAATCCATCAGAAAATCCAAGAGATAAAACGTTTTAAAATATCAAGTTTGAAACCAAAATAAGAAATTATGTTTTTTAAAAAATTACCTCTTTAAGTGTTTAAATTATTCAATTCAGTTATTTGGTGTATCTACGAGAAATTATAATAGGCTATTTCAAGGCCATTTTTAGTAAACTCATTTTTAAAATACCATATTCAAAAAATATTCGGGAATTTTATTTTCTTTGACTTATTCCAAAATAAGTACTAGGTTTACATATAAACTGACTATATTGGGATTTAATTCACTAAGCTGTTTCAAATATATATATAAAATAGACTCTTAACTTAATGCAAGTTAGAATCTTTGTTCGCGGGAATGTAACAAGCAATTTAAAACGAATAACCGTTCTGCATCTTATTTAGCAACCCACGACAGCCGTGATCCCATTTCGTCCTTATTTTACCAAATTCTTTCCAACTTTTTTTGGAAACGCAGGAAACTCTATTATAAAGACGATTTTTGGATTTTCAATTTTATTCTACTAAGTGTGCAAATCGCACCCTGCTTACGTTCTGATAAAATAAATAAATCATGCCGTGCAATTCTTCCACAAAAACAAGAAAAAATCTTATTTTAAAGAAATTGAAATTTGTTTATTATTATAAAATTGCCCAGAAGGTATCAAAGTCATCTAAATTGGAATATTTAAAGGCAACATTTTTTGAAATTGAGTCTCTAAATGAAAATTAATTTTGATGGTATTCTAAAATCCAAAATGCATTAGAATAGAAATTTTCTAAATTACCAAATATCTTGGCTATTTTGAAACCCTAAAATCTTTTCAATTTTAATTTGAAATGAATTATGAGGAGAAAATTGCAAGAAACTTACAAAACTATTAGAAACCAGCAAAGATTGATGAATTGGCTTAATTTAACATTCAAATGTTTAAGAAATGATTAATATAAGAAAATTAGTCAAGTTAATTATACGAGAAATATAAAAATATGTAAAACAGCAAAGAATTATATGAATTATTATTTTTTACTCATATTTGTGCCTGGGAATAAACATTTTGAAATGCCACCTTCAACTTTTCGAATACATATAAATTTAATATCCAAAAATCTATGTCAGTCAGCCATGATTTTTTAAATGGCCCAGTTTCTGCCTACTTTATCTTATGTTTACATTTATAGAAATCAAATTTTTGTTTTAATCTCTAGTTTAGCAGTATTGCACCTGCTTTGAATAAATAATGACGATTTTTATAACTTCAAAGCTAATTTATGCTACTTCGTCAAGTTTACTTTTCAGTTTGACTTGGCATGTTTTCGTTAAAAGATTTTCATGAATAATTTATCATATCTACTCATAAAACGCAGCATTCTAGTGGGATTTTTAATTTTCTGAGGACTATACATTATCGGCTGGTCGTTACGATACTAAAATATCCACTCATTCTAGATTTCAAATTTAGTCGCTACAAGAAAGCAGAAATTGTTTTAATCGACTCAAAAATCATTTATAGTTTTTTGTGAAATCATGGTAAAGCATCTCATACGGGTCACTGAACAAAGGATAAATTTAAATTTGTTTGATTAATTGAGGTTAATTATGTCTTCTGAACTCAATAAGCTGATTCGTTAAAAATAACCAGAAAGTGGTTTCTTAGCTTACAAGATCATTTAAACGAAGAAGCCGCTTGTTATATCTTCCAGTAATTAAATCCGAAATGATTTTACAATAATAGAAAACAATAATGCAATAATAGAATATCGGTTGAGTATAGTATAGCTGAGAATATAATCTACATGGTTTTGGCTCATATCATTACCCAAATCCAGTGCCGAAAGTATGTGGCTTAGTAGCACTGTCACCTTCTTTGCTGCGTCGTATTTTCCCTTTGAAATGACATGCATCTCTTCAGTAACTCCTCATTTATAATTAATCAGATATCCATTATAAAAAAACACACACGAGATTCTGATGGAGTTTCTGACTGCCGTTTTTTGTGGTGATTTTATTTCAGGGTACCTCGCAGAGAACGCCAGTAGCGCTTTCTGTGAGACTTGCCGACAAATCGAGGGATTGTGCTACCTCAAAGCCTCCAGGATGGAAAACAATGAGTAATTTCTTACAAATAATGCTTAAATTATGTTTATAATTCAATTACAATGTTTAGAAATTCGAAAAAGCAAAAAATATCTCCTCAGAATTTGTTTTCTTTGGCAAAGGCGGACGTTAAGTTAGCTTTTTACTGTCAAGAAAATCCAAATAAAGATATTAAATATACGCAGAAAAAATATAATATTTTTTCCGAATATTTTTAGAACAAAATATGGCTGCGCCTGTCCATTCGACACAGCGATGCCAAAGTTACAAAAGCCCTACGCTGCAACCAAGGAGGCATTGGCTTCGTGGGCGTTTTGCAAAGCTGTTTTGGGTAAATTTCACCATTTCTCTTAATTTTTAACATGACTTCTTACAGTCGCAAACATTTTTTTTAAAACAGAGCATTTTTGCTTAAAATGGTGACGTTTATATCATGCTAAATTCTTGATGTTATCTGCGGCTTCGCAAAATTGAAACCATTAATTACTAGCTAATTAATAAATTATTGCTAGTTTTTTCAGCAAAAAATTACAGCTTATTTATTTTCTTACCAACGATACATATATCCCTCTTTTAGTTGATATAGGAGAAGTGTGCAATGAAGTAGATCTCCTCTGTCGTGGGCGAAACGTCGAATGTTCTTCTCGAAACGGACCACCAAGAACATGCCAGTGTCTCAGTGGCTTTTACCCTGTCTACCAACCAAGTCTTCACTATCAGGAGTGCTGTGAGTCATCTCTCTTTACAAACAGACTCAAACTGATGTGTACCTTCCTAGACGCTGCCATGAAGCTGTCAGATCACCGAGACTGAAGACACTGTAGAATAACCTTGAATAATCAATAATATATATGAATTTGGAATAAGTACAAATTTTGCTGCAATCAGAGCCTCAATTCTCAGAGTTACTGATTAGTACGTACTGTGAATTGACGATGGCGGCGTTTGAAATCAGATTCTTATTTGAATCTTCACTGGAATGTTGTTCTCCGTGTCATTATTTAACAATTCCAGCTACTTTATGGATTGATGCATTACGATCATCTAGAAAGATGGCGGATGATGAAATTGGCCTCCACAGATTCCTAAATAATCTCGGTTGCTAAGGAAAATCATTAACCCGCAGGATCGCAAGAAACATCACAGAACCCCCCAGCGTATTGTTTTACGGTACACAATTATTCTTCAGAGAAAATCACATTGTTCCGCTGTTTAAGGAAACAATTCTTGAGGTTTTCCAATTGCACTTCTTCCGTGATGGAACCCAGCACCATTTCCATGGAAATGCAAAGTTTTTAAATTATCTATCCCCATGGAAAGAGAGGGAAAAATGTTATCCTCAGGAAAGCAACACAGGTCTGCCCGAAAGTCGAAGCTGTTGTCTGGAAGACCGTCAGATTCTAAATGAAATATTTAAAGAAGATCACAAGACCACGACTCTCAAAATCACTGCAGAGTTTAGTGAACACGCACAGATCTCTGTTTAAACAAAAATTGCCCCTCACCGAGAGCTGCACAGTGGATAAAATTCATTCTCTTCCATTATGAAACCGTTCCAGTCGTAATCCATTCCGCTCTTTGTCATCTTTGGGTTAATTATTTTAACCTCTGAGAAAGGAGCATGTTTGAATGCCCAAACATTACTGGAAAAGGATTATTTTTCGTTAGGGGTTTAGAGAAGCTCATGAGTATCGGTATCGATTTTTCCCAGTTAAACAAATAGCCTGCAACACCAAGACAAACCCCGACACTCCAGGAGAGGGTGTCTGTGTCGATTTGAATGGAGACGGTGAGGCAGACGAGACGTTTTGTCCGACAAACGGGTCAACCAGGACCCGGCCCTCCCCGGCGATCAGTGAATCAGGCAGTGACAAGATGGCTGTCTCCTACGCCCAGGACTGGCCGTCTCTCGACGTGATTCTCGAGAAGGGCAGTGAGGTCAACGGAATTGTGGAGTTGGAGAGAAGAACTCAGGATGGGAACATCGCACAGGAGAAGTGCTCCAGATCGATGGGTGGGTTGTCAACTTCATTTAACCCCATAAGTTATGTCCTAAATTTGACTAGATAGAACGAATGATTATCTCCCTTTATTCACAACTAACACAGCGTCCATAAACTAAGCGAATGCCTCTAGCTATTGAGTTCCCTTTCTTCAACTCAATTCCTTGTTTACAGGCTTTTAATCAAGCAAATTTACATTTTATTGCTCTGTAAAACGAAATTTGATTTGTTTAAATACACCTCAACAGAAAAGAGTTCTCAGTTTAATCCGATCATATAACAAAACTCACTAAATTATAATCAATTTACAATTTGACCGGTTTCATTGGCCAATAAGATTTAGCCTCGATGCACGCAATCGATAAGTGAGTAGAGCTCGTGTTTATTGGCTGAGATGGTAGGTGTGCGTCTCAGCTCTGAATTCCAGTCATGATTTCTCCTCTTTGAGAAATTGTTTTAACTTTTAAATAAAAAGGAATTTCAAAACAGTAAAAATTAATAGTTGCCAGAGTCTGACGGATTTTATTGGTTTTAAAGTAAATTAAGATTCTGATTCTTGAGATAGGAAGTTTCATAACACCTACGGCGATGCAAAACACACCTTGTAAGAGCTTCGTGCTAGCTATGTTTATGACGTCACATATCAAATTATCCTCATGAGGAAAAAACAAGATATGGTGGCCTTTACTCCACGATTTTGAATTGTCATCTTGGAGAATTGATTATCGATTTTCCAGTCAATCTTTTAGCTATTTTTAACTGTAGTCTTTTACCACGAAATGATCGATTCCCAAAAAGCGACGTTTTCCACAAGCCAGGTGTTTAATCAGAGAGTTGATTGGGTTCGAACATTCTATAAACTGACAGCTTGTTTTTTTCGCCCCACGCTGTCGTTGAAATTCCATGAATTTGCCTATTTGTCCTAAAATAGAAGACAGCAACGGATTACTCGCTTTAACTCTGATCCTATCGTCATGTACTTCTAAAGTTTATCACCACGAGGAGCAATAAACATGCTTGTTGCCGTAAAACTGCGTCAATTCCTTAAAAACGGTTCACGAACGCGCTGCGTTTTTTTGCTTACATCGGCAGGTCCTGTTAGGTGTCAATGACTTCATAACAAGGCAGAATTAGCACATGAGCTTATTCCTTAACATCGATGCTACTCATGTCAGTCTTATTCTCAAGTAAACGTTGTTTTAAGCTCCAAGATCACCACCTGATGTAGAGGTTACCCCAAACATTTTGGCGTTATAATCTTTTAACATGTTATAAACCACCAAAATTTGACAGATTCTAAAGATTTTTGTTTATTCACTCACAATAACTGATTTATACAGATATTTACATTTGGTTATAAATTGTAAATTTGGAAGAGCTCCAGAACATTCAAATAGACCAATTTGTTGATACTCGTCTTGCAGGCAGAAACTGCTTGGCTTTCCAGGATTGCCACTTTCGATAGAAAAGGAAAAACGTCACCATCAGTCGTTGTCAAATGAGAGAATCCGTGGGACTCTAGCAACTGTTTATTAACTGAATGGGTTTTTGTACGTCTATGCATGCATGGAGAGCATCATTCTTTCGAACGACTTCTTATTCAAACGTCCATAAGGACGTTAAGAGCAAACAAGACATCATCATCACCATCATCAGCGTCGTCGTCATCATCAACATTATTCACATTGCATGCAGTCCCATTAGAGATGCGTGCAAAGGCAGTAGGAGCTAATGGGCTCTCTCTCGGTTCTGTCATAACGTAGACAGAAGAGCAAAAATGAAGTGAAAACTCCCCCGCACCAATTCTGGACCCTTTTCCCATATTGTTTCTCTTGGGTAATCAACGAATAGAGCAGAGTTGTCCGGGAGGAATTTTTACGGTTTTGGCCGGTATTGTAATTAGACAACTCGGAAAATTACTGGCTTATTTCCTTGGCTGCATTTTTTTCTTTGGTTCTTTGGGGAGAGTGGATTAATTTTAAGAGCGAAAACGACTATAGTGAAGCACTTCTAACCATGAAAAGAATGTTTGGCCCAAAGGTAATCACAGACAACAAAAACGAATTTAGTTTTATACCTACAATCGATTTCAGGTGCATAAAATGAGGTTCTATAAAATATTTTGAAGGGAAATGCATAAAAATTTTTAATTCTTTTGAGTTTCGTACTTAAAATAAAGTACTTTTAAAACATTTTTTATAAAGACTTTAAATTAAGCGCAAACAATCAAAATACTTATTCACTCAATCGACGAAGATTGCAGTCATATATTTTCAGCATGAAAAAAATAAATTACATTAAATTATGTTTGTATAAAAGATTAGGTTTTATTTAAGTTATATTTGCAAGTTAAATTTAATTTAAGATTACCATATTACCTTACATTGTAAAAAATTATGCCCAGATTCAAAAAAATTTCGAATAATAGTTTATTTGCGGCATGTTACGGGAAAAATAGATGCTAATATTTTACTATATAATAATGGTCTTTTAAATGAAGATCAAAAGCATGATGCGAAATCTACCAAAGTATATTATTTTTAAATCTCAAAAATGTATATCTAAGACATGAGCTGATTTTCGTTGAATCCAGGATTTTAATTTTGAAATCATATTTATTTTAATTGTATAATTTTGATCATCGTCTTTATTCTAAAATTCCATAATCCTAGGGAATACGGAGTGATATAAATTGAGTTGTATAATTTTGAGCGAGCATTTTCGCATTTCATATTAAATTAATGTATATCAGGAAGAATATGGAATGCACTTTTGTTTTCAGTGGCTTAAAATATTAAAATATGATTGTTTAAATATCTGGATAAAAGAGAACTTATTTAATTTGGAAGAATAACATCATATATATTCATTATATATATTATATATAATCAAGGACTTTTACTTTGTAATATTTTTCAATTAGTCTTTCTTTCAGTTAAAATTAATGCTCTAATTATGTAATTCCTCGCTACTGAGTGTTCCAGCATGTTATTTGCATTTTTTTTAAATTTCGGAAAAAATTACATTTTTGAGTCAAATCAATTTGTATTAGCAAGAAGATGGAATGCGAGTGGTTTTCATTCACAAAAATTATATATATATTAGATCTAATATATAATAATAAATATTCGCTTTAACTTTAAGTGCGTTTTAAGGCGAATTGCTTTTGCAATTATGTAATTTTACAATATACAAACTTATTTCGTGATTCTCAAAGATAACTTGCAAAATGTTTCTGCTGATATTTGGGACTAGCCACTTCTGTTTATAAAATAAACAATTACTTTTTAATTTAAATGTATTACTGGCCCAGAGTAAAACAATCAGAGTGTTTCAAATATGAAGTGTCCTAATACTCTGATTTATTACTTAACTGTTAAATAATTGAAAAATATATACTGAAATGCATTTCAGTTGCCTATTAGTCCGTGTACCCAGGTCTGTCTATTGGTATAATCAATAAATCTTGATCGTTTCTTCTAGTACATGTGTCCTGTTCAGCCAATCGATTCGTCGTTTGCTTTCTGCCTCCTAAACGCGCGCCCTATCAGACTCTTTACCAGTCCCTGACCTCGGGTGGTTCCATTGCCTATTTGACGGGAAACGGAACGACAATGAGCATTGTTCCCCGACACTGCATCCTCAAACCGTGTGAATTTGGCCACGAGAGAGCTCTCCTCATCGATACCGAATGGGAAACGAGTCAGCAGAGGTACTTTTGTACCAATTTAAACCTGGAGAGCAGCAGAGCACAACTTCCTTGTGGTCTCTCACTAACCAATAATAGGGTGAGTAAATATTTATATGAAAAAATAAAAAAAACTTTTTAAAGAATCATTCACCAAAAAAGTTACAAATTTACAGCTTACAACTCACAACTTAATTTATTTTAACAAGCAAGCAACTATTTTTTTATAAAAACGACTCCGATTTAATAAATTTACGGTATAATCTATTAGAAAATGTATTTAATTATCAAATTATCACTCCATAAGCATATCTTCGTTGGCGTAATGTTTTTAATTTAAAGAAATATTTGTTCTTCGGCCTTATTTAAAGTTTTTATTCAATGTTTTACCACTACTTTCAAGCACGAGCCAAATCATTTTTTTCATACACTGACCTTGAAATTTAATTGATCAAATCACTTAAAATTAGAAGAAATGGACATCTTTGCTTTCTGTCAACAAATTTGAGTCTTGTGATAAGGCGGGTTACCACTTACTATAACAGTTTCCTAAGTATAGTTCATTAAGAAAAAATACCGATTATTTGTCTTAATGCTAAATTTAGTTCACGAAAAAATTATAAAAAATATCTAAATATTGCAGTCATTAACCAGTTCTGCATTCGATTAGATTAATAAAATAGAGGATGTTGCTTTAGTAAAAGGGTAGAAATAGTCGATATTAACTATTTTCATTAGAAAAAATATTTTAAAACCATAATACTCATGTTGAATAAACTCATTCTCATAAAAATAGGGAAAACTTTTATATGGCCTTAAAACTCGATTCATTATCATCACTTAAACAAAAATATTAAAATCTCGACAGTAAACAATTTATTAATTGAAAAAAAGTGCCAGATATTCCTAGTAACCATCACAAATTTAAGAAAAAATAAAGAAATTTTAAAAAATTAAAGTAATTAATTTTAGGCATTTCCAGACATCTTTTTATGAGCAGTTACTATTATCGATTCCGAAGTAGACAAGGACTTTCAAACATTCCAAATATGAATATAAAACCGCTTTCAGACTCACGTGACCGGCGTCTCGGGGTTGCTGGAGGTCCGAACAGACACCCACTTGTGGAAAAGCAGTGTGGACATGCGTTTCGACCTTGTCTGTTCCCCATCTCATAATCTACCCTCCACAAACAACCAGACATCTGGGTCTGGTAACCGGAATAGCGGCAGAATTACTGAAGTGGGGTATTCAGAAGGCTTCTGGTGAGTTATGGGGTCTAACGTTCATAAAACGAGTGACATTTTTGCCAAATTTATGAATCAATTCAAAGGAGTTCGTTTGCTAAATCGCCACCTAAAAACGACTGATTTTCTCCTCATAATCTAAGTCAATGCTTCCAACCACTTCTTGGAGCATTATGTGTCCTAAAAGACACAGACAAATTCCAATCTGATTTGTTTAAACTCATCCCAAAAACAACGTATTTTCTCCATAAATTCTGTTGAAAATATGCAGAAAGAAAACTTATACCGAACCTATGGGATATAGGAGCAAATTTCAATTTCCATTTTCCCGCCTAACTTTATTGTTTGAATCAGCTGCTACTAGTAAACACACTTTTATGTGTTTGTTGTTCTAGACACAACCACATTAATTGTATGAAATCCAATGTATCATTGGAGCACTAATAAATCTACACCTCTTGGTCTTGTCTCAAAACTACTGAAAGTTTAATTAGCAAAAGAAATTTTGGTTTTTTACTCAAAATTTCACTAAACGCCCACTTTCCCATTTAAACAAAAATGTCGCTTTCATAAAAATACTCAAAATGGGCTTATTTTTCGGAGTATTTACTCTATTATTTCCGATTTTACCTGTCACCTCTTTTACGTAGGTGTGTCACTTGTGACAAGGGGCACAATGCTCTGCGTAGATTATGATAATAACTATGGAGAGAGAGTTGGACATTTGGAAAACAATCTCTGTCTACCTGTAGACAAAATGCTTATCATAAATCCACTCTTTCTTTTCAATTTCACACTTTTTTTTATCAAACTCGGCGAAGATACCTCTGGTTGGACTTCTTTTATTGTGGTCACAGAAAATAGTTTGAGACAGCTTTATTTATAAATTTCTCCCTATGGAATTATTCATTTATAACTCAATTTAAACTAAAACATATCTTTTGCTTGAATTCATTAGGTCAAAACGTCCTACGGGTCAGTGGAATTCTGAAAATGTGAGACCAAGTCCAGCAGCATTCGATTTGTCTTTCAAGGTCGTATCAGCAGCCAAACAGGTCATTTCCAAGACAATCCTTGCCGCTCCAATCCATCTCAAAGCCACGCTTTTCGATCCTACCGGTATATACTACTTAAAAACCAAAAATAAGTAGTATTTACGAGATTTCTATAAGTTACTAATTGAACCAGTCACGTGTTAATGAAGGATGTTTGTACAAACATTTCGCCATGTTTGTTGAAGTTAGAGTCATTTTTTAGTAAAAAATAGTTGCATTATGATGTTTTTATTCTTTTTTTCAAATTTTAGCTACTTTCACAACCTTCGTAGTGGAATCGTGTTATGCAACATCTATAGATGAGACTTTTGGAAGTAATTTCGTGGAAATTATAAACCGTGGGTGAGCTGTTTAAATTTAAAATGCCAAAAAATGTAAAATCTTGCTCAATTTTAACACTAAGAGAATTTACGTTATTGTACTTTAATTTGAATCAAAATAGGCTATAATCTCTAAGAACCGCCAAACAGCGCTTTTTTAGAATAACCCTCAATGTGTATTGGAACAAAGGAAATTAATTTGACCCCATATCCAAAATGTTGCTAACGTCACTTTATCGATTAAAATTGTCAAAGATGTCCGAACACTGAAGCTGGCTTTGCCGGGAGCTTCATGACCTATACATTGATGCAGCAGAGTCGCGACGGAAGAGGCAGAAATGCTCGTCCTCCTGCTTCCACGTCGTCCTCTTCCTCCTCCTCCTCCTCCTCCCTCGTTTCCATCATCTCCACTCAATTTCCGGCGTTCTTCGTAACCAGGGTATGTCCAGGATCTTTTAACGTTGTGCGATCAACGCTTCAGTTTCCAGAATGCTAATGAGTGAAATTCAAATCTGCCATAGGCATAACAATGTCACATAACTCTACTTCTGCCTATTAATGATTCACTAAAAATTCACAGTATAAAAATCTTTAAGTAATAAATTCGAAGCTTTCCTTATAAATATACTGCGAAACACAAAAGAGCGATTGATTTTGTGTTGGGGTCACCCAACGTGTTGTGTTTGAAATTCCCTTCATTCATTTAAACAAAATATAAAAGTATGTTATAATTTTTTAAAGATCCAGGCATCATTTATTATTGTATGATGAATCCATACCGGTCATATTTTGTTTTAAAGAACAAGAGAATGAAATGAAAATTTGGACACTTTATTCAAATTTCGGACATTACCTATACGGACTTAAGCCTGTGATTTCCACTTCTGTAGATGATTAACATAAATAAAAAACATTCCGCTTATTTCATAACATTTCAGTAAATCCCTTAAAGTGCTAAGAAAATTTTTAACTTTACAGAATCCCCATTCCAATGGAGTCGGTAGAATTGAATCAACAGCGTTTCATGGAAACAGTTCTTCTATCAAGGTGGTGCTAACCTGTGCTTTCAGGCTCTGTGCTCATAGAGTTTGGTGTTCTTTAGTAAGTTGGAAACATTTTAAACAAGTTTATTTTAATAATAAACTAAAAAGGTTCTATAATCGATAATGTGTATTTAAAAATCCGCAGTCTTTTTGGTTTGCATGACAGATAACAAAAATTGAACAATTCAGTATCCCAATGGTGTTTTCTTAACAAAATTTTGAAATTTTGTGCGTCTTGCAGGGAGCTTTGACAGGTTTGAGGAGACTAACAGACTGACACGTGCCAATCAAAATTCTTACATTTTTCATTCCACCTAAAACCGTTTGTATTTTAAAAGCTTTATTAAAAATTAGTTTTTTTACGGTTGGGAAGAGGCAGCAGTCTAAATTTAATGTTCCTTTCGGCTGTCTCGAAATGTACACTTTGCCGCCGAGGTATTCAACGATGATTTGAGATGTTTACTCCACAACTCTAAACGCTTTGACACATTTGTCGTTTTTGACAGAAGCGGTTTTCTAATTGCAACTCCTCCGCGGTAGAATCCAGCCCCACAATGAACACTATTGTGGAAAGTGGGTTTTAGTGTGTTCAGTTTATCCAAATCAAATTAATCAGGAGTTTTTACAATTCCCTACAAAACGAAAATCACCAAATGCCGTTTTCACTGCCAACAACTTCATCTGAAGAGCCAAAACTCTACTCGTTACGGCACTGACTGAAGGCATATCCTTCGTGTAGATCTCGGTAGAATGAGTATTTTGACAGTTCCAGTTGTGGTCACGCAACTGCGCCTATCTCAGATCTCAAATAATCCCCCTCTCTAGTTTATTTCCCCTAATTCGACTGAGGGTAAGTAATTATTAATCGTGAAAGAAGTGGAAGAAATATGAGCTTACCGTTGAGGTAGAATTCGTTAAGTAAATTAATGGTAATTGCATTATATCTCCTCGCTGAATGGACTGTTGGGTTTCAAATTTTACAGAAAATAACAGCTTGTTCAGAATGCGATACTTCTCTCCGTGAGAACTTATGTTTTAATGCATATTTATGGTCTGAATTGCCACAGTTCCCATTCCTCTTAGAGTAGAAGCTCAAACAATTAAAATAAATCATTGTTGTTTTTCGGTGGCCTAAGAGTTACAACAATTGGTTTTAAGTCTTTCCAGTCACAAAAAATGTTGAAATTTAACCAATAAGATTTGATTGGGGAGGGTTATAATATTTTTTAACTAATAAATAACTTTTTCTTTCTAAATTGAATTCTAGCCAAGTCCTTGCAGCCCATCTCAGGATGGAAACATGCGATCAACTTTTATGCCACCAAAAATACACTTCGCAGTTCGATCCTTCAATTTGGAAGTTTTAAATCCATCTCCCTACGAATTAGATGGGTCAAATTCATTTGGTGAGTAAAACATACTCCTTATTGTAGAAATTATTCAAATTTCCCACCGGTGGGCAACTAAAGATAAACAAATATGTCGTTTTTAGCTAATTTAAACAAAAATGGCATAATTTTATACGAAATGTAACCGAGTCCCTAATACCCTTTCATAATCGGTTGGTTTACTTCCAAAAGCTTAATCAATTTTGGGAATTTTGATTAACATATTTTTTAGTCAGAAAAGATGGTCCCTTTCGTTTTGAGGTGAGTAACTGCAACTCCAGCTAAGCGAATGCAGGTTAAATTTTAAATCAAAGGGCGAATTTAACGGGCGCCGGAAAATTCCAACATTTTTGGCAATTTTGGACACACAGGTCGAACTAATTACAAAGTCAAATTTACTGCCAGCTCTGATGAAAAGACTGATTTTATTTCCGATTTTCCGAGCTACAGCTATGTTGGTAAACTTTGTCTGTGCAGAAATATTGCTAGCGTGGGTATTAATTATGGCATTTGGGGAGAAGCATTAAGAAAAGCATCGAAAAAGCAAAAATGTTTTAAATTTAATCTTAACCGCTTAGTATGAACATATTATAATTAAAATTCTGCCTTCATTTCTGCAGTTTTCATTATATTTTCTTAAAATTATTATGTCTGATTATTATATTATTATATTAAATTATATATTAGTGCAATTATTATTATATTTTGATATTTTTTTTCGGCAAATCTTGCGTTTAAAAAGGTCTAAATCTAAAATTACTCAGATAAAATGCAAAGTAACGGTTTCGTGAAATAATTTTAGCTTGTACATTATTAGGAAAACTTATGCATCACTTTTTAATAACATGAATGACATTAGCTTTTAAATTCTGTTTTTTTTAAACACAATTGAGTAAAAATTGTTCAAAAAATTGGAATGGAATTTCGAATTATCAACAAAATTCATCTGCAAATGCAAGGGTAGTTGAAAAGATATCGCCAGTGTTAAATTCGTCGAGTTTAAAATTAATATTTATTGCCAAGGTAATTACCATTGAAGTGCATTTGATCTTTGCTGAGTAAATTCTACTGTTATTTGTCATTTGTCAGTTTTATTAATTTTTATTTCATGCTACTGAAAAAATATAAGTAGAACGACACTTTCTGCAGGTTCCCAGAGTTGTTCCAGTATATTCTGTCAACCACGCGTGCAACTGATGATAATAATGGTCTCCGTGGGCACCATGCTGTGTCTCTCCATGATCTGCGGCTGTCTGGTGTCACGAAACCACTACCTATTCCGTCTCAAGACCTCAAACTCCTCCGACTCCTCACCCAATCTCACGATTTGCTCACCCAACTCAAATTTCATCTCCTCACACGGTGCCCAACGCTGCAGTGACTCATCCAAGCCCCCTGTTGTCAACCAACAGCCCTCTGGTCACCTCACAATACCTGAGGAAGTGTCCCTCCCCACAGCCTTTCTCCAACACGAGCCCGAACAAAACTACATCCAGTTCTACAATCCTCCCAGCCTTGCCACAACTCTCCAGCCAACCCGGCTTCACGACAGTTACCAAAGTCTACCGCGGCATCGACAACTTCACTGTGTTTTCCCGTCGCCAAGGGCAACAAACCATAGAGGGTTACTCTACCACAATCCAGAGGAGAATAAATCAGCTCAGACGGTGTTGGTACCTGCAACATCAAACTACCATGGTTACTATCGAAGCGGAGATCAGCATAGTCGTGATAAAGGTAGAGAAGAAGGTGGTTTGACGGAAACTGAGTGGATTTGGGAGGCTCCGAGATGTGGAAGTGCTCAGAGAACGACATCGACGTTTGTGGTGGATTCGCGGCACCAGAACAGCCATACGGTTTCGACGAGGCAGGGGAGTAGGACTCTTCCGAGGTTAGTTTTCTAGAAAACATAGTAATGCCGATGGTAGTGGTGCCATTTACTGATAAGCTATTGGTCCATTTTAGCCAATCAGACGGTACAGTAGTGGCCAACCGTTCCCTGTGTCTGATAACAAGTCCCGAGGTTAAGTCCCGAGACCAGCAATCGATGGTGTCTGCGTCTGAGACTACCAGTCGGATGACCGCATCCCTAGACACCCAGGCCTACCGTCTACCACAAAAAGTCTACATGATGCCCGAATTCTCCTATTGTCTCTCTACACTCAACCACACTAGTCCGAGCTCCGCGAACCACGGAAACCATGTGGACAACAACGAGTTGATTGTACATGATACGGATATCGAAGATGACGGGGTTATTGATTGAAAGCGGTGATGACAATGACGATGGTGGTGGTGATGTTATTACCTCATGAGATGAACAGAAAAACACCCACCCTTTCCTTTATCAACCTCTTAGAGAGTGTCTGTGTGTGTTTGTGTGGATGGATGACTGTGTTTAAAAGTAGAAGAAAAATGAGGTTTTTTGCGACTTGTGTTTTGAAATTAGCGCGTAGTGTTGGGAGATTGAGTCGCAGTTAATTAATGATTTATTTGTTAATGCACCTTCTATTAGTATCTATCACTATCAGTTTGTAGAATCGCATTCACACACGTGGCCATCTTAGGCGTGTTTGAAAAGAAACAGTGCTACTTATTCACATTAGTAGTATATCAGAAAGTGATAATGCAGCGTCAAGGCGGTTTATTTTAGTGCTACTGATATCAGTTAGTAGTATCGACCTCATGATACAACCCCAAGCCTACTAGAAGGTAATGGGACCACACTACTTAAATGCGTAATTAGTAGCTTTCATTATATCTATAGGTTCCACTTATCCATTGAACCTGTGACTGATTTAATTTTGGCGCCTCATAAAATAAGTCTATTCTCTTAGATTTGGCGTTCCTTAGTCAAATGGCTTTCATATCCAATTCAACACTCGGAGGCCAACCTGCTGCTATGGAAACATCGTTTGTGTACGCTTATTCCGGCTACGAGACACAAATCATGACTAAGCAATTTCTGATTGGTCCGTGGTTGTCAGCGTTCTGTCCTTGAAGCGAGTCAATCCCTGGAACAATAATGTGATTTATATCTTGTACCTTTATCAAAGTGGGGCGCTATTATCTTAACAAACGGTTTCAATGAGTTTATCGATTTGGGGATTATTATTTATTATTAATATTAATTATTATAATTTAGTATTATTAATTATTATTATTTATTATTATTATTTTTACTTTATCATACATTATTATATTTTAAATTATTTTTTCTTTAAAATACGTATCTTTATATCACAAGTGGAAAATTCCTCCATATACGTTGATAAATAGTTTTTTATTATTTAAGACATAATATTTGGTTTATTTTGCAGAAATGTGAGATATATTCATCGTTTTCTAATGCCTTTGATGGGTTTATTAAGTGACGACGTGTTGATGGTAAATACGAAATTATAAATAAATAAATCATTCAAATGCCCGAATTTCATTGGTCATGATGCATACTCTTTATTGCGTCCTGCAAAACTACTGATTAAGTTGTGAGTAGCACCGACAAGAATTATGTCATAACCTCAATATGCAGGGATAATGGCTGATGCATTGCGTTTATTTCTCTTTCGTTCTTTCTTTCTCTCTCGGCACAAATTCACACAGAGAACCGCCTTCGTCGTCATCATTTAAAAATAAGGCGAAACCCTGAACCGCTGGACAGAGTTGTAGAAAAAAATCGACTTTTTTGGGGAAGCGGGGAGACGGTAAGTTTTAATTTTAAAAGTCCTTGTCCCATCCACTGACATCATCTGGAGGCTCGTCGTGTTCCGGGGGATAGAAATCGAAGTTGTGGACGTCAGTTGCGGACGAAATCTGGAAGAATTAGCAAGAAGTGACAGTAATTTTCATTCGGCATGGGGTCTATTTAGTAGCTCTAGCAGTTCCTCTTATCTAGTGACTCAGATAAGCGCATCCTAAATCAAAATCACCACGCTCGCGATGGTAACGATGGCGTTGATGAAAATGGTGTCAGTTTTATCACGACGATGACGTTGGTTGTGTTAGTGGTGGTGGTTTACTCAGGTCCTGAGGAATGACCTTCTTAATCCTTTTCAACCAATTCTGTGCGGTTTTCGTGGTCTTGTTTAAAACAAATTCTAGGCATTTTTGTGAGTACCCACTCTGAAATTAACATTTTATGAAGAAAGCGTGGCATTTCAGTGGGAATTACCTGTGGAAGGAGGGGTGGTTTCAGCTGGCGTAGTTTGAGTCCTTCCCAGTCAAAGCCCTCAAACCAGACGTGCTTCCGAATATCCCGAAGACCGCCCTTTCCATAACCGAATCTCTCGGTAGGATTTTCTCTGAAAAAAATATGTCAAAAGTAAAAAATAATTGGCTAGAAAATGGCCAGCAACTGCTTCAGTGGAAATATTGATTGATGACGCCAATATGAATGAAATTGAAAAGCGAGATTCCAACAGAGTCTTTGTTGAAGTGATCTCTCATTAATTTTTTAGCGAAACTGAAACAGAGTAGTAGCAATGTCGCCAAGTCGTGATTCTTTGGAGGGGGTAGGTTTCACCATGGCAGCAATGAACCCCTGACAAATCATTATCTTAACACACCTCTCCACACCTTCCTAATAAAACCCTGGGTAGCTGATACGACCTAAGACTAGCTATCCGTTTCACACCTCTAGTTGTCTACTGCTCTTACCTGCACAGCTTTTTGATAAGATTTTGGGCGTTTCGTGAGATTCTTCGGGGAAATTCAAGAGAGTCGATCCCCTTTAGGATGATGTTGTACGTCTTCAGCGGTTCATCCGATGTAAACGGTGGGCTAAAATTGGAAGGCCAACATTTGTGATTCTAGAAAAAACACGCTCTACAAGCTGTATTCGGACTTGGTCAAATATACCCGTGTTCTGTCCCTGAAGATTAAAACAAATATTAGTTTATCGAAGATCAATAAACAATAATTGTGATCTAAAGTTTTCTATAAATTTATTAATTTCACTTCTAAATTAGGGCTTAAGCATTCATATATCATTTTTGCATTTGAAAAGTAAAAAAATTTCTATCGACAGCGAATGAAAAGAAAAATTAATATGTTAAGCATTCAAAATAACTATTCGACCTGAGATTTATTGTGAGAATCCGGGCACTGTTTTAAATCATTCTTAAATGAAGGTTATTACCCTTTTAGAATGAGTAATAGAATAATTTACACGTTAACTTAATATCCTTTAATTCCACTAGATTGTTAAGATAAAGCCATTTTTAATGTTGAGGCTATCTCATTATCATGCTTGCCCTTTTCTTAAGGGTGTACTCCTTTTTTTCAAAGCCATCGTCATTAATCATTGGTTACGTAGGTATCTGGCCCATTAAACTCTTCGATGATAAAGCCATCCGCTACAGAATGCAACTATTACTCAGACTAGGTATCAATGAAGTCCAATCCCGAAGAGCAGCAAGAGCTAAACCGATTTGTCGACTCACGTGCCGTTCATGAGCTCAAAGATTAAGATGCCGAGAGACCAGGAGTCAGCAGAGAAGTCATGGCCCTTGTTGAGGATAATCTCAGGAGCCACGTATTCCGGAGTTCCACAGAAGGTCCACGTCTTTCGACCAAATCCGATCTTCTTCGCGAACCCAAAGTCCGTCTAGAAAAAGGGCGGTGATTTTGTGCACTTTTAAATCAGAAATCGATTTCTGGTGATCACGAATGCGTTCGTAATGACTTAAACAAAACTTTAAGTGATTTGGATGTCCTGACGAATAAAGTAAAATAAATAATAAAAATATTTATTATATAAATTTAAAGAAAACAAAATTAATAAACAAATCTGTTTCACAAAAATTTAGCCAGATATAAATTTATTATTATCAAAATTATTACTATTATAATAATTATTATTATTATTAAATTTTTTATTTAATTATTACTATAATTCAATATTTAAAATTAATTGAATTGTATAATTCAACTAGATTATGTGTAGTTGTGGTATTCAAAAATGATTCAGCCCAAAATGATCACCAACCCGTTTTATTAAACGTTTTTTGCCCCGGAGCAAGGAAATAATGCATCACAAATTTTTAAATTAAGAAATGATAAAAAAACCCACCATTTTGCAATAACCGTGTTGGTCCAAGAGTAAGTTCTCTGGTTTGAGGTCGCGGTAAATGATGCCCCGATTATGGAGGTAGGTTAGAGCTTCAACCACACAGGCGACGTAAAACTGCGTTGAGCTCTCCGGGAATGTGACTCTGAAGAGTGACAAGAGCACGATGACAAGCTGAAGGATTTAAAAAGTGGTGGATCTTATGAGGGTCTGGCTAAATCCAGGAAACACGGGTAACCCTGGGCAAACTAAGACGCGGCACATGTCAACCCAGCTTTGGTCTGGCCACCAAATCTGTACTCTTCAAAACTGGTCTTGTGTTCAGTCAAATAGAGGTACAATGCAACTCTGAAAACTTCCCAAAGCGCTCGTTTCTAGAATGCTTTTTTTAAATTTTAGAACTTTTCCCACTTAATCCATATTTTTTCCTAATATTCTAAAACTTCTACTTCCTTAAATCCACTCTCACGACGTCTGCATCTGGTCTTGTCACTACCAGCTGTTTATTGAATAAACATGAACAAGATAAGTATTTGCTGCTGCCACAATTGTGTGAAACTAATTTTTTATACTGCTGAGCAAAATTAGGTATAAAAACAACTGACCGGCTGCGTAGAATGCTCCAGAGTTCACCGCCAAGGCATGCTTCCATCAAGAGGTAGAGGTATTTCTTGTCCCTGAAGGTTTTGTGCAACCTGTGAAAGGAAATCAAATGAGTAAGTTACTCAGTACGAGCAAAATTTCCTACCGAACGATGAAATCAGAGGAACAGGAGAGTAGGATGGTTCGTTCGTTCATGACGTGTTCCTCCTGCTTAGTCAACACGATGTAGTGTTTTTTCAGCTTCTTCAGAGCAAAAGTCCTCGAGGTATCGTTGCCGATTTGGACCTGTAAAAGTATACCGAAAAGTTGACGTGTTTTCTTGAAAATAAATTGACTTATGCAACTGTTGATCACTTCTAGAATTCCTGTTTAAACACGCTTATATACACAGGAGAAGGTCGCTAACTTCTTTGCAACCAGAAATTCACAATTCGTGTAACTTAATACCTCGTAAAGCTATTTTTGCTCTTTTATTGATCCTGGTGTCAATATCTTGGCTCCAGCTTTAAAATTTTTTTCCTTCTGACTAAAGACGAGCACTACATGCCTTATGAAGCCAATTTTAGACCACTGCTCTAATCCTTATCGTCATTTTAGTCCCGATTCATCGTTGATTTCGAATTTTTGAACCAACTTTCGAGATTCGAACTTGGTTCTGGGTCCTACAAATCAGTGTTCTTTGGACTGAGAATCAAGCGCGTAAATTGGGGTTTTATCTCTGATGGTAATTTAAGTAAGCTATCACGTCGAACGTTTGTTTAAATCAAATCGATTTTTCAGTCTTACCCTTTGGGAAAACATGCATTATTAACAGCTATTCTTCGTGCCATTTTTAAATCACTACGGACTCAAAATCTTCAGAAAGAAAGTTTCTCTTTTTATAGATATTATGAATCCTTGTGGCAAAATCTTAGCCTACATTTTCATGATTCCTTCTCTGACTAAATCGCAGCATCATCAACTTAGACCATTTTAATTCAAACAAACGTAGGTAAATTGATGTAGTCTATCAGATAATCCCCTTGTGTGGCAGATTCGATTTCTTTCACCAAAGATTTGATTTTGTGATCTTCTGCGTTTTCGATCCTCCTAATACATCATCCACTTCTTCGGCTTCGTTCTCCTCATCTTCTGGATTCGTCTTCCTTTTCTCTTCAGCCTTTGTTTTGGCTTTCCTTGGTCTTTTTCACTCTTCGTTTTGATTTTCCTTCACCTCCGACTTTGATCTCATCTATTTTTCTCTTCTTGTTAATCGTCATTAAAAAATACCTTTCTTACTTTTTCGTATTTAGCTACTTCTGCCTTCCTACTCTGCAATTAAGCATCTTCTTTCTTTTTGGGCTCCTATTTTGAAGTCTCCTTTTGCTTTTTGCTCGTCTTCGCCTGCCTATTAGCTATCTACATCATCTCTTCCACTGATACACAGTCATATTACCGAATGTATCTTTATTTCTAATATCTCTCATGCTCCATACAGGAGTACTTTCTTTTAAACAAGTACTATAAATGAATTTCGTTTACCAGATCAACTCTTCCGAAGCCGCCAACACCAATCGTGGCAATCGAAGCCAAATCCTGCAATTGCAAGTCCTTGAACTGATGCACGTGGGATTTTTCTCTAGACGCAAAACACCGATTAACACCGGCAACATAAATGGCATTTGAGTAGCTCGCAAAATTACTTTTGCTGTCGAGGTTGGTCTTCATCCGGGTAGTGCCTTTCCAGTGGCCCTAGATCGTTAATTAACAGACCGTAGGACCTACAGACCAGACATGAAGGTCTTGTTACTGAAACCAATGGCATAGGGACCAGTTTGTACTGAAAAATGAACGTAAACTTACTCTCTGTCCAGCACCAAACAATCAACCCCACTCGGATGCGCCGCGATTATGTTGGCAGTTCGTACGTCCTCGCTGGAGAAGAATGGGTAAATATTTAGAAATTCGAGGGCACGAACAAGAGGTAAACAAATGCAAAAAACGCTGCTAACCGAAGATGGACTTCTTAAAATCCGAAGAAGTGCTTAAACTGTTTACATTTAGATTTCTATTAGACCTGAAGATTGAAGAATGAATTTACCTCTACATCTGTCAATGTTAGTGCTTTGGTGTGATCGAAATTTCGCTAATAATTACAAATAGCTGATAGTTTTGGGCTGAAAAAATTTTGAATATGAATGAATCATGGCAATAAATCGATGCAACCAATAATATTGCAACAAACTGAAATACTCGCATTTTATTGGCTACCTCTCTGCCGTGTGGTACCAATGGGATTCAAGGAAGTAGTGTGAGCTCAATCCTATTGGTTACTGCAGCCTCGATGGGCAAAACTAGCCGATCCACATAATAAAATTGCATTAAAATCCAAATGTAGTAAAAACTCTCAAAATGTGCGACGAATGCAGTGAAGGATTATTTCAACCTTCGCTAATTACTCATCCAGATCTACGAGTTTCATCCAGGGATTACGTTCGGACGGCTTTAAAAAGGACTTAGTCATAAACAGCCCGGAGCATGTATAAACTATTCACTTAATGGCCACCATAAAGCACAGCGAGTTCGGTAGCAACTTCGGCAATAACTACTCCACAGCTTGCACAGTTAACGCGCAGAAATGAAACGAAAAGTGTCCGTAATGAGACGTAAATATTTGGGAAATCTTTTCTAAATGGAATTAATAATTTGGACACAAGTTACACCACTCGTTCGAATGAGAAACAAAACGTTTGAACGGGATTCTTGTAACAAAATTTTGGCATGGCAGTTGAAAAGGAGTTTTTAAAGAATGAATTTCAGTTTTTCCTTAGTAATTTCTTAAACCACTAGCACACTCAAAAAGTTTTCTTTGAGTCTATTTCAATTTAGAAAAAAATTTCAAGTAGAAATTAATGGAATGACCAGATGTTTTCTGTAAATAACGAAACTTGTAGCACTCTCGAAGCCGTTTGTTTAATTTTGTCTCTAGAAATATCATTCGCTCATCACCTGATTGTCATAGCAACCATAACCGATTTGGCTGAGGCTTTTAGGCAAATTGGACCTGTGAAAAAACAATCATGATTTGCTCAAAAACAGAAGCGAAAATAAGCGCTAAAAGTGAACAAACTCTTGTCGACTCAAACCTACACCCTTTGATCCTATTGCTTGATAAATGCTTTGCTTCGGAATTGAAGAAAGGAAGGCCACCCGGTCACTTAAATTTTTTTTAACATGCGTTGCTAGCGAAAATAATTTCAATTTTTCGCTTCTGTGGAAGATATACCCAAGCTGGGGCCTTCGAGTTCTTTTAAGTCTGTTGCCCTGTGACGTCTCCCACTGATATAAGCTGCTCAAATCAACGAAAGACACTTTTAAGATCAAGCGTCAACTCACTTTTTGAGTGCCTTCTCCCCAAACCACTCTCCACGTCCCATGAGTCTGACAAACGTCTCCTTCCCCTCCCTGGGTTCCTCCGAGACACCCACCCCGTCTTCACGCGACGGTCTGGTGTTCTGCGTCACCTGTACCTGACCTCCTGAGATGATGTAGAAGGTGTCGCCCCGGGCGCCCTGTCGAATCACGTATTCACCCGGTTCGTAGTGCACTTCTTCCAGCAGGTCCACGAACTTTGCCAGGGTCTCTGGTGCCAGTGGCGAGAAGGTCGGGACGCTGAAAGGACATTTAAGTAGTATTATTGCATGTTCTCATTTCTACTAGTAAAGTAGGACTTTTCGAGGTAGCATTAGTGGATTTTGGGGTTAGCGAAAGTTTGGAAGTACATTTCTGTTTATAGAGCTTTTATAATGAGTTTATTTGAATATTTACTCCTTATTTGAATTAATGGAATTACTATTTCTTCCAAATTTATGTAAATTAGTTTCATGATAAAATAAGCCTAGAAATTTGTGAACTTTGGCTCCTATAAACGCCTCAGTGGAACATAAATAAATAAGCAAGTTTTCTTATTTTTTTAGTCGGCAGTTGATAATATTTCCCCACCGCATTTTTGCTAAGCAGTTGAGTTGCAATTAAAAATGGTACACTTTTGAATTTTCGCTCTTCATGAGCTATAAACAAAGTTAAAAATTCCGCGCTATTTGAAAATTTTTAAATATTATTTCTAGCTGATCATCTAGTTAAATTTCCGCTCTTTTTGCAGGTTTTTTGACATTTAAATCCGCTTTTTGTTCATACGGATTTGCTTTGTTCTTAAATGTCTTTGATTTAATCAGTTTCTTAGTAAAAATGGACCAAAATTTGTGCAACTTCGCTCTTTGAACTCCGTCTTTGGTTATAATAAACTTATTTTTTCTTCCACATTTTCGCAGATATTTTCGCTACATATTTTTAGGTCCTACACGTTCAAAGATACAAAATAAACTTATTTTTTCACCGAATTTTTCCATTTAAAATCAATGGTCTTCCAGTATCTAAATAACTATATCTAAAAAGTAACCTTTGTCTAGCTTTAGAAATGTTTTAAACAGTCATTTACATAGTGTTTTGTTTCATTTCAGAGCTTTTAAGTTTAAATACTTAGACAAAATGTGCAGAAAAAATTAAAAATGCACTTAGAGAGTTTAAAAAGGCGTCTGCGGCTTCCAAGCACTTAAATAAAATAAAAATTTCGAAACAGCAAAGATTAAATTATCTTGAACAATTTTAAATAATAATTCTAAATGTCTGATGAATATAACTGGCGCCATTATTTTCATTATCCATTTATGTTCTTTATTAAATATTTTGTTAAACCTATTATAAACAATACATTGTATATTTTGTTATTCATATTGTTTAAAAAAATGCTCACAAGAGTAAAGCTTTTCATGAAAAGTAAAAATATTCTTGATTATTAATTAATTAATCATAAATTAAAATTTCAAACATCGAACCAGTTAAACAATGCATTAATAAAGAATAAACTGGTATATTCCAACATATTCTCTGTTCTTTTTTAAAAAAAATGTTAGCTTTTCTCTGAAAATCCACCATCTCGGAAAGCTTATGTGTTTGAATTAGTTAAAACAAGCATTTACTGTTGTGAAACGGGCTTCAACTTTGAATTCCGGAGCATTTTAACATAGAGGCAAAATATTGTCGACATCAGCTATGACCAGACTGACCTTTTTAGGAACTCCAAGTGTCGTTGGTGTTTTATTATGCCCGTCTGCATCATGATCGATTGAAAGGACTTGCGATCGATTGCCCATAGCGAGCACGTCGTCTTGGCTGCTCAAATTAAACCCATATCGGAAATGAATAACGAGATAAACCAATCAGAAGGTAAGAAAACTGGATCCACCTTTAACTGTCGCTGTTCGCATGCAGTTGTAAAGAATAGCGAGCTCTCCAAACACGGTTGGATGTGAAATCACTCGTAGTGGAGCGCCTTCGCGACTTACTTCGATTGAACCCTCTTAAAAAATGTAAGAAAAGCACATATCAGAAGATACGACTCAAGTTGCTCACATTTCGGCGTGAAATTTAAAGCGAACTTCGGTGAGAACACACGATCAGTAAAATATGATCGTTTACCAGATGACCTGCTCACAATACAATCATTCTTTGCAATACCACAAGAGGATTGATGATTCATAAAGCTAAGAACAACTATTTTTTTCATCCGCTAAAGATGAACATTTTTTAGAGCCTTATACCATTCCCACCAATTTCCATATTATCACAAATCGTTCCAAACAAAAGAAAATAGATTAATAAGTACTTTTATCAGTAAAAAACTGCAATTTAATACTTCGTTTTTTAGCCGTCAAATAACTGTCTTTAATTTCGTACCTGCTACAACAGTTGCTGTGATTGAAGTTTCCGTTGAGATAAATAGGACACGGCTTGAGAGAACTTTTAGCTAAGAAATTAAGTTTTCTGGAAAAAAAGAGCGCAATAATTAGTGCGCTCTGTTAGAGTAGACCATTTAAATGAAATCAGTTAGTTTAAACATATCAGGAAAGTTTCACCGATTCTCTATTAGTATTTAAGTAAAATTCATATACTATTTTTGAAAAAAAGAGTTAGCAGAAAAGCCAGGACTGAAAGAAAACATCAGACAAGACATTATCATCAGAGTGGCAACCTTTTTGACTGCTCTTAAATAATTCAGAAGCATTACAGCAAAGGGTTATCTGGTCAGTGTCTATTCGCCTTAAGCTTTCAGGAGATTGCTAAAAGGGTTTACGTTAGTTAACACAATACAAAATACAAAAAAGCTGAATTGAGTTATCTCATGTTTACCGTCAACAATAGTTCTGATGCTTATCTCGTTGTAGATAGTTTTAGATTCAAATAGGAAGTCCATTTTTGCTGCCGCTCCGTCAAAACCAACTTCGGAGAACTGAGGCCGTAAGTGTTTCCATTATTCTGTCCACCCATTCGATTTAATTGCTAAATTTTCAATTTTTGGGGAAATTTAAAGCAATTTTTCGCCACATAAATACCTCTAGACAGGCTTAAACTCATCCGTCAATATACGCACTCGAATGCGTGGGAAAAACGAGCTATTTATGGTCGAATCGTAACCATAAAAGCTGAACATATGGCCTCTGTTTGCCCGAATCCAGCTGTCAAAACCAAACAGTGGCATGTGTTGTTGCAGAGATTACTATTAACTAAAATTTCTATTAATGTGGTGATCGTGGTGGTAGTGGTGGTGGTGATGGTAGTAATAACAAACTGAAATCAATAATTTTCAAATATGCGGGCTCCAAAGACGTCTATAGTCTAAGAAGGACAATGTGACTTTGAAGACGTTCCAACTCTAAGATAGCTGTCGCCGTGACCCATCTATCGATACTGACGAGATTTTCATCTGTGATAAGGGAGGACATTTTTAAGCTCGGAAATTGTTGACATTCCTCACAGGAATAAGAGGGCAAAACACACTAGCAGTTTATGCATTTCGAGAATTAATGAACCACCGAAAAGCCACCAAATTAAGATTTGCAGAGAAAATTAGAGCCAAGAAAGCCTGTTTCCTTCAATTCCGGATTAAGGTGTCCGAAGATGACCTCTGGATGAATTCCAAGTTTTCTAAAACGGGCCAAATTTTGCATCTTCCTCATTCACGTTTCAGACGTCCGAATGCGGTACTAGGACTAAGCAAATTGAACACACAGAAGAGGAACGTTTTGAGCTCTGAAATTTGTGGATTTTTCAGATAATTAATGTGCAGGCTGGTTGGTTATTTCTAACTACAAAACCCAAATAATTTCAGATTTGCAAAAACGGTTACCACTTTGGTAACGCTGTTTTTCGATTCACCTTCCAGACGTCTTAATATGTGCGTCATTAGAACGAAGCGCGGCGAACACTGAGAACTTTTTGACCCCGGAAAATGTTTGCAACTTTTACCACAAAAAAAGCCAAAACGAATTAGCGCATTAGACGTCTAAATATGATGTCAGTTGGCTAATCTTTGTACTTAGCCATACCAGAAAGCGAATATTGACTTTCTACCGCTTCAGAGCTTGTGAAGTGACGTTCAAAGACCTTGCAACTAGGTTAGATAAATGCAACATTACAAAAAGACTACTGAGAACGAATGAAACACCGAGATTTTTCATCTTTACACAGGCAAATGCGGCAATAAGAAGCGAATTCTGTGGCAGAAACTACGCTCGGAGTGTCCCAAGAGTTACAAACGCTAAGAATACCTCTTCAAGGTCGGAAATTCGTAGCATCTTCAACAAAAACAAGACTAGCCAAGACTATTTAGGAAGTTTAGCTGGCGACCAAGTTAATTCCAGGATTGTTCAAGAACTGCGGTTTCCGGAAGTGAACGGTGCCATCTTCCAAGATGATAATGCAGCACTAATCCATGCAGCGCCTGGAATAGCTAAAGAATCGAGGCACGAGGAGCAACATTCTAACGAATTTGAGCATCTCATCTGGTGGTCACCAGCATTTATGGCCAATTTTATGGATTGAAGAAGTCAATTTCTGCCGACGTCGTCTCCAAGAGAACTGAGTGAAGGTGTTTTGACTGAGAAATGGGTTAAAATTCCTTTGTAGCCAACAACTGACTTTTTGCCTGAATTGAGAATTGAGGTTGTAATTGCCACAAAAGGCTGTGGACCTACAGCACATTAAAAATATGTTTTGTTGAATTTTCAAGGTGTTTCCATTATTGTGTCCAACCTCCCAAACTCTGGGGTTTGGATTTTTCCAAAAAACGAATTTTGGTTGCGGGAATTCTACACGAGAATGTGAGTAAAATTCACCAGCAATTCATTTGCCCCCAAAATAGCGAGCAGTTCTTTCTGACATTTCAAGCACGTGCCACCCACCAAATTCAGAATTCTCATCGATAATTACTACCATTCAAATTCGGATTTGCTTTTTTTTCGACTAAAGTTTTCAACGTCTGAATGAAGAATTAGGACGAATCTCGGATATTTTCAACAGGAATTCAAGAAAGAATCAAAGCAGAGTATGGGATAACCACTGTGGGGAATTTCGGACAGCTAATAATAACCCACTTACTCACAGTCTGTGCCAAACTGTTGATCATTCTAATAAACACGCTGTCTTCACAAAACTCTGTTCATTGGTAACTCTTACCACCTAAAACCATCATTTCTCGTACTGTACTCAGTTTGGAGTTGGTTTTCTGAAAGTTACCCTCTGAAAAAGCTTCCATGAACCTGTATCTGATCTCCCGCTGACGAAAGGATCAAACGGACCTGTTTTTAGAAGCAGAAGATCAATCAAGAAGCACCTGATTCCTGCTTTTTGCAAACATTTTTTTTCTAAAGCATTGCATGATTTATAGTGGTTCGTTTTTCTAAAAGCAATTCCAGTGATGACAGACCACACAACTAGGATAACACCGATTTGGTTAATAGCAAAATAGGCCAGTTTTCATTTAAACAAATGCTTCGATGTGATTTCTGGGAAAAAAATATCAGTTTAATTAGAATTTACCTGGACAAAAATATGTATCGATTCCTCTCGGAGAGGTTTCGTCCGAATTTTTGAGTAAATTAAAACAAGTAAACGAATGTTGCATATGTGTGCTTTGTCTGAGTATCCATGACTTTCCTATATTTTCATTATAGTAAAGTTATTTGGCATAAAACTAATGGAATTATCGGAAATCGATGAGCTGACTCACCCTCCATGACGTAGACGACGGATCCAAGTTCGCCTTCTCGAATGATGACGCTGCCAGCGGCGAAATTGACTGAGTACATGCACTCCACTATCTCCACCACTTGCGAGGTGTCCAAGTTTTTCATAAAGTCATTCTCCAGGATAGCGTGGTTGAGGATTTCGCGTGCCCTGTCAATTTTATTTTTCGAAAAAAAAGATTTAACAAAGTAATCGAATCTAGGCCTCCAGGGAGCTAGAGGCGTTTCTGAGTAAACAAATTGTTTGCCAAATGGCCATCTAATGGTCTTACATATGATTGTTGATCGCTTTCCCAAATCAATATTAAAATCGATAAATTTTTTTATGAAACTGTCTGCAATTATGAAGCTGTTCCTTTTAACAGGAACAGACCTTCTGTTAAAACTCTTCCATTAAGAGAAAAGGCGTTTCAGACAGTAGTGAATAAAGGCTTTAATTTGATTAATTTCCACTTTCAAAAGCGCGTAAATTTAGCAGGTTTCACCTTCAAAGTCAGCCATTACCAACGCATTCTACCTGGTTCCTTAGTTCCAAACATCAGGGCTCCAATCGAGTTTGCTGTAGATGCTAAAGACGTCTTTGAATTGCTTCCACAAGAGCTTGCATTTTTGGCTGTTAATTTTTATAAAAATCGGTTTAGTTTTGATGTTCCCAGGCACTTCTTTCCCTTTTTTTCTGGATGAGGGTGTCAAATGCACCGAGACCACCCGCTAATAGGTTCTCAATGTTGGTACAACGCTAAAATGCCCAAATTTTCATGGTAAAATTCAAAACAGTAACAAATACAGTAGCTAGAACGAATTAATTTGCCTCGTCTACATACACGGCACCGTTTTGCCCTCCATTTCCGTGCATTTTTTGCCCATAGCCCGCTGCACTTTTCCGCTGAACAAAGCCAACAACAAACACTACCTCATTTTTGTTATAATTTCCTAGTTACACTGTGGCCTTTTTTCTACGTCTTTTGATTGGCCAATAGCGTGGATTTTGAACCTAACGGCAAATCTAAAACTAATTTAAACTTCACAACCACCTGGATCGATTTCTTGTAAGCGCTTGAGAAAGATCGATAACAAGAATTTTCGCCTATGTGGAGTACGAAAAAATGTATCGATCAGTTCTTCCTTATCACGAAGATTCATGCAGATTCACCTACCGATATTCGTGTTCTAGCTACCATTGAATCACAAATTTTCACAACCGTAGCCCGAAGCTGGAAAAACTGTATTTAAATGCAGATGGCCTGAATGATTGCCTTTAGTTTCAACCAGAGGAACCACTTCCGAAGGAAAGTGCACGCAGGAACAGGTACCAAGGGTGACCTCTGGTGCACTTTTAGTGGTTCCTGGTGAAAGACGCTGCGTGCGCATAATGACCACCTAAGACCTCCTAATCTATCACTAACGCGTTAATGGTGAATAAAAATTCTGCCCCACAGTAAGCTATTGATTATTCTATCGATCGCCTACAGGATCGAGTAAAATCGATTAATTTTGAAGGCACTTACTTCGCGGTTTTGGGGTAGTGTTTCGGGTGTTCTTTTTCGTCCATTTTGAGGGCTCGCGGTTCCGCAGAAATACCGATTCCTCTCTGCCGTGTTCCGCCATCTTGGTTCAAGCCACCACCCAGTTTTGACGTAACCGAGGTGTCATTAATCCCTGGGAAGGAGGGGGGTTTCTGGTTGAACACCGACTGGTACTTATCCAACTCCGATGTGAGAAAGGCGATCTGCTCGTTCTTTTTCGCCAACTGACGTCTGAGGTCCGCAATCACCTCTCTGGGATCGGTAGTGTGGTTGTCAGTGGCAGCGGCAGCGGCAGTGGTCTGGAGCCGTGTAGCACCTGCTTGTTGGATGTTGGTCCGACCCCGACTGTCGCCAACGGGAGTGGATGTCCGGCCCAGTTTTCCCGCCATCAGACGGATTCGGTCAAGGAGTTTCCGTGGTATGGCGGGCGAAGCGAGGGACTGAGCACCTTGACGATCTGTGGACGGCATTGCCGGGTTTTGCGGCATTTCCAAGAGCCACGGTCAAGCTATCGTTTGCGCTTGCAGCCACGCATGCACGCACGCACGCACGCACTTGGCTGTGGACCAATCAGAAACAAGCTCTCTATTCAGGCTCTGAGTACTTAGTAATTGGTAAATTAACAAATACGCCGGTGTTCTTTTAATGTGTTAACAGAGATCTGGAGAATTGCAAGAGAGGCTTTGGTAGCTAGAACAATTTAGCAGCCCATAACGACGAGTTCAACTCCAAATCTTCACTGGGGCATTTTGCAGTTACCCCTATCAGGATTTTTGCATCTGCTGTTGAAATGCTTTGCAATCTCCCTAACTTGCCCCATCGAATGAGAATATGAGGTTTGATTTCCTCTTTTGAAAATAGTTCATTCATTTCCGTGGAAGTCGAAATTCTGAGAGACAAGCCATGGTAAATGATCGCACCAGTCTCCTGGGTTTAAGAGAAAACGACAAAGTGAACACGTCCAAAGCTAAAAAGGCGTAACATTTTGATATGCTAACTTTGAAAAGGTTGTAAACAGTCGAAAGGTGCCATATTATGACGTTTCCACAAAAACTTTTCTTTATTGAGAGTTGTGGAGCTTTTATCGTTAACTCTAGACATTCAAGTAGGTGGTCGATTTCCTCATCCATCATCGCTAAAAGAACTCGCGGGTGTTTTAACTAATGAATGGGTTTATATTCCTTCGACATCAGTTGTGTCTCGCCTGATCGATTAGTCTGCTAATTGGCTGTTAGAACTAGGTTCTTTCCCATGCAGTAAAACAAGTGAAAACACTATTGCCCAGTCTACAAAAGACAAACTGCCTGAAATAGGTCCTCTCAAAGACATTTTACTGCGCATTTGATGGACTGTTTCGGGAGAATGGATTAGTTAATGCACAGAAACGAGACCTTTCTGCTGCTGCTGCTGCACGCAAAGCCTGGCAGTCATGCCACGCCCTTCACTCGTGGGCACAGCGTCCTTCTTCATCTTTAAGGAGGCATTTTCGCCTTTTTATATGAGAACTAGTGGTAGCAAAAAACTGGAGTTTACATGTAACCCAGTCTTTCCATAAATTCTGTCCGAATTTCCACCTTTAAGCTAACACTAAGCTCATTAATACCCTCATTATCAATATGGTTAATCCAGGAACTCAGCCTCTTTCTGCCTCATTAAAACACAGTTTCAGCTGTCATTTCATTATGTAAACTACGAAACAGGCGATAGTTTAAAAATCTTTCATCATTTGTGGTGTGGTTCTTGCTGCGTGGGAATCGTACCACATGGTCTTGATAAAACCTTATCACGCTTTGGGTTTAGTCATTGGGTAATCTTGTGGTAAAGAGAAGATTGGTAAAAGCATTAAGATATCAACTAGCAATTGTTAACACCATCCCTCTCTAGCTTTAAAGAACAATTTTCTTCTTCCCCTCAATATATAAATATTAAATCTTTCCACAATTAACGTTCCCCTGATGTGGTAGGATGATGGCTACATTTTAGCATACCAGCAAATTTTTGCTTATAATCTAAAGTATTTGTGAAAAACAGCTCAAGAACTGTTGTCTAGGTGATGTACAAGACTTGAAATTGACGCGTGTATGTTGTAATACGATAATAAAACATGGTCCCCTGATGTCTGTGATTTAAAAGATTAAAAAGTATTAAAACCGCCAATGTCTGTGCTTCATCCTTGGAAAAGAATGAGTGCGCTGAAGATAAAGAAATCTAAATACAAGTCATTAGATAAAAGAGATCTCTTAATTATTCCTAATGGCTTCCGATGATAAAAGAGATTAGATTGATTAGTTGAGTCAAAGTGTATGCCACTGATTATTTCTAGTAGACTATAGAGTACTGCCAACACGACAAAAAGAACTGAAAATTTTCTGTTAAAAAGCTTTCGCTTTGCTTTTTACATCTAAATATTATCATTTTACAGATCTTTTATAAAGTTAATTTAGTTAGGTAATTAATGTAAAGTACGCAGGTGCTATGCTATCCAAAATAGTTCGATTAGTATGCGTTACGTTCGATAACGGCCAGAAGAGACGAGATGCGTAGCAACTCCAAAGTTTATTCAACAACGTGCCAGGCGTCATAGCAACGACCTAAACAACTGTACGTATTATACAGAAAGTAATGAAAGGTGAATATATTATAGTTCAAGATAATCAGAAAATTATCATTGAATTTTCTGGAGATGTAACAGTAATTGGATGTGTTAGGGGAAGGAAAGTAGGTTAAGTATTTGGTCAACTATACAGACGATCAATACCCGGTTTTTTATTAACAATCTTTAAATACTTAAATACATGTCTTACAGACGTAGTTAATGTATATTACTTAAAACTGCATTCTTACAATCAGCGGTGTAAATATCATTCACTCTGGATACAAACTATCAAGTTCAATTAGCAAAAGGTACCTTGACTGTGGTCAAATACTACACACCCAACAGTTAATACAAACTCTTATGGCATTCATTTCCTCAAAAAGATGATTCTTCCGTTTTAAGTGACAGTAAATACTTACAAAATGAAAGATTTTCTCTTTCAGAAAGAGAAAATCTGTTATTTGGTTATTTTTGAAAATAAAAGGCTGATTTATTATCTCTCAAATAAAAATGCTTTAAATGGTTAAGGTAGAAATAAAGAATTGGCATTCAATTACTCGATTTGCATTCACTATTAACCGTACGGAATAATCAATTGATCCCTATTCCATACACTAGTAGCTCAGGCTTCCGTTTATGGAAGCATTGTTATGACAGTCACTACAAGACAAACTATGGCCAGTATATATAAATATTTATTTTGTATTTCCAAAATGAAGTTATCAGAGCTTTAATATCATCTTGTGCAACCTGCTAAATCTATTGGAATATAAATTACGCACAAAATAAGTTTCCTTGTATGTTTTAAAAAATTTCAAATAATTTAAGTAAGCATATTACAAATTTGTATTTAAGAACTTGTATCTAAATGATTTATTGAACTGTTAGCCATGTGGCAGTAGGGAGATTTCCTTGAGCAAGGCAACCAACCATTGACCAATCAAAACGCTGGATTTGGAGTGTTTTATCTGAAACGAAGTTGGCAATTATGGGTTCCTCAACCCTTTGGATCTTACTGGCTCTAAATTTATTATTCAGAAGTGGATCCGCCGATGAACACACTCATAAGGTATTTTGATCCACTAACAATTTTCTTATCACCTGAATTTGCCATTTTGTGCCCACTATCTCCCAATATGATTCTCCATTTCCCCCTAATTAGTAGACGTTATTTATATAGTTTGAGTTGTTTTATTTATTTTTTATTGATCTTTATACCAGATAGTCATCATAACTTGATTTTTATTTTCTAGTACGTCAACGGTGAACAGATCGTTCTGTGGATGAACACCGTCGGTCCCTACCACAATTTGCAAGAAACCTACGCCTACTTCAATCTACCTTTCTGTAAAGGTCCGATTCAAAATGTCGAGCACTATCACGAGTCTCTCGCCGAGGCTTTGCAGGGAATCGAGCTGGAATTCAGTGGACTCGATATCCGGTTCAAACGTATGTCACAACAAGTATCTAAACGAAACACTTTCTCAACCATTATTCGACACCCATAGTTATTTTGGGCATGCTGGCTTTGGCAGTATTTTACCGTTAGCAGATGTGGGGTTATGTTTATCCCATTTATTTACCTAGTTTATCGTCGATGAACTTTATTGCGTTGCTAAATCAGTGCGTAATTTTTTTTCCATGGTTGTAGCGTTTCATTATATTCGCTCATGCATTAAACCCAACTATTGGAAGCATTATTCGGCGCTGCTGGTGGAATCTCTAGTTTTTTCCCAAGAGATTGTCTGTTCTTTGTTGCTAATGGAGGGAGTTCTGATTCGATGCGCCGGATTAAGATCCTGAAAGTTCGAAGAGACCAATTTGACGTACAAATTGATTGACAGGGGTTTGCGATTGCTACTATACTATTATTGGATTTGAATTTTCGAGTTTTGCCCTATCTAATAGTCTAATAATTGTTAATCTCACATTCTGAATTCTCGTGGTTGGCTTTCCTGGTCTACTCAAATGGTTTAATAGGTAGTGTCTTTATTGACTCTATAATGGGACGTTTCCTTATGGCTTAGGCTCTCATCCTTGGTTTTCCTCATCTACTAAAATGGCCTTATAAGTAATAGCCTGGCAACCAGAGACGTAGTCTGGTCTACTGAAATGGCCTAATAAGTAGTACCTCCCTCACCCAGGCAACGTGCCCAAGATTGAGTTTTGTCGTCGCACCCTCAACGAGGACGAAGCGAAGGAGCTGGTGGCGGCTGTGGAAGAACACTACTGGTACCAGATGTATCTCGACGAGCTCTCCATCGTGGGCGTGGTGGGTGAACTGCGCGATGGCAAGGCGTTGCTGTGGACGCACAAGAAGCTGGAGATCCTCTACAACCGCGATCAGATCGTCGGTGTCTCCCTGGGCACCTCGGACCCCGTGGAAATCAAGGCCGGTGCCACTATCGCCTACACCTACGAGGTGCGTCGCTGAATTCCATTTCAGTAGTGTTTTTTGGGTCAAGGAATCGACATAATGCAGGCCAGGTCTCGAGAGAGAGACGCTGAAATGATTTCAGTAGCGATTTTCGAGTAGTGGAAAGAAGTGACCTAATCGGAGCCTTAAATTCGCCCCTGTCTTGCATAGCCCAGAAATTAATCCAACTAGACATTGTCCTCCTAAGTGTTTTATTGTCATTCGTTTAAGGTAGCGAAACGAACAGACTAAATGTAGGCTGTTAATTCGTTCTCGTTCGCAATGGGGGACGCTGAAATGGTTTCAGTAGTTTAATGAGGAGATTCAACTAGCAAGCTGTCGCGCTTTGGTTGGATATCCCAATCCTATTCAGGAATGCAAGCTTCTTTTGCCTTGCAAACTAACAAACCCCACGGCTATCAAACACACATGTCCAAAGCGAAATGGTATTGGCACGAACTGTTTCAGGTGAATCACTCATGCTCTCCTCAGCGTCTTCTCACTACCTTTCTTACGCCTTTGCAGGTTGTGTGGATAGAGTCGAGCTTGGCCTTCGAGAATCGCTACGACTACTACCTTGACGCAAACTTCTATCAGCACCGGGTGAGCATTGGCATTTCGGAAGAGTACCATTGTAAATTGAGGAGAATTTAAAGAGCATTCTTGTCATTATCAGATGCATTTTGACTGACTAAATGGTGCCTAATTCAACCCCTCCTAACACGGAAGTACCCGAGATTCACTGAAGACGCTTTCTTTGTTTCAGATTCACTGGTTCTCCATCTTCAACTCCTTCATGATGGTGATCTTCCTGGTGGTCCTCGTCTCCATGATTCTTCTTCGCACCCTCCGCAAAGACTACGCCCGCTACAATCGTGGAGATGGACTAGAAGATCTCGTAGGTCAAAGCATTCTTCTAGCTGTCTAGACATCTAGTCGATATCGTGTTTTTAGGCTCGCACAAAGCCTGTCGAATCATGTAGCATAGGATTGTATCATATGGTATCAGTGGCGGGTTTATGAGTGTAATCCATAGGGGGACGATACTACTAACGGATTTCAGTAGGCAACTCACGGTTTTTGCTTGCCCCCGTGTAGGAACGTGAACTGGGCGACGAGTACGGGTGGAAGCAGGTGCATGGGGACGTGTTCCGTCGGCCAATTGGTGCCCTCCAACTGGCCTCTCTGGTGGGCAATGGGATTCACATCACCGCTGTGGCCGTGCTCGTCACCGGTCTGGCTCTTGTCGGCCGCATGTACACCGAGCGTGGCGGAGTCCTCTCCACATGCATTTTCGTCTACGCCCTCCTGGCGCCCGTCAACGGATTCTGTGGGGGACGCGTGTACACGCAGCTGGGAGGTGGGCATTTCCTCCTCCTCCAGTAAGATTTAGGGTCGATGGCTCTGAAGTAACCGTGGGCGGATATTTTCAGGCAAGAACTGGATCCGCCAATTCTTCGTCGGCAGCCTCCTTGTGCCCGTCTCCCTCGCCTGTGTGGCACTGGGGATGAACACCCTGGCGCTCTTCTACCAGACCTCCCGAGTCCTCCCCTTTCTGAGCATGCTCGCTGTCTTCGCCATCGTCACCTTCGTCATCCTCCCCCTCTCCCTCGTTGGCACCGTGGTCGGCCGCAACATCGGACGCGGCGCTGCCGGTAGCGGTGCTGGTGGAGCCGGCGGTGTTAGCGGAGGTGCGGCGGGCGGGAGTGCGGCGAACCCCTGTCGGGTGAACGCGGTGCCCCGACCCATTCCTGCGTCCAAGTGGTTCACCAAACCCCTGGTCATCTCCTTCATTGGCGGCGTCCTGCCGTTTGGCTCCATTTTCATTGAAATGTACGTCCTGCATTGCCGGTCCGTCAAGGTTACTAAGGCTATTTGGTGGGAAAAAGTGGTCGGGTGTATAGTTTAAACATAAATCGATCCTATTAATTTCTCTTTTCCTCAAAACTCGAATCAAAATATCTCACTGATTCGTTCCGTTTTTTGCTTTAGACTGCCGAAAAAACGTTTTTAATCCGTTTAAAATGCTTGAATTAGGAAGCTTATGCGTCTTTTTTGAGAACAGAAACGAGTAGAAGTGCGTCTTAATGGGTTATTTTTATTTTCGAGATACGTTAATCAACGTTGAATTACCCAGGAATTAACAAAATGCCTTTTTAATCGGTCATTAACGCAAAATGTCGTATACGGAGTCGAGTTATCCTTAACCTCAGAGGTTTTTAACTGTATCAAAAACTTTTATTACTTTCTCGAAATTTATACGCATCAAAATTACTTTTAAAGTGTATTTCCGTTTCAGCAAAAGTTGCTGAAACGGAAATTCCATCCTTTTCGTTTTTAGGGGTATTTAAGTCGGAATTCTCAAATTTTCCTTTTTTTAAAACCACAAGTGAACGCAAAATCTTTCAGCAAGTTTTACATAACATTATGGCGGAATCATTGTTAGTAGTTTAATGTTCTTTTTATTTATAAATCATCCAAAAAAATATAAACACGCTGTGAAAATCAACAACCTTGTATAAGTTATTTAATTTCGGAAAATCGTCATATTATTGGGCTTTTAATTCTTTTATTAAGCGCTGTTTTAAACGTCTATTACTTACATTCGTGTTCACTTTATTAATACTCAGTTTCACGGGATATTTTAGGTGTCTTTTCCTTCTGTTCTTGATGGTTCAAGTTGCCAGAAAATATTTCGGCCTTTTTATCGGAGGATCCTCTCAAATGTCTCTTCAATTTCATTCCTCAAACATTAGACATTGTTTTAATATTTCTCTTGAGTCTATTATGTGGACGGAAAGATCGGGTGTTGGATCACCAACCTGTTGCCACCTTCGAAACTGTTTTGTGAATCTAAGACGTTTCTTTAGACTGTTGTATTCCTTCCCTGAGCTTTAATGACTATTTCCCGCTAGAAATGGTCCTTTTAAAACGCCCAAATGCTTATTTTGAAGTCGGGTTATAACTCCAAATCTTGAAAGCAAGATAACACAATCAGTTTTTGGTTGATTTTTTATTCCACCAAAATATTTCATTCCAGTCGTTTTAGTCGAAAGATCCCCCAGTTAATGGGAATCGTTTGATATTTCCTCTTTTTAATTAGTGCTCACGCACTGCAAAACCTAAAACAATACCAAAAGGTGAAGACGGTGGAAAACACGTTTAAGTGTTGTGTGTTGTTTACAGGTACTTCATCTTCACGTCGTTTTGGGCCTACAAGGTCTACTACGTGTACGGCTTCACCCTTTTGGTCATCTGCATCCTCATTGTGGTGACTGGTTGTTCCACTGTCGTCTGTACCTACTTCCTGCTCAACGCTGAGGACTATCGCTGGTAAGATGCCTTGTTTCAATATTCATTAGTCCACTAGAAGGCGCTACGCCAAGTTCAATATGCATTTTCTCACCGCCTGCTACGGTGCTAAGTGCGTCTTCTTTTTGTGCTCCTTGTACAGGCAGTGGATAAGCTTCTTTTCTGGGGCGTCAACGGCAGCCTACGTGTATCTCTACTCCATCTACTACTTCATCTTCAAGACGAAGTAAGTTCACCCCCTGTATTTTGGCTCAAAAAGCTTTATTTTAGTCGAGTTATAATTCATAATCTAAACTACTTGGTGCTTTATTAGTCTCCAAGTTTTTTAGAGGGCTGAACTTGGGTCTAGGGTTGGTTAATTGTTTTTTCATTTTTTCCGCAGGATGTTTGGCCTGTTCCAAACGGCGTTTTACTTTAGCTACATGGCGTTCTTCTGCTTTTCTTTGGGCTGCATGTGTGGTGAGTTATTCCGTAATAAAATCCGGAAAAATAGGTGTACTAACCTTTGTTCAACCACCTTCTCTACGTGTTAATTTGACCAGACAGTTGTTACGGGGACAAAGAACCCTAACCACAACTCTTATTGGATAGATATACACTGTGTGCTGTGATCTGCGTGCTGATTGGTTGATTTGAAGGGGTGGCAGACGGTTATTGACAAAGGATATTAAGTATTGATTGGTTAAACGAATGTCCGAAAACCTACGAGTTTTCCTTTTTTTTCTTTCCACAGGGTCGATTGGCTACATTGCGGCGAATCGGTTTGTACGCGCCATTTACTCAACCATCAAAATCGACTGAGAGTTCGGAGGAGGTTGAGGAGGGAAGGCGGTGGCGGCGGCGGTGGTGGTGGTGATGGGTGAGAAAAGATGTCCACTACCGCCGCTGCCGCCGCCGTTGCTGTTACTGCCACCACTCCTCTTGACCTGCTTCCAGTTTGCCCACGTCCCTTTCCCCACCCCACCTCTCTTCCCACACAAAATTGTCTTTTGGCCTTTTCATGCAACTTAATGAAAAACGAAGAAACGGGGAGCCCGTGCTTTTTTGGGTCATTGTTTATCAAAGTTGCAGGCCTTTTGTCTCATTAGATTTGGGAGTGAGCGGAGTTTGATGCTATGGGCCTGTTTAGTCAAACGTATTTGGGGGTGCAAGGCTCTAAGTAGTCGATTTTTCTTGTTTTTAGCTGTTAATTTTGCTATTAAATAACGCAAGAGTTAAGGAAATTAGTCAAGATTGTTTAGGGATTACCTATGAAGATTCTCGAGTTATAGTGTTTCCTGAATAGCAAATAACAGGAGACAAAATGTTTTCGCTTGATATGAGCGGTAAATTAATTTATCGAAACGAGAGGGGTCTACCAGACCTGAGTTGGGTACTGGTGATGTCGGTCAAATGCTTTGACGGTCATTGGAATAAGACGCGTATGAATCCAGGCCAACTTAAACTAATGTATTTGTTTACTTCAGTTTTTTACTCTTTTTACCTACCGTGGGCAGAAAATAAATGAAAAGCCTACAAAATCAGGAGTTTAATCTTTATAATTCCATCATTTTCCTCACCTGTATCTCTTACGTTAACAATCCACCTTCGATGCCAAAGCCAATTTTTTGAATAAATTATTCGAATTAGCCGGTAATTTAAGGAAAATTGTCCTTTATAGGATCTCAACTTCTGCATATATTCTGTTTCTCTGTAGCTCACAAAGGAAACTTTCCTGGAATCCAATTTCAAGAAGAGGATGGGTGTTATATCTCCAGAAAAATACATTATTGATTTTCTAATTATCTTGAACTATAATAATTTATTTACATTCTATTATTATCCGTTTAATGTGTACAGTTGTTTAAGTCGTTACTTTGACGCCTTGCATTTCTTCGAATAAACTTAGGAGCCACTTGTGGCTGTTATTTAACGTAACGTCGGTAGACGTTTCAATTTTGAGTAATATGAGTGAACGACATTCCATAACTTCTAGATCAAACATTTCTTGTTTTTAGGTAAGAGTAAAGTTTTATTTTATAAGCCTGTTAAAAGATAAAAATATATTAGAATTACAACAGCGGATGTAGTCTCTGTTCTTATTCCAAATGATTCGAAATACTAAAGATTAGTTACTCTATTTATCACCGTTCGATTATAAAGATACATACTATAAGTCCTAAAAACGCGACTTCAATATTCTGTGAAAGTGTTTATTTGTTTTCCAACAGTGATATACTACCGCCGAGTTCAAAACTTATGAAACTGAAAATGCTAGTAGTTGTGATTCAATTAACATTCTCAAAATTTCAAAACGATAATAGTTCTCTTTAGACGTCCATGAATAATCATTTTAAAGTTTCAGCCTTTTTTCATTTGTAGCATAAAATAAACTAAAGATATTAAAAATTACAAAAATGGAAGTATTATTTAATTGATTTGAAATGTCGATGAATTAGTTGGATTAAAGGAGCCAAATTTTGCACTGCTTATGATTCTAAATAAAATTATAAAAATTCTTAATCATGCAGTTTTGAAATCAATTTAAACAAAATGTTATGCATCCAAAAGAAATCTTTTGACAATTTTAGTGAGTATACAACAAAGAAACAAAAGAAGCGGGAAATACAAAATAGCAGAAACACAACCTGAGTGCTCCAGATCGAATAAATAAAATCTAAAATATCCTTTGAAGCAAATTTTATGAATTTATATGTCAAAATAAAATTGGTATTCTAGTGAATTTAAACAAACCAACCATAGAAGTCGTACTTGACAAATATTAAAATCACATAAAATTGTGATACTGACAACAATTTATTTCATTCCTTTCAAATATAAATCGGTAATTGACTTTTAAATATTCTTTAATTTTAATTCACAAATGGAATAGACAAACGTTTTCCCTCTAATATTTGGAAAAACTCGGAATTTCGCATCAACGCTTTTGCTAAAATGTTTTAGTCAATGGAATTCGGATAGCGTTTATGCATTCATGATTAAGATATTTTAGGGCTTTGTTTTACTTTTAATAAGGAATTTTTCTGGCTTCTTTGAAGAAAACGTCTAGTAAAATCAAGTCTTTTACATTAAATTCAAAAGACTTTCCTTAATAAATAAACAATTTGTGTTAGTCAAGTAGACTGAGAAATAAAAGCACCTTTAAAGTTTAAAATGCAATGTTGACAAAACTGATTTGATTTTCGATAAATCTAGCAATTTGTTTGAATTATTATGGTGTTTTTCATTTGCTGAAATCATCTCGAGAATCTGCCCTTATGATGCTTGTTTCGTCACTTTAACTAGTAAATCGATTGCAGAAACAAAAAGAAACTTAAAAAAATTCACCATTTTTCGACAATTCTAGTTGATGGATACTCAAATAGATAAATAGAAGCAAGTTTCGATTTTGTTAGAACTGAAATGCCTTGGATTTATTTCAAATACACAACAAAATATTGAATCATTTACAACATTATAGATTGCAAATATATATATCGCTTGCTTTTGGTTTGTTTTAGACTTTATTATGTCCAATTTTTGAGATAAGGTATCAAAAATATTATATAAGAACAACAGCTAAAGTTCAACATTCTCCTTCATAGGAAAAATCGCATTATTTACCAGTTTATTTTAACTGTGATCAAGATTATTTATTATAACAGAAGAAAGAGAAGAGTTAAATCGATAATTGAAATAAAGGAGCCATTTGCAATATCCTATTGGTAATAATAAATTGAAGAATTCGTAAAAAAACGTCATAACCCAAGTAAGTTACCATTGAAATTAGTTGTAATAAAGTAGCAAATAGAAATAAATTCTTGGTGATATTATGCGATTTTAAGATGAAAAATCTGCATTAAGAGTATGAAAGAAGATCTAAGATTCTAAAAGTTTTTAAAATTGTTATGTTATGTAGCAACTTCAAGGAGAAAATTTTTAAAAACTATAATGCATCCAAAAAAGAAAACTGGACTATCCAAAGAACACTCTCTGAGTCAAGTGTGATTAGAAATTAAATAGTTAAACTGACGTATTAAAAAGAAACTTACTTCGATTTTTATATAATCAAACAATGAAAAGGCCTCTGAGTGTTCTTTATTATAAATTCTTTCATATGTACACAATAAAACAAACAACATTCCACATATTTAACACTTCTCATTTCTTTCTTTTGGTGAAGATTTTAGTCCAAAAGATTATTTGATTGATAATTGTCAGTGGAAGCTTCTTTCTCCACAAAATCTCCACAAACGCATTCGCTTCCCATCGGATTAACGCGTGGAAGTTGAAAGTTTCCCTGCGAAAGGGTCTAGGTCGATCCGTGACATCATGGAGAACCCGTTCAAGGAGCCTGATGGCGTCTCCGCGCTGTGCTTGCCTCCTAGCGGCTTCCAGATCCTCCTCTTTGATCTCCACTGACTGCTCCACCATCTCCACTCTTCGTTGAGACATCTCGATTGGTGGTTCCATAATAGGGGCTCTTTCTGGCTCCCTCTGTACATGTGGAGGAATGGAATTCACATCAGAAGTCATTACTGCTGCTATCACATTGGGATTCACCTTGTTTCGCTTGCGCCAGGGGAAACAACCCGCTTCCACGAAGGGGGAAAGTGAGAAGAGGATTAAAACAACCACAATTACTGTGGGGAGGGACCTTGGACAGACATGCCGTGACATCTGGATGGGTTGTTGCAAAAGTGAAGTCGAAAGAATTGCGAAACAGCGAGGTTTTAAGGTTAATCACGAAGTCTGATTGAAGTACACGGGGATTGTGTTTAAACAAACACGCATTTAAAATGTTGCGTTGCACGGAGGTTGAACTCACATTAAAGTGCATATTTAAATTAGTACAAACTCACGGTTTTGACGCAACAAGGCGAATGACTTCAAGAACGCAAAAGTCTAATTAAAAAAGAAACAACAAAGAACGTCAGTAAACGAGTTCTGTAAATTTATAAATTCATGTCCCATGACTGGATTGACACATTTTGGCATCACACATTAAATTCACTTGTGACATTATTAATTAATTTTTCAGTCGATTTAATCCAAAAATAAAACCTGTAAGGTAGAATATTTATTATTTATATACTTTTGTTAAGAGTTTCAAAGGAAGTGCTCATGAATTCCTGTTAATTATTATAAAACTATTATATGCGTATAAATTTTGTAAAAATAATGAATGAGATATTAGAGCAAAAAATGATCCTTAAAAAAATTTTAAATTTTACATTTACTCAAATCATTTTAAGGATTAAAGACAGGCAGATTTGACTATAATAACTTTTAACTTAATCAAGTAATTTAAAATTCTTTTACCTTCAACAATTCAATGACTCTCTTTACTAACGTATTTAAAATCATGATTTTTCACTAAGTAAATTCCCCTTACTTATCACAAACTTTTAAATAAACAGGCATTTGACTAGCTGCGTTAAACAGTTATTGAACTTAGGCTGAATTTGCATTTTTAAGCGCTAGGGGCAAAATTTATTTAGGAAATTTTGCATTTAGAAATAATCCATTTTAGTCCTAGGGGCTTAATTAGTGGTATTTTAAAGGGTTTTACATTTGGGAACATAGCAATGACCCCTTTTCGAAAATATTTAAACAGGATAATTTTCTCTCAAGTCTGTGCCATTTTCTAACACGGTTGATTGTGTTTTAATGTACATGCATTTGACTTATTGTTGAACTCATATAAAAGTGCTTAAAACTTTTTAATTTCTAATTTTGCTGTTTTAACCCCTGGAAGGAAAAGCACTTATGGCAATCATACAAATGGATATAACGTGTATTAATCACAGGGCAACTTCAAATAGCATACTTAAACAACAAGAGATTACAGGCAAATTTCAGACAGAAACTAATACATAGCAGATAAGTTATCGTCACCTCGCCTTTTGTAAAGTTCTCCTTCCTTCCTGCGCATGTTTGTACAAAAGCAGCAATCACGTAATGACCCCTGTCTTTGCACTAGTGGTTTACTTCGCACCTGGCCCTAGGCTATATAAAGCACGTGGCGACCTGTCCTACGCGCGAAATGGATGCCATTCTCGGTCTGAACGGAGTCGGTGGCGTCGGTGGCGGTGGGTGTTGTTGCCAGTGCGAGCACTGTCGGTGTCGCCAGGCGGGGGAAAATCCCTGCCCCTCTTGTCGCCCCATGGCACCACCGATTCCTCCTTCGCCCACCATCGGTGCATCCTCCTCTGCTGGAGTGCAGACCTCAAAGCCGGCGGATCTGACGTCCGCGGTAGACCTGTTGAATGTGGCGCTGAAGAAGATTCGGCGAAAAGACACCCTGGGAGGGAGTGGCAGTCGAAACGACAACTTTTTTCATCCGGGAGAGGTGCTTTGGGGAAGTGGGTCTGTTCCCCCACCGAGGATGGGACATGGCCACGGGCATGGCCACGGGTTTCCGGGGTCTGGTGGACCATCGTTGTTTTAATGAACTGAAATGCCTTTATGTTATCGCGTGTTTTTGTGTGTGCGTGCTTTTTTGTGAGAATAAATTTTAAGATGAAGAATGACGGCTTCAAAGTGCTGGCTTTTAGAATTGAAAATTAATTTGAACCCATAGGCATGCAGATCGCTCAAGCTGGCTAAACACACGACTCAAGAATGCTCACATCTAACCCGTGTGTACTGAGTTCATCTTTTCCAGAATACATAGGAATCTGAAGCTTCAAAGCGGAGTTTGCCAAGTGCACACCATATTTTGGTTTAATCGGATACAACTGCTCTCAATCTCATCGGCCTGTGCGTTTTGAACACGTACTCTTGTGGTATCGGTGAAATTAATACTAGTACTTTGGGCAGCGGTGAATCCTCCAAAGCACAGAGGATTTTGAAACATGTTAAAAATCCCGAAATTTTAAGTTTTTCGTTTTATTTTTATTATCAAATGTTTGAGCTTGTACAATAGAAGTGGCGGAATGCAAGTTTGGAGAATATTTTTTGTTTCTTAATATATCATATATATATATATATATATATATATATATATAATCATATATCCCAGAAAGTCTTATTGCTTTCTTCAGCTTTAAATTTTAGAAGTTTACCTACCCATAAGCTTTAAACGTGTTTATTTATTTTAAATTATCTTAGCAAATTGCAGTTTATTTAAACATTATTTCAAGTACCCTTTAAAATGTCAACGATACATTTTCAGTGTCCTTAAATGAAATTTAACATTTTTGGCTCATTTGGCTCGATAAATAAAAAGTTTAAATTACTCTAAAATTAAAGCTTGTTTATGACACAATTATTCGGGTGAATGATTCCTTAATTAACTAACCTAACTCATTTATCTACTAATTAAAAGCAGCAACGTTTATCCGAAATGTAAAACCATTTGACTGCATTAAAAACATTTATTGTAATATTGCTTCAAAGAAACTTTAGTGCTTTTTATCTTTTTAAATTGTCTTATTTTCAATTTTCACCAAAATAATAAGATCTTATTGGTGAGAAACGCTCGTTGATAAAATATGTTGTGCTTTTAATGCGTTTTTATTTAAAGTATTTTCAGTTTCGAAAGGAAAGAGGAAATGAATCGAATAATTATTACAGCGTTAATGTCTAAATTCAGATTAAAAACTCTACTTTCTACAATGATGAAACACAGCTCTACGTGAAGTAGTTGTACCAGTTGTTGTTATTGGGACACTGGTTGTAGGCAACACCACTATTGGTTGAATAGCTGTAACCATGGTGATTAGGCACCGCGCCATTTCCAGACGTTGACAGACTCGGTGTGGACACCGATCGGTTCGCCGACATCTGAGTCGCTCCAGAAGGAGTTCCGTCGTAGAAGTGGTCCTCCATCATCAGTCCATTGTGGATCCATGCACCGAAGGGCATTCTCTGAGGACGCTGCTGTGGTGTTGGTAGTGTTTTTGTTTGAATCGGTGGCGCCTGTGGTATCGATCCAGGGGTCGCCTCCCTCGCCAACAGTTCGTCCACAAAGTATTTGGCCCTTAGTCGTCGTCTCCAGTGCCCGAGAAGTACCACACGCTTGAATTCATCTACCTCAATGGTGTCAGCAGAAGCCTCAATGCTGGCGTCTCGCACTTCGACAATATCCACGGAACTGTTAATGTTAGTTGGGTTGAAGTGAGAAGCAGAGTCGACTAGAGCCATATCCGTTGCTGCGTCGTGTTTTGACAGAGTATTTGTGATTTTGAGCGTCAAAGAACTGGCGCAAATGGACACTAGAAAAGGCTCCTTTTTGCGCTTTTGCCTTTTTGGTCGGAAAAGTGCATCAGCGCAAAAACCATCCGTTTTTAGTAAAGCAAATAAGTTCTTTGGTTAGTTGGAAATTTATGGGACTAAAGGAGCTATTTTAAAATATTCCATTATAATTTGTACAATCTCTAACAAATCAAGGATAAAATCAATAGATAAAATTCACTTCCCGAACTCAACCCAGTTCGAAATTAAAACAAAATTCTAAAAGCTTCTTAAAAAGTAAAATTTATTAAAATAACCTTATAAAAATAGAAAATAATTAAAATATTGTTAGAAAATTGGCTCCACTCAATGTTGGTTAAAATGAAGTGGGAGGTTAATTACGTCGGTTGATTTAAACGGTTTTCAAGGTCTTAATAGCGACTGTAGCGCAGATCTGAGTGGTAGGCGGGGTAGTTATCCATCCAATACATGCGATTCGGTTCCATGTGGAATATGCGGTACTTCCACGTCTCGTAGCGTCGTCCTTGGCCGCGCAGCAGCATTTGGAGAGTGGCCGCTTCTGGGAAGAACGTCATTTCTAGTGAACCAACCGAAGACGTCTGAGGAGGTGGATTTTATATATGTTCCTCGTATCTCATGCGTGTGGGAAAAGCGCCAGTTCTTTGGGCGCAGTTACCTCAGTTTGTGTGAATTTCATGTGATTTTTTGGTCACGGTGTGATGAGATCACTCCCTTTTTCCCCTAAGGGAAGGAAAATATTTTATTTCTGAAAATCCCATTGAGTTGTGGAACACTCTCTTATCAATACTTGGAAAATTTCTTTTCAGAAAACATCGTTAAAAGACAAGGATTTATAAAAAAAATGGAATTTTGAAACAATTCGAGCTCTAGTTTGCAGACAAGCAGTTTTGATTTTGATAGTTTGAAATTGACAATTTGTGTAAAAAGCCGAAAAAATTAAATGAAATCTAAAATTCACTCGAATGTATATAAATCGGCTTTTTGTCCTTCAACGAATACAAATATATTAATTGAAAATATAAATTTTATTCATTTTTTATTATTTTATCAGTTAGGATCCAACGAAAATTTGTTTTAACTGATAGAAAAATAGTAACGGGGCGTTTTGTCGTTATTTGGAATGGAGGGGTTAAAATTTGTTAATTAGCGGTCTAAATGATTTTTTAATGATGCGTTAAGTAAAACAGATCCACACTAAGCAATGGTTTCAAAATCACAAGAATTTCATGCCTAAAATTGAATTCAAATTAACGTTATTAGCGTAAATTAATTTTTATGAGCGATTTTGCACTAATATTTTGGAAAATTTTAAATAATTAGAAAATGAAAGAACCAAAAAAGCTCACGGAAAATATCATGGATCCTCGAATGTAAAATCATTTACAATATAAAAATTTACATCATCATTTGACTACGGAAAATATTATTTTTTAAAAAACTTTTTACTTTTCTACCTAGTGTCTAGATTTTCAAGGTTTTCAGAAAATAGTATCATTAAATCATCTTTTCAATAAGAAAAAAATACTTCTCGAATGCTCTTGTATTAAGTCCTAACCATTTCCTCATTAGGTTTTGATAGGGTGTATTTTGGCGAAATATGTAGATTAAGAAATATTGACTACAACAAAAGAAACTGAATCACTTGGAAAAAGAATAAATTATTTTATTTATGTCGATTGCACTTCGTTGTGTCCCGTGCGATGGCTCGAAGTTGGGCTCTTTCGTTTGGTTGTACCGCAAAACCCATCTTTGTGGCTTTTCTTATTACACTTGTTGCACAAGTGACTGATGAATGGGCAATCTCGATAGAAGTGGAATTTTCCACAGAACTTACACCAAGGTAACTTCCTTGGCTGGCTTCCACTTTTTGTTGGCCGTTCTGAGCCCTTGCCAGGAATGATGTGGGTCCTGTATTGAGCACCAACTTAGCGTCTCCCACGATATTCTGATATCGAAAAAAGGCATCCGCTAGCTCTTGGACAGTCGTGTCGAGATTCTTGTCCAGAAGAGCCATGAGTTGGGCTCGGAAGGAAGATAACTCAGAGCTCTTAAGGCCTAATATAAAAATAAGATTTTGCAGGTTATGAGATATGAGAAACGGCTGAGCTGGAGCAGAATTAGTTAACTTTGATTGTGTGGTCTCTAATATACTGCCTCCAGGTTACATCTAGACTTTGAAGCACTGGAAATCGACATTAAAAAGAGACTTTTCGCCTGAATATAAGATACGTAGAACTGCAATAGTCACTGCTGAATAACGACTACAAGAGACGTTACGCGTGATAACTCCAAAATTTATTCGACGAAGTGCCAGGCATCATAGAAATGACTTTAACAAGAGTTTATATTGTACGGGTAATAACGGAAAGTAAACAAATTTCCTTTAATCATTTTAATTGCTGTAATTATGACACGATATTGTTCTTTTTTTAATGGGACTGTCTCAATCATTCATCCTGTTCTCCTAGCCTTAGATTCAAGTTCAATAACTATGCACTTTTAATTTAAATAAAACAGGTTTCGGTTATCGCGTCCTTGAAATACGAGACATCCAGCAGGGCTTCTGATATTTTCGATAATTTATAGGTTGATTGGATTTTGAGGGAATAATCGTTTCGTTATGCTTATGAAGAACCTACATAACTTATTTCCCAGAATTTTAGGTTTGTCTTTTCTGTTAGACCGGGAAAATTATTTGTTAATCCGTGACAATTAAAACCCTGACATTAACAATATTACTTTTTGTTCTTGTCACAAATTTGAACAGTAGGCTCAAAATTTATTAAAGTTAAAACCTGAAAAAGTAAAAGTGAATATTTTAAATATGAAAAAGCTCAAATTCTGCAAAAATATACGAAATGGAAGTGGTTTTTAAATTATAGATTTGAATTCAAGGTGTAAGCTCACACATGAAAGTAGAAAATAGCCTAACTTAAAGGAACAATTTTTGCTTAAAATTTTCTGGATGCCTTTTTCTGAATTAAACTGTGGAAAAGAATGCTTACTAAAAGAAAATGTAAATTTACAAGCTAATTTAATCGCCTAAATAACAAAATAAGAGAGAGAAATTCTTCATTATTTCACAACTTTTGAATTTTATAAACCAAAAAGTTTACTCCTTTTTCAAGGTTAGTAGCCTATTTTTTCCTAACACCACGATTTTCCTATAAATCATAATTCGGTGACAAGGATGCATTAAATATTCCTTATTAATTGGCACCCAAAATTAAAGAAGTAGATTCCATTGCAAAATAAATAACAACTTATATTTCCACTTAATAATCACTGACATAGAATTATATACATTCACCGAAAATCCCATGCCCAAGGACTTGAAAATATTGTTATAAATTTTATTCAAAATAACTGCCACATCACTTTTTGCATGATCAATTCTGCTCAATCCCAAAATGCAGATATTACACTTTCTATGGCAAATGCTGCTTTAATTCTGTTAATTTTGATTAAAAATTGTATTTTATCACAGTTAACTCAAGGCAACTATTAATAGCTGGTAAAAGAGCCTTTTTTAATTCACAGACACATATAATGCCAGAGCTCCGAGATCTTTTTCGGAAGATCACGTTTCAAACAGACCTTGTGATCGAAACTTAATCTCGCGATCAATGCTGCGCAGTAATTCGTTGCGCTTCGCTCGATTCCTCTCATGCTGGGAAGTTTCGCATCCATCCAGACTATAAAAGGCGATCCTCAGTTCCGCTCATTCGGTAACATCGATAATGGGAGACATCGATTACCTGCTGACGGTGGCACAAACGGCTCTCTATGCCAGGAGGATGAGGGAACATGTGCGAAACGAATCCCAACTCTTCCGCAATCTGCCCGTTCGGCCAATTTGGGAACGTGACCTACTTCCTGAGAGGCACTACCAACGCTACCGATACCTGCCCTAGTGTGGCCAACTCCCCACTAGTCACAAACTTTTCAGCAACCTCACATACGCTTTTGTAATACTGAATTCAATAAAGCGCACTTTACTTTGTTTTTTTTGAGGTGTTAAATAGTGTCTGAAAGACAGTGGGTTCTGGTACCACGTTTTGCGCTACTTATTAGTATTTCAGCGACGTGCAACCATAAATTCAATTGATTTTCACATTTCTTGAACTGCCAGCATAGTTTAGTTTTAGAACAAGCCATTTTTGCCAATTATTAAAACAAATTTCAGGCAGCATCAATGATATTGTATTTACTAAAAAATTATAATTTCATGCTACACTGAAGGCAGAAAATGGGAAATCAAGAAAGAATGAAAGTAAATCTGATGTACTTACAGAATACCTTAGATTTCATATTCAGCACTCTTTAAAACTAATGTCCTAACTTGCGATAAACACCCATTAATAATAATTATATTCTTATATATACTATATACACAATATATTATTAAATTAAAATAATTATTATATACTACTAATTCCAATATTTATCACCGAAATCAGAAATTTGTTACTGTATGATCAACTTCTCCCACTACTGAATAGTTCTTCAGCGACCACACACCCCTCCTCAAAACCCCAAATAAACGAAGGAAAAAACGCCTCGCTTGAACACAGAGTATTTTTTATTAATCATCAATCGCGCGATCATCACCCTCATCCACACGACGCCACCAACCCCAAGCAACACATACTACTTATTGCTGTTATTAGTAGTAACTGCGTTGGGCGTCGATTTCTCGCCCAGAATGGCTCTGACATCCATCCCAAGGGCGTGCAACTGGTCGACAAAGTGCGGTCGTCCATATCTCTTGAAGTGCAGCTCATCCTCGTGTTCCAACTGCACTCCGGCCAACGGGTCCTCGCCCTTGATGACCCTAGCGGTGACCACGTCTAGTGGCGGTCCGTTCTCGAGCATTGCGGGAGTCTCCACCTCACTGGACCCGCGTTTCACCACCACCATGGTGTGCTCAAACTGCGCCGAGCGTTTTCCGTCCAGCGTGACCGCCGTCCACTTGTCCGGCCACATCTCGTCGCGCCAAGTGCCCTCGTTTATCATTGGCTCGATGGTGAAGCAGTGACCGGGCGCCACGGCACCCACCGCCTTGTTTTCTGCAGGGCGAACAAAGTGTATTGAGGAGGAGAAGGCATGCTACCTATGGGGGCATTTCAGTAGACGACACTTGTAGGAAGAATATCACTGAGGGGACACACTACTTAAAAGGGAATTTCAGTAGACGTCCTAACCCGTCTCCCTGTGTTGGGGCACACTACTACTTATATGGCCACTTCATAATTCATTGACATGCGGTAAACAATGTTTATTTAGAATAAATAGTAACTTAAAGATATCAGAAAAGGGTCATAGCCATATAAATGGAAATAAGGAAATGATACCAGGCTGAACCCTACTACTTATAAGGAACATTTGAGTAGGATGGAAAAGGTTGATAGGAAACTGGGCTGAGACATACTACTTACATGATAATTTCAGTAGGCAATACCAAAACCCTTTTCCATCAGATTTTCTTGAAAAAGAACACATCTAGAGGGTGCCAGGAAGGGGAAAATCAGTAGACGACACCTAACAACGAAGACGTTAGGTTGAGGTATACTACTGGGGCCATTTCAGTAGGAGTTGCTTGTAGATAGGACAAAGTGGAGAGGCCATTAGGCCGAAACATACTACTAAAATGGCCGCTTCAGTAGACGATACCTAGATCTGCTCCATGAAGCATTGAAAACGAAAACATTTAGAGGACATCGACTTGGGACATACTACTTATGGAGTCATTTCAGTAGATAATAGGTGGAGGCATACTGTAAGAAGGAAGCATTGAGGGGATACCACGGTGTCACATATTACTTAAACGAGCATTTCAGTAGACAAAACCTAGGTTCTTTTTCCTTGAGATTCTGGTGATCAGTAGGAAGCATTGAGTGGACTTCAAGCCCAGACAAACTACTTATATCGGCATTTCAGTAGATGTTAACTAGATCCGTTTCCCAGGGACGCTAGCATTTTGTGTTAAGTAACACAGTAAGGACACACTAGGATCGTTGTTAAAGCACTTTAAGCTGACCTGGGAACTAGAACGAAGTACTGCGGAGTTGCGTTTGCACTGTTTTTTGCCTCAGGCGCAATTAACCACCGAAAATTTCAGCGCTTTTTAATACCAGGAATTTGAGAACTGACTAGTGAAGAGAAACAGCCGTTTGTTAAAACTACCACCGCTGTACCCTTCTGTTGTTTGACATAACCGACAAACGAAAGCGATTCAACCACAGATACTTCGATTCCCTCGCGACTTTCGAGATTAACCAGTAGATGGCAATATTTGTAATATCCCGAAACAGGCAACGTCTCAAACATCGATTCCAGTGCTTTCTCAGGGAAATTAGCCTTCTACATTTAAGCCATTCCCTTCCAAGACCTCGAAACTTTGGAGAACTTCGTTCTACGGCCGATTCTAAGGAAAACTTCGACCCAGGCCCAGATCCGGGAGCACTTACGCGCGTAGTGAGGAACATTGGGTGGACAGTGAAAGAGTCGGTGAACGCCATGGCCACAGTAGGTTCGTACCACCGAGAATCCATCGACGTTAGCGTGGCGGGTTATAATGTCACCCATCTCCCGGTACTTCATCCCCAGTTTGACTGAAAGGCGGAGTGGAATTCGGTAATACTCGTCAATTGTCGAATCTAGTCAAAGGGGGGCCAGCATCCCCTCGAAAAATCGATTGAATTGACCTCAAAGAACTCACTGGCATCCATGGACTTGGCAAGGCAGTTGTAGGTGTTCTTCACCAACCGAATGGACTGTTCACTCGGTGTGCCGACAAATACCGTCTCATTCACGTCGCCATGGAAACCCCCGAAGTAGGTTGTGATGTCGACTGAAACGAGGAGAGTTGGACAGTGGTTTCACTAAAGTATTGCTGAAAAGGATCGCGAAAATTCCGATCCCTTGTCAAGAACAGATTAGCTAAGAAAGCGGGCCATTTTGTGGCCGATAGCAGGGGCTTCTAAGGGCCTCACCCGGATAATCGCGGAAATACCACCTTCGATTCGGTTTCTGGTTAAAAAAAGTCGACTTTTGGGAAAGTTGGACATTAGTTCAATCCGAAATCACCAACCAACAAGACAGAGAGCATCTCTGCGATCGATAAGAGCTCTGACTTAGAGCCTCATAGCTAGACACTCGTGTCTCCAGTATAAAACAATGGGCTTAGAAGAGCTCCTTTTGTTTCTTTACTAATTCAGCTTCAACTCCGCCAAACCTTAAAAAATCTTAATCCTTGGGGAGTCTCTTTCGCCATTTTGGAAACAATTTAGCCACGGCGCAGGTATTTTTACATGAAAACAAGGCGGCTATGAATCACATAACGGTGAGGCATTGGCGAGAGGCTTGTGCAAATCCAATTTCCCGCTAAGGGGCACTTTGCACCTCCTACTTCAAACGTCAGGACTGTGTGTGCGACCAAACGGAAATACGGGTTGTTTATTCGGCAACCAAAAATGCGCACCGAATTCAATAACAAACGGTTTTAGTAAGTGGTAATTTTGAAACCAAAAAGAGCTCGAAAAGGCGGAAACTCACTGTTTAAAATATCACCGTCAGCCAGAGGTCGTTCATCCGGTATTCCATGACAAATAACCTCATTAATGGACCTAAAAATTGAGATTTTGAATGCGAACTTACGTGCAACAGGACTTAGGGAAGTTGAAGTAGTTCAGCGGCGATGGATAGCACTCACGTTCAATGCAGGCTTCGTGAACTAGCCGGTCAATTTCGTCAGTGGTGACCCCCACAGCAACTGCAGCTATAGCTTCGTCCAGGACTTCTCGAGCAAGCTAGAAAGCAGATAGATGGTAAATCAAACGAAACTTTACCTTTCCAGTAGCACGCATGCGCTCCATCTCCTCTGGATTGAGCGAAATGATTGAGTGAGTGCTCTTGGCATCACGTTCAGAAGCTGGGATACCCGTGTCGGCATAGTCGGGACGCGGGATGTGGTCAGGGACAGGTTTGTATGGAGTCTTGATGGGTGATTTATGTAGAGCTTACGAAAGTACTTACCTTCTTAGCGGGCCTTAGTGGGCCGGTAAAATGGAAGCCATCGAAAATGCTGTCCATCTCCGTTGGTGGAATTATACATTTTCCCTCTACAATATGCAATGATTTTTAAGAGATTTCTAGCATACCTGCTAGGAGATGGAGATTTTTATGGGTTTTCCAAAAGGATTTGAAACAGTCCTGGGATTAACTGTTAGGTGATGTGTTAAATAACCCACCTTGGTGCAAAAATAGGAGCCGGTGATACCAAGCTTAATACAGGTCGGACAGCGCAGAGTTGCTGGTTTTCCACAGTTTGGGGTTACACAGGTGTGAGACATTTTACAATTAAATTAGCAAACTGATAATCTTAAACACGTTAAGGTACGACCTTCAGAAGCACAGGATCGAAAATACCGCCTTAGTATCAACCAACTATATATACATGCATAAATATTCTTAATTTGTTTTTTAAATGACTTCAATAATTTATATTTTTTATATTTTTTCCATATGAAATCCTCATTGCATGCTAATGATACGTTTCCATGTGTAATGTTCATGACCCAACAGACAGGTTTCTTTGCTATCCCATAAAAATGTAAAATGTATGGTTCATATTGCTAGAATGGAGAGTTGTATGATGATTACTTATAATACTTTGGTTAGTTCCCCTTCATTGAGATTTCTTGACCGCTTAATTAAAGTTTTGATTTTCTATTATCCATATCTAGGAAGATAAACATCGTTTTGGTGTCAAATGCTAACGAATAGAGTTCATCTTTGACCTGATTTTCAGCTCTCATTTGAGTTTTAATAACTTTCTACATCCACCCAGATCAATTTACACACTTAAATTTAATGAACTGACTGAAATCTTAGCTCATTTGACAAGAAATATATATCATCACAATATGCATTACATCACAGATAAATGGGAACATTACATGTGGTAAAATTCGGCACAGAGTTGAAAGGACAAAAAACTGGTCAGACTGAAACTTCCCCATCAGAAGAATTGTGAGTCCACAAACTTGTAGAAGATGGAATGTACATGGTTGACAACGTTTTGGAGAGTTTCTTACAAAAGGAGGCACACAATGAGAGAATGAGAAAAGGTTTTTCAACCGGGTTTTATGTTCCTTTATCGATCCCGCAAAGACCTCATCAGCTGAATGTCACTCGGATCGGAACTGACAAAATACAACTAATTTAGTATTTTAAACAAAAAGATAAATATTTTTTGATAATGATAAGTTATAATTTACCCGTAGACGATATCTTCATCGGAGTCATAGGCCAAGGAAATTGATGGGTCATCCTTGAAATTCGCCTCTAAAATAAAAGTAATAAATATATTAAAAACGGTATTTTTCTTTGTTATTTATATATTTATATAAGTCTTACCAGAAAGCGCTGTTTTAGCAGGAGAATACGCAATAGCCATGAGTAGATTGAATGAAAAAACAATTCCAAATGTCAATGACAACTCTAGAGCCGATCGATAATTTGGAAAGGCGACACCACTCGGAGTGACAGGCATCGATGTGTTCGAGCCAATCAGAATGTCCGTTGTTGGTGGTCGAAGGAAATACAGTGCCCCCGATGGGCTAAATCTCAGTGCTATTGTCACAAGAAAGTTGGTAACAACTAGGATAATTGGAATTATCAGCACAGTCAGACGTATCCCTAAAAATAAATCGGATTAAAACTAATTAAACTTTTGACTATGCTTGATAGACCTGTTAGAGTTACTCACCGTAGTACGGCATCGCATTCAGGTCTGCGTAGGACCGAATGAGCAAGATGAAAGCGAAGAGAAGGTAAATGAAGGCGAGGACACCCAACAGTACCATGAAAACCTGAACGTTAACAAACAAATAATTTATTAAATCTCTGTCTTTATTTTAGCATATCCTACAAGTTTTCATGAATTACCGTCCTGAATTAATAGACTCGTAGTCTTTTTGCATAACGATTGAAATCAGAGACTATTTAAATATTACAGTGAAAGAAAAATGATATCTGGGCAGGTGGTTTTCTGAAAATATTTAGGAATTAGATCATAAATATGCCTATGTGAAAATATCTTACTGGTGACAACATAATATAACCTGTGAGTACTAAAATTAACTCGCTTTTCGTTTAATTTAGTAAATAAATTATAGATGAAATTACGTATAATTAGGAGTTTTAATGTGGCGACTTTAACAGTTTCATGATCTGCAAGTTATTTTATAAGTTCATTTAATTACCTACATCAGAGCAATTTTGGTGGATATTTTTCAAGAAATAGCCATTTACGTGAAAAATATGTCGAAGTTGTGAAATATAAACTGACGAAAGGCTTTAAGTTAGTCCGATTTTTTCAGTAAATTAAAGTGGTTCAATTTAAGTGGTGTAATGAAAACAATATAATATATGACAATTAATTTACATTTTACTGATTACAAAATACAACTAAATTACATATTTAGCCTTCTCATAGCATAAAATAAATTTTATATATAATACAGACAGTATAAAACACATATAGAGAGTCAAATTCATCCATTTTGTTCGAGAAAATTAATTAATTTGCTCTAAGTGATGAAATGACAACCATCACCTTTTAGTCTAAAAATAATTTTAAAGAACCGTTTAAGTACATAATATGAAGAAAATTTTGAGCGAATATTGAGCACGAGCTGCAAATTTTCCATTTATGCAACTCAAATGTTTTTCCAGTAAAATTGATGAATATAATAACAGGTAAAACTAAAAAATATATACTTTACAAGCTACAATTATGTAGTAAATGGCACGCTAACTTTAACATTTTTATAACTCAAAAGTGGTTAAGTCCATTTGACTGCTTATATTGAAGAAAAACTTTCATATTATAGCTATTTAAAGAAATCATATTTCGGAATGAAATAACAAAATAATATTGGTCTAAAGAATGTCACTTTCTTCTCAAATAATCAAGCAATTAAATCACAAAAAAGTGTGCTCCAGGATTGACTAAACCATAGACACTCGAACCGATTATTAGGCATAATTTAAACTCTAAGAACTAGGAAATAATTGCCTAGTTCATTTATTAGCCTACAATTAAAAGTGTTTTGGCAACCAGCACACAACCTGTAGCAGAAAACGAAGCGAAAAAGGAGCCTGAATGCGGTCTAGGATTGTATCGATGTGATTCACATGAGTTAGCGCACACAATCACGGGTAATCTGACTCTTTTTTTTCGCTGTGAAAGAATATCATAACGCCAAATGAGTGGAGTCTTTTCGTCTGTGCCTGTATTTCAGTCCGGCGATTCCCTTTCCTGAACTGTCTTAGTAAAGTTGCTCACACTTTTTGTTTAAATGGTAGGAACTCCTGAATTAGTAGCTATTCCCGCGCGATAATTTGTTTACTTTGCAGAAGATTTTCCATCTGTCAAATTGACAAAAATAACTAAGCACACTACCCAGTCTTTAATTGGAGGCAATTTTTTATTATTATTAAATCGAATTTTCGCAAGATCACTACAGAGCTCAATGAACACCTGCACAAAAATTGTTCTTCATGAAGAATTTGGGGAATACAGAATTAAAGCTTTTCTTCGATTGTAAAAACCCTGACTGCGCCAAGACAAAGTGTCACTTCCAATTAGGTATATAAGTCTAAATTTCTAGGTTTTTTGCATTACATAATCCATCTCAGGGTAGATAAAGAGGCGGAGTTCGCAATGAAATCCACCAATCCCTGAGCTAGCAACCTCCACAACATTGTAGCAAGCATTTTGCAGGCGGTAATGTGATTGTGAGACGAAGGTTTCTTCTCATTCCTATTGAGGTATCAATTCGAGGAATTCGTGTGCACAGCACCACAAAACAATTTATTGAAAAATAATAACCTAGAATTCCTTTTAATTCATTTATTTATACATTTATGCGGAATTTAAAATATCATTTTTTGAATAAACAACTTTTGGGATGTATTTTATGAAACTGACAGATGACATAATCAATTACTACCATCCTATTGGTTAAGATAAATGCCTATAATTCTAATATCTTGTAATGAATTAGAAAGTTTAAATTAGCATATCTTTTTTTCAAATTAATTTAGATTTTCAATAAATAAGCATGATTCCCTTCTGAATTCCCTAAATCAGGTCTTTAAACACCGAATTTAAGCTGAACAATTTGTTGGCTACTCCAGCGAGCATCTGCTCGACTAATGGTGGAATGCTGTGACGACAAATAAAGCTGCTACTACTTAATTGGAGTCGGAAGTGTTGATGCTGAGGGCATTTAATCGTAGGCAAACGCTCCGATGCTTCTAATTGCTGTCTTCAAAATGAGGATTTGGAATCTGTAGCAACAGAAATAAATTTTTTGGTTGAGAGGGGAAAAAGCAAGCCTGTATCTTCTCTTTCATTCCAGATCATTCGATTTCGATAGATTTGGGGAGTCAAAAAATGGCGATTTGGTGAGATCCACATACCTTGATGATGACCGGATGATGGATAATGTTGAATAAAGGAGATCTGTGCTCCGAGTGGATGACCCAACCGTTGAAGGAGATGAAAAGCAACCAAATGGTTGTCGTGAGCAGTAGCCTGGGACAGTAGAAGCACACGCACGATCGATCGGCCTTGAGCAATGAGCAGAAAGCAGGTGAGCTTTGTCTACCAGGTCTATCCTCAGATTCAGACAAAGAAATATCCCCGCTCACTAAGTCTACGAATGGGTACCACCCAACAACCCCAGTAAGGTATAATGAAATTTGAATCCATATTTATTTGAGTCCACCATTTTTAAATGTTTAAAACGATTTTTCCCTCCATTTTAAACACATAATTTCCATTTAAATCGCAAGTACTGTGCATGAGATCTGATAGCTCATAAATGACCTTGGAGTGCTTAATTACTTTATTTAAACAAACTCCCACTTTCGTGAGATTGATTTAGGAAAATTGAAGCAGATTAATGCATTCGCATTATGAGAAAGATACAAGTTCCTTGCAGTCTTAACGTCTGGTTTTTGAGTCTAATGGAAGAGCAAATCTTGAGGTATTGCCGGTAAACCCGACTAATACCAACTCACCACTCGTAAAGCATCGAAGACACAGAGCCAGAAGAGCAAGAGGAAAGCGTAGTAGGAGATCTGGAAGAAGTTGTCTAAGGCCTGTGGTATCCAACCCGGTAGGAGATACACCAATGGGTGCAGTGGATCTACTCAGAGAAGAAAGATAATGACATGGAAGTACCCAAGAATTACTTGGAAGAAGGAACTCACCATAGTAGAGTGGAAGAAGAAGTAGAATTGCCAACGTCCATTGCTGTTCAGCTGTCCAGTGTCGCCACTCAAAGACTATCATCGACTTGCAGAACCCCAACTGAAAAGGTAATTGATAAAAGTGGCTGTGATGGATTTGTCTCATCTTAGTGAAAGTCTCCAATTCGCAAGCCAACTTCTTAAATCAAACAAATTTTGGGTTTATTATCGCTAAAATTCCGAAATAATCGCCAATTTTTGGAATTAATCCGGAGGGAACTTTATGGTTGATCTGATTTAGCAGCCATAACAGCACAGCTTACTTGGGGATTTGAAAAAGAAGCACTTTTAAAGCCGGAAAAGCATCCTTGACCCAGATGGATACTAGGTCACAATTGCTCCAGGCTAGGGGTAAAACTTGGGAGAAAATTTCGCCATTTTAGTCGGCGAAAAAAGGAGATGCTACAGGCACTTTATTCCCATTTTTACAGAATTATCACGGGCTTAAAACCAGTAGGAGAACAAATTTCTTCTTCATATGTATTCAAAGAATTATGGATTTCTTCCAATTTATTTAAAAATCATCTGATATTAGGAATTAAAAATTTCGAAAAATCAGTAATTGTATCCTCGACTATTGTGGTTAAACTTTGACGTCATGGAAGTTCTTTCACGTGAAAATTCAATCGCAAGAATTTGCGTCTAAATCAATCATAATCAACCTTTCCAAAACTTCCCCCCTAACTAAGATGGGAATTTGTTTAAATCAACACTCACCAGCAGCGCAAAAGCGGCCAGAACTGCGACAAATCTTGAGAGCATCTCAAAGTACCCGAATGAGGAATTCCTGGTCTGAATAATGAATTCGATTTCCTCAATTTCCAATGCTGGAATGGGGTGCACCCTGCTTTCCTCCTCAAACTCCTTCGCCTTATTCCTCAACGCCTCAGCTGCATCGGGTTGTCCGCGGGTAGTTGTGGTGGGTTCTTCTGTTAGCTTTACAGTGGTAGAAGTTGTTTTTGAGGGAGGTTCATCTTCTTCTTGCTGGGAGGTATCATTGTCATCATCTACTTCATTCTCGACGGGCGAATCAGCAGAGACATCAACTTGGTAGTCGTTATTATCTTCATCATTCCGATGAGATTTCCTGGAAGTTATATGTCGATGTCTACCGGAAACCTCTCTCAAAGCGTCGGCGACCCGTTGGCTAAAGTCCTCTCTAGCGTCGGAATCGTCTAGATAATCAGCTTCTCTCACATGGCGACGCTTTCGAGTTAACGTTGTTCCTTGATCCTCTGGAGAGACTAAACCAAGGAATTGCACCTTGAATGTATACGCGGCACATTTGAGTTGAGATAAGTGAACCAGAGGCAGTTCGCTGCAAACCTAGAAAAATGTATTGGACAATTTACTTTTTACACCAGAAATAAATCATGATTTCCAACCAGGAAAAGTTAAGAGGCTAAATCATGAATTCACAGATCCTTTATGTGGCTAAATGTTTAAAATTGTTTCCAATTTTTTGAGCGAATTTTTGGTAAAATCACCGAAAATTAGGGTGCGATCACACTACGGCAATTTTGGTTATTTAGAGACGCTTAAAATGTTTGTCAGTTTTTGACAAAGCCGTCAGTAATTGGGACGCTTTAACTCATAAATCGACCCAAACAATGGACAACGGAATTCAGATTTCGCTTATGAAATTTAAATTAGGAGATATGAGCCTCAGGCAATATAACGGATAAAACTCAAAGGCTTCCTGCCTCAAATCAAGTTTGCTAATTAGATAACAAAACACAGCACTTTTGCGCGTGACACATCATCCAGAGATTAACCCAGTTTGGTGTGCGTGACTCATTTTATGAAAAATCAAAAGACAAATTTTACTAATTGGAAACCAACAAAAACTACAATTACCAGGGTTTACCTTTCCGTTTGTGCAGAAAAGAGTGAGATTGGCCTGATATCGATCAATGGAAACTATTTCACCGGATGCAGGATCAAGGTTTCCGTCTGTGGAAGAACTCTCGGGAGGAGCTCGACACATTACCGAAATAATCACACTAAGTGGAATCGACAGATATCCAGCTATAACCAAAAAATTGGGTAAATCCATCTGGATTGGCAAAATTTACAAACCATCTTTGCGCGTTTGATGAATCACAGCCGAAAACCAAATTTCTTTTTGAAAGAGCATTACAGGATTGGAGGTGACTTTGTAAAATCCGTTATACAAATCTCGATCGACAGGCATAAGTTCGGAGGCATAGTAGGTGTTTCGAGAAATTACCGAAGGACCAAGGAAACCGATCAAACCCGAAAGAAATATAATTGTGATAAAAATTATGATGTAGAACAGAACACGCGTCTTTTTGACGCCATACAGACGCATATGTACAGTCCTAGCAAAATTGTTAAAAAAAACGTAAGTACGGTTATGAGGAGTAACAACGACCAAAAGTACAATAAGACAAATTCAAATTTATAAAGAGTTTCAGTCAAAATACACAAAAACGGAGACCACTTACGTTTCTAGGTCCCTCTGGTACCCCATACTACATGAATCACCTCCAGGCAATAGCCTTGATTAATCGTATATTGCGGTATTAGGTAGAAATAGCGTCTTACAACGTGATGGTAAAACTCAACAATTATCCTCATCATTTAAAAATAAATACAACAATAAGCACAACATATTATATAAATCAGTTTTATTTAATAAATTTTTTCTATCATGTGAGTATGTCAGTGCATATTCAAGTGATATGAATTACATAACGACTTATCTTATCAGTAATCACCACAGTACTTAAAACCACTGTTTATAAAAAATTAGAATCATGAAGAGCGTCTTTATCTAATTGCAGTGAAATTTTTCGCACCCACATACAACTAGAAAATGTTTCAGTACAGTTGTTCTTATACAAATGAATCTAATTTAGGAAATCCAGTATTTTGAAATTAAAGGACAAATATGCTTCACTAAGGTAATAAGGATTCTATATTTGCTTTAGACATTTAAGCCTAGCAGAGCGTACCTTGATGTGATTTGGTTGCAGCGTTTGGAATGGGTACGGAACTAAGTTTTTGGTAATGGTTCTTCTTAAATGTTTAGTTTATCAACTGTAAGCTATTTTACGATTGCTGTTTTATTTTTAAGATTTTATAACCCTTAAGTACCTCTGCAATATGTCTGATATTTAGACATTAAATTTATCATTCTAAATATATCGTCCCTATCTCTGTGGTTGTTAATTCCTCATCCTTGTAAATTTCCACTTTTTTAGGCAAGACACTGTTTGGACGGCGAATCCTGCAATCCACCACGGTTCTGAGGCAGTGCATACGCAATTTTACTCCCAAATCCAATGATTTCGAACGCAGAACAGTCCTCTATTACACTGCCGCTGGTGCTATTTTTATGGTGGGCCTGGGATACGCTGGAGTTCCTCTTTACCGCATTTACTGCGCCGTAAGTAATTACATTTTTCCCCTTACGAAATAAAAATGTGCTCCACATTCACAGAAAACTGGTCGTGGCTCGAACACCGAAGGAGCCCGTATAGAGGCCTCCAATTTCATCGCCCGTATGCTTCCAGTTCGCGAACGACGCGTCACCGTCGAATTCTCCGCTGACACCTACTCCACCATGGCGTGGAACTTCAAACCCGCCCAGGCCCGAGTTTGTTACTCTCCTCTTGATGATTCTTTTTACTAGATTGTCTCACATTCTTGCCTATTCACTTCGCGTGTCTCAGATCACAATCGTTCCTGGAGAGACGGCTTTGGCCTTCTACACGGCGAAGAATCCCACATCAAAACCGATTGTCGGCATCGCTACCTACACTGTCTTGCCGATTGAAGCCGCGAAGTACTTCAACAAGATCCAGTGCTTCTGCTTTGAGGAGCAGCGGTTGAACCCTGGGGAAGAGGTCAGTTTAAAGCCCCTTCGTAGCGTTTATGTTTTCTGAACTCCTACCCAACCCGGATCAACTATCCTTGATGAGGTTATTAAGGCAACACTAAGGTGCTTTAATTCTTGGCGCGTCCAAATATTGTTTCTACTTAATCAAATTCAGTAGCTGTAGTTTTTTTATTTTAGGTGGACCTGCCAGTGTTCTTTTTCCTTGACCCTGAATTTGACGATGACCCGCATTTGATGCGGACAAACCGGATCACCCTCCACTACACCTTCTTCGAGGCGAAGAAGGAGAAGCTGATGGTGCCGGGAATCTCGAAGCCTGTGCTGGAGGATGTCTGATGTAAAAACGTATCCCTCGCCCTGCTCAGAGAAATGATTACTTAATTCGCCTTTTTTAGAGGATATCAGACGGTTCTGTAAATAAATATTGCTTGTTCTGTAATGTGGGCTTTGATTCTGTTCATATTAATCTGGATTTTGGATAGATGTGCCGAATTGAAAGTGATTTGGCCAAGTTTCAATCTGTAGCCGACTAGCACCGAAAGAGTGCTACAAATACTACCTCTTTTAAATTTAATGATAATGACAATTTCATCGTAGGTATCCTATAAATGTCAGGCATATCTTTTTTTGTTAATGAGTTACACATAGCTTATAGGATGCAGCTGAGTTTCAAGGTCAGTGACCAAATAATCAAATATTAATCTCCTGAATGTATAAAAGAATTGTGTTGTTCTCTATCTCAATTTTGTTTATCAAAAACGATTAAAATAAAATTATCTCAAAATATGCATATTTTAATAGTTTTACATTTTAATGATATATTACCTAATATTAATGAAATGATTGAAAAATGACTTATATTTACAACCAAAAAACTAAAACAATACACAATGTAACACTCAAATAATATAAAAACCGGGCTAAGCTTATCAGAGGTGGAGTTAAATGCCTCCTATACATCTTCTGGTCTCATTTCTTCCCCTTTTTGCCCTTGCCACCACCTTTTCCAGCCTTCTTTTTGCGGCTCCCCTTCTCACTACTACCACCAGCGCCTCCATGCTCCTCCCTCTGCTGTCGTTTGATTTCCGCGAGGTGTTCCGCTGTGTAGTGCCTGGCGTGGGGATTGGGGATGTTTTCGAGGAATTTCCCTCCGCTTTTGCACACCATGCACTTCTCAAGGTCATCTGCGACGCCCACAAAGTCGCCACGGCGACATGCAGTGCAGATCTTGGTGCCGCAGAAGCGGCAGCGCTGGGTTGTGTTCACCTTCGTGCAGTGGCCCCACTCACACATGGTGTCCCGTTACCCTCACACGTGACACCTGGCTATCGAACAAACTTAAAGGACACTTGTCTTGGGGTTTTAGCTAAGGTTCAATCCGCAGCACTGACTGGTGCATCATTAGCGTCACTTATTCAGTGAAACAGAGCCTAGCTCTAGTTTAGAATCCTCTGTCCTCGTTAGCCCGCCTAAACACCAAGCGTAGAGTGAGCTTCGCAGACGCGATAAACCGTTTCGTTACTAACTGCGTACACTGTAGAGCTGTTCAAGTCTTTACTATGATGCCTTGTAGTTACTACGCTTACTGTCTCTTATTGTCAATTATCGTTCGTGATCAAGCGCAACGTTTACTAATCGTGCTATATAAGTAGCATAACACCTCGTACCATATATTATGCCGATGCAACAAAAAGTAGAACTTTTTGCCGGCCTTGGCTAACGGATAACTTCTAAATATGGATGCAGCGGTTCTCAGATACCGAATACGTTGATGTCGACGAAAAATCATCTAAAATTTGACGTTAAGGGTCCAACTCTTTAAAATCCTGACATGAAATAACTGCTCTATTTTCCATATATAAATACTTTATCAATTAATTAAATTTTTAACTATTAAATAACAGATAGAGTGATGGAATACTTACCGAATGGCGAAGATTTGACAAGAATAGAAATAGTGCATTTTTTGAATGTTTCAAATCTAGAAAACTAAAGTGTTTGATAATTTGGTGCATAAGTTGAATCTGAGATTTTATACGATTTACATTTTTGCATCTAGTGAATTCAATAGTTCACGAAATAAGCTTACCTTAAGTCAGTCAAAATATCGATTTTACCTCTGGCATTCCTCAAAAAGCACCACTTTTAAAAATCTAAGCGTTTTCAAAAATGGCGAAACTAAAGTGTTCCATGCAACGTGCTTTAGCTGCAAACAAGCCCCTGGAGCCTGATAGAAGAATCGAAGAAATACCGATCATTTTTCAGACTCCGAATTTTAACTTATTCCTCCTTGAGAAGTACCTGAAATCTTTGGAGAAACAGGCAGCCAGTGAGCACAAGAAGCATCACAAGTCCATTACCGCCTTTTCACAAGTTGTCTCTGACTTTGTCAGTAGGGGGAACAAGCTGACCAGCATCGGATTGTACGGTCTGGTTCCCAAGAAACTTAAACTGAGACAAAAGAAGAAGGATTTCTTAGACAAATGCCTCCAAATAATCGATAAATTTACCCACCAGACTCGGAGCAATGAGCCCTACCCGACAAATCAATTGATATTCAATCGGGCCCATGTAAATAGTCCATTTAAACGATTTCGTTACATCAGAATTAGAGTCTTTTTTCGAAATAAAAACCTCAATCAGTCGCCTCAGGTTGAAATCGATGAAGACCCAACAGAGGAGTGGAAAGTGGTAGTCGAAAACAGCAATATGAGCAATGCTGTCATGACAAATGAAACGTCACATCTGACTGACGAGTTTAACCACATATTTAGCAGGTTACTCGCTTTTGATTCGACACAGGATGACGCCAATACCTCAATTCTGACTCCACAACATAACAGGGCTAAAATGACTCTGGATCTACAGGGCCTGAAAACTGAAGAAAACTTTGCAGAGGATCTGAGCGAGTTTGCAGAGGTGGAGGATGAGAATCAGAGCCAAATTACCCTCGATGCTACCAAGCCTGGGGGTGCAATTTTCAAGCGTGGTGTTAAAACGGGCAAGGACCGCCCTGAGGGTCACAGTCCCAGGTCAAGCTCTAATCTCACCTTGTATAGCGCCTATTATGCTCTAAAGGTAAATTTAATGACTCTAAAAATTAGTCCAAGTTTTTGATTACAAAATCCCGCCCTGCTTGGTGAAAAATTAATAGTACTTTTCGAATAAGAATTAGAGTACGCTACTAAATTACTAAATGAGTAAAATAGTAAAAAATTAAAAAGAAAAAAAATCATGTATCTTTCGACAGAGTGTTTCATCCAATCTCAACGAATCGAAAGTCATATAAACATATCAGTACTTAGTAGTCATTTCATCACCTTATTTATTTAATTAATATAATGTTATTAAAATAGAAAATTTAAAAGTGCACTGTGAATCCAATGTTAGGAGAATTTAATAAATAAATAAACACCTAGCAAATGATCACCCTTGCTATGTACTATGAAGTTTTTTCAGAGATTAAATGCTACTAAATACTTCAATATAATTAAGCGATATATTTTTATACATTTTAGTTTGTTCGGTACCTTCTAACTCTCTCTCAGAGAAGAGGTTCCTTGCTGCGAAACCCCATGTACATCGGTGATATGACCGTCATTGGTCGATCCGTCAACCTCCTCTCCATCCTTGACCTCTCTCCCCTCAATGTGGTGACCTGTCCTCGTCTCAGGATGGCTCTGGCCAAGGCCAAACCAGCCGAGTCTCATCGAGAAGCCGCTATCAAACGCGCTACCATCGCTGCTGCCGCTGCAGGCACAACCAGCGGTGGTACACATTCAAGTCTTCCTCTCCAATCCTTCTTCATGCTCTCTCGAGCCAGAAGAAGGCAGAACAATCAGCTGAGAGAGAGCTATCGCCTGAGCAGTGGTACCAAGAGCCCACGAAAGAGTCCCGTGAGCTCTGCGTCATCGTCTTCGAGGCGGAAATCACCACAGAAGACGTCAAGACGAGGAACGAGGGAGGTGAAGGACCAGAAGGGTCAGCCGTGGGCCAAGTCGTACCTACTGAGAGCTCAAAGGAAGTCCCATAAGAGCATGAAGAGATCGATACTCAAAAAGGGCAATATGGAAAGTGACCAGTCGGAAAGCGAAGTAGGTAGTTAAAGTAATTTCTAAGTAAAAAATTATACTGACGTTAAGGAAGTTTAAACTGTTAGAGGCTTTTACTTTTAGTGCCCATTATTATGGGTTTTGATCAGCAGTCGATATTCTTCTAATTGCACCAAACTTATTTATACCACAAGAGTGCCCGTTAAACACGCAAGGTGAATAAAGATAGAGCACAAGTAGTTTAGACTAAACCGATATATAGGAGTCAGTTTTGAATTTCACTTTCTATGGTCTTAACAATAAAAGTTTTTGAATGAAACTGGTTCTTGGTTCTTGAACTCATAAAAAAACTAATCTCCGATAGATATCCCAACCAAATCTGATATATTCCTGCTCATTATATTTACCTACACATTTTATCACGTATTCGCAACCAGGCCGAGATTTGAGTTGCGCTTATTAATAAATTATATATATATGGGATTCTATTGAGTAGAAAGTCATTTCGTTTTGGAGCTAATAGGTTTCCCTTCCTTCACCAGTCTTCGAAGAACTTCGACTCAAGGGATTATTCCGCTGCCAGCAGAAACGACATGGCCGATATCATACGACGACTTCAACAAAGAAATGCGCCCGGATATCTATCCTTAACTCCGGTGCAAAGAATAGCAGATAAAATAAAATCAATCCTCTTTGGCGTCACAAGAACCATGATGAGGGGATGCAACTACGAGGAGGTCAAATCGGTAATTAATATTAGTTATTGATCTAAGAAGTAAATTTTTGAAAATATAAAGGATTCATTGATTTCTAACAGACGAAATTAGGAGTTACCCTGGCGTACGTGCTACGAAACCTCGTTAGAAATCTCCTGATTGACGAGCACGAATGCTCAAAAACTGGTTGTCAAGGAGACGATTCAAAAACTGGTGGGCGTTTTGTTGAAAGCGACGATACGGCCACTTTCAGAGTAGTCACTCATGTTACTGTGGTCGAGCTAATGGAACAGGGCATAATACTAGGTAGTCGAGGTCTCCAAGAACACGAAACGGATACGTATTACAGTTACAAATATGAGCATCAGAACGTGATAACTGTAGCCACCGTCTTTCTCATCCGTCAATACGTTAAATTTCCGAATTACATTGTTTCAAAGGATTCAAACGTTCGAGAGGTGTATGACAGGTAAGTCAATCATATTCTAAAAGAATTGATTTGAATGTCACTTTGATGATAATGCACTTATCTTAGGTGGATGGAACAATTCTAAAATGCTCATTAAAATGCTGTGAAAGTCTGAACGGCAGGTGAGTAATTTAAAAGGATTAATAAAATTTTGACTTTAACTTTAAAACAGGAAATTGCAAATTTTATTGTACAAATAAAGTAAAATACGTTTAATTGGCTTTCTAAATGTACATTAAAAATCGTTTAACACAACTATCAAGTGATTGATCAGGACCAGCGGACGAAGTAGAATTTTCGGTTTTTGGGTTACGTTGTTTTTGGGATGGTCGAGTTAACTGGGCCTGGTCAACCTGTTCAAAAGACGATAAATAATGCTGTATTTATCGTTCCTGCCATTGTTTTCATCGCTTTTGCAGTCTACTGTGTGCGAAAGATCTACTTCATTCTCAACGAGCCTCGATCCTCTAAGGTGAAGAAGCAAAAGGTCGCAAAGAAAAAGTGAATCGACTCTTCCTACCTCCGCGCTCTGGCTGTCAATACTGTAACTTCTGCCTACTTTCTAATTTAATTTTCCACCTCCTTACCCGTTTACTAGAGCCAGTACCAAATGTGTATTGTATGCCCCCGTGAAATGGTAATCAAGGTTTCTTTGATGTGTGTTGTATGACATGTGATTGCTAGTAAAATAAAAACGTATAATTCTTGCCTCTTTGACTTTCTGCAATTTTTCTATCTCCTTGATGCTCAAATTCGTATGTTGTCGGTTGGCATTTATTATATGAATCTACGTGGGCCTGTCGCGTCAAGTGGGTCGCGATTGCGACTTGCAGAACCGCGTACCTTTTGTTAGTTTAAACCCTCTTCTCGTCTGTTCCTCAGGCATTTGCACCCAAATTCGGTGTGCGTATACTTATAAAGTCGTAAGCCAACGTGAATGCCTTTTGCCACATTTTCGAGTCAATTTGGCTCTGAAGGGAAAAGAACTCTGGGATTCCTATGTGAATGCCTCCCTATTTGGATGCTAATTTATATTTTCCTGCAGGAGTGGGAGACATGATTTTTATTGAACGAAGACTCAAATCTGGAGGCTGAAACTTCCAATTTACTCAGCGAAAAAAAACCAAAATATTTCCGACGCATCCGGAAAAGTTCCCAACTATTCACCCCAAAACAGGTGATCTTATAAGCTGTTTTCACCGCCATAAAAACACAGACGGGAAGGGAAGCAGGAAGCGATTTATTTACAACACTGCTTGCCATCACCAGCACCGCAACAACCCGGTGGCTTCTTCTGTCTCAAGGCGGGAATTCTCACCTGAGGTCGGTTGTCGATGTGGTTCGGTGTCCACGGACCCAGACTCTCGTAGGCATAGTAGTCCGTCGGGTAGGGCCTATCATCACTCCACCCACTGTTCTCCACCAATCCCAGCGCCACAGAAGCCTCATAAGGTGTCAGCAGGGGCTTCTCAAACGCACTTCCCCAATCGATACTCAGACGAGGACAGGCGACCTGAAAGACAAAGAAACTAAGCACCCAACAAGTCAGAGAGATCCGTATCGTAATCAATTAGGGGCTAACCTGAACCCAGACGTCAACCTCATGCCCGAAGGCCCTCAACTTGTCGGGGAAAATCTCTGAGAGGAGGACGATGAAGCATTTCTTGCCCAGTTGTCTGATTCGCTCGGCCAGTTTCTCGACAACTGGTGGGGAGCCTTGTCGACCTAGAGTGCCCAAAATGAGACCGAAACAGCACGCGGAGCGGGCCTTATCGATCGCGGCCATGCGGGTGGCTCGCATAGCGACGTGATCGTAAGATTCCCTCGTCAGTGCCTTGTTATAGGGGTCGTACATGTAGGTGGGAAGGCGTGGGTTGGCCAACATGGCCGACTCCAAGTGGAACCGTCCGTCGCCGATGAAGAGGATGAAATCCACGCCGGAGACCTAGATAGCCCTCCCTAGAGATGACAAAAACGCACCTTCGGTGAGGTACAGCCAAGTAATTCACCAGGAGAAAGCGGCAGAATCTGTGGAATGGTGATGCTGAATCCCATGTCTTCGAGGGATTTTTTGATAGTCGGTAGACTAGTTACAAACTGAATAGTTGAGAAAAGAGCGAATTGAGAGTTGTTGGGGAAGATGTTCTTTACACTGTCGACGAAGTGAGCCAAATCGAAGGCGATGTCTACGAACACGTACCTAAAAGTGGGCATGAGTGGAATTGCCGTCTTACAAAACAGAGATACTTTCTACGGGAACGAGACAACTGTGCCCGTAGTGGACTAGAAGATCAGCGCCAAGGGCCTCAGCCGAGAAGTCATCGATGCAGCAAGCCCCGTAGGTGACATCTCCAAGAATGACAACATCGATTTCTGAAGGCGTGTCTTCTTCGGGTTGGCAGGACACGTTTTCTTCCAGATTGTATGAGACGCTGCCGAATCTCTTGAAAATTTCGCTTAGAATTGTGGCAAATCGAAGCAAGCCTTCAGGCATTTGCAATGCGACACATTTGGCTTTGAGGCAACGAATTCTCCAGATGGTCTTGTGAATCTCAAAATTGTAATTACTTGGCAAGTAATTAGTAATAACGTCATTTAAGACTGGATCATTTAAGAGTTTGTCTGGAATCCTAAATGGATTGAATCTCTTTGGAGCCATGTGTACTGATAATAATGTGCTTATAAGTGACCTTGGAAATCGGAATTTGACGCTCTCTTAGGAGAGCGCTTTAAGAAAACATAATTTTTAATGAGGCTTCATAGGCCAAAAACTGAACTGTGGTTTTGTTTATTATTTAGATTGATTAATTTATATTTTCATGGATGCATCGTGATGATAATTCTGCAAAGCACTTTATTTCTAAATTATGGCTAGATTAATTGGTTGGTACTTTTAACTGTAAACGTTCGATGAGGTAACTTTTACTTCTTTTACTTAACTTTTACTTATTAAGCAGCTTTTTATAAACTACCTTCCTCGACTTCGAACGGTACTAATATATTTTGATACTGTATTTATTTAATAATTATTTTTAGCCTACTATTGTCTAGTAGTGGAATAGCAAACATCGGCTGTATTAAGAATCATTAATGTTACTCTGAAGTCCTCACTGAAAGCTTACTCGGTCTTTGTGCTGGTACTTAGTTTTCTGATAAAATGTCAGGCATATTTTTGGGTGATTTTTTGAATCCATAACTACGAAATTCAGGGATTCCCAATGCTGTGGAAAAAATCAACAGTATTTTCTGCTCAGCTACAGATTTTCCTCTACCAGTCACTCTCTCATTTACTATTTTCCGGCTGAATCGTAGTGAATGATTTTCAGATAGCATTAATTAAATTGAATAGGAAATACGAAATATACAGCTGAGCCATATTATACACCTTTGTTCGTTAAATTATGTTCATCGGAGTGTTTATTTCTCAATATTTGGTTATTCTGGTTTGTCTAATATGCAAATTTTTATTTTTTTCGGATTTTTCGCAGAAAAATGCGAACAACAACATTTATATCTGCTGCGTTAAATAAACTTTCGCGCGTATTTGCATCAAATATTCCCTTAATATTCTCAGGGTAGTTTAACAGGATCTTACATGGATAAATTAAAAAATAGGTACTGGTTGAATTCGGAAATCTTTTCACTATTACGTTTCATTAATAGTTGTTTTCATTAATTGCTAGTAGTTCATATTATCGAAATCGCTCTTGCTCCTATAAAAAAGCCACCATTAGGGTAGATCGACGGTAAAACCTCAGAGAAGAGAGATTGCCCAATGAGTTGAATAATGAGGAAACTCTTTGACCGAAAATTGTTAAAAAATGACTGATCTCTTCATCTGATGATTTCTTCTCGTTTATCGCTTATTTTCATCGTCCTTGAACGCTCTCCCTAAACATTGCTTATGGGGTATAAGCTCTGAGTGTCTGTCCATTCTGATTTGTCTGAATATGCTATTAACCCTGATTAATTGTTTTGATGAATGTTTTTGATAAACCCAGAGTTAAAAATAGTTACTTTAGAGGAATTTTATAGAAGTGCACTAGAAATATCTTCAAACTGCCAGATGTTCATTTAAACAAAGTTTAATCGACGAGGTAAGTGCACTATTTTCATAGAAATTTGCTCAAAATACCCAATTCCAAACCAACGCGAGGAGGGATATGAGTGGACCAACTGGAATCTGCACTTTCCCTGGGTGAAGAAGGCACGTCCTCCCAAGACTGCTGGTTCTGCCTCACGGTTAATTGTGTCATCGACAAACTTGGTGGCTTCGTAGTAATGACAGCAGTGTGGTAGTGGTGGTGGTGGTAATTAGTTGCAATAAATAACAGTTCAGTGGTGATTTAAGATCAGGGGTTGAAAGCCATCCACTAGTAGGATCGGTGTAGTCGTAGAAGTTGGCTGATAGCCATTTTTGACTTTGCCTGAGGTGTGACTTCCCATATTTGGCTACCCACGTTATCATCCAGGTTTGAGCGGGCATTTCAGTTCAAACCGAGGTCACTCTGCGTGAGTACCGCTATTGGCCTTTTATTCTACCCGCTGTTATCTCGTTCTTGGCTACGGATACATTGAGCGGTCATTTAATCCAGAAGGATTTAATTAAGAGGCGTAACACAGTCCACAAATTGGGAGCATTTGACCAACAAACCACAATTTAGACATTTTAGGCTTCTCGAAATGAAAAAAAACACAATTATAACTCAATATTTAGTTTCAAAAACATATTATTCTACAAATGTGCCCCAATAGTTGTGAGTGAATACCGAGATTTGTTTTACTGAACAAGATGGACATGTTAGGAAACAAAAATATAGAAGCTGCTCATTTCAGAAGCTGCTAGCTTACAGTATGGTCAAATGTGCCTATGCACAATCTCCATTCATCTTGTGTGCAATTAGTGGGCGATTTAATGTTCTGCCTTTTAATAAAGTAGCTTCAGTTTAAATTTTATTTTTTCATAGAAGCTAAAATCACTTAATGAAAAAAAGTTGCAAATTACCTTTGCACTAGAAGGCCCAAAATTGTTTTTTCACAACAGGTTGGAAGCTCTTGAATCTGATTCGGTGTGTATTTTATCAATTTTTGGATAAAAAAGGATTTTCACGTTTATGAAGATGAATATTTTTTCATCTGAGGTGTATTTTCCTGATCTACTATTCAGTGAATCTGACTCCCGTTTCTAGATAGAAAATCTCAGCTTTTAAATCAAACTACTCTCTATTATCTCTGAAATAAACCTCTTCTCTCCTTTAGAAAATCAGTAAAATTGAGAGAAAACATTTTTTAATGACTATAAAATAGAATTTTTGTGAGGAACACAAATCATTGAGAACTCGATAAAATCTTTATCCGAATAGATGTCTCCGTGAGATTTCTAAATAATAAACAGATAATGGAATTAATAAATTCGACTAATTTAATCGAAAAAAATATTGTAAAAACAAGTAAAATTCAATTAGAATTATTCGATAGGAGACTGAAGTTCAAGCTGGATGTATTAGTTATATTTGAATGCTATTTTCGCCAGCCTTTACATAAGCAGTTATCAAATTAAAATATAGGAGACTCCCTAAATCAAGAGCTTATTTTTGGCCACTATGGAATATACATTTTAGGATATATAATTTCGATAAAATATCAACTTTTCAGAGAACAATTTATTCAGGATTTTGAGAAATTCGAGAAAACAAGAAATTATTTTTAAATGAATAAAACCCTATTAACTTGTTAGCATACAAGAAAGGTTTTCGAATCAAGACTGGAAAAATGTCACAAAAATGGAATCAGCAATGGAATTCAATCACAAAATAGAAGAAGTGCACGTACATACATATTGACTCTGTCACAATAAATTTATTTTTTGCAAAAGAACCCGAGCTTCGTGACCTCCCACGTACTTCGACACCACAAAAGTTGAGTTATTTAGTGTCGGAAAGCTCGATTCCTTGCAGAGATTAAGCAAGCATTACACCAGATGTTTATCTAAAGTGAGTAGGCGTAATAATAACAATAACTGAGATAAGGTTAATGTAACAATAGGCCCACTCTGATTCACAACAATGACTTGGTCAGTTTACGAGGGAGATCACAGTAATGATCTCGGTAGGTGGTGGTGGTGGTGACGGGGTATTATGATCACCCCTTGTTTTTACGGCCGTCATCTTGTTTTTTCTGAAATCCACAAATGAAAACGACATTCGGCTGCACAAACCACTTGAATTTATGCCCACTTCAGTGGATGACATTAGGCAACTTTGAATAAAAGTATTATTTATACTAGGACTGATACATTGTATGCCGATGTAATTATCAATAAAATTTTATTTGCGAACATATTCTTTTGATTAGCCGTCAAAAATTATTTTCTAAGAGGTTTTTTTAGCACTGATGGCTAAAAATTCGTCCTTTTTAAATGTGTGCATATAGAATGTTAATTAATGAATATAAATCACAAAATCATTAGCCTTGTTGATAGTTTCAATGTGCTAAATTTATTAATTTATTAAAATAGTAGAATTTTAGTAAGAGAGATTATTGTCAACTAAGTCCTTGTAGATAAAAACAGAGTTAATTTGTTTGAATTTAGGTCTTTGAGGATAATTTTCAAGGGTTTGAGCAGGAAAAATATTAAAGATAGATTTTTGATGTTGTTACGAAGTCCCATTTTGATCATTTAAAAAATTTCTAAAAGCTAAAACTGATCAAATTGAGTGCAAATCGTTGAAATTCATGATTTCGACTTCCTTAAAAAATTAAAGGCAAAAAATTATTAAGTTTTATTTAAATATAATAATGTATATGTAATTTATTTATAATAAATAAATTCAAACCAAATAATTAAATTTATTTTATACTAAAGTAATTGCTAATCTAAGTTATTTTTTCCAAATTGGAGTATTAATTATTCACCCAACAAAATTACCATCACTTGTTAAAAAACTAATTTGGGTAGAGATAAGTTAAATTGTTAAAGTTTTTAATTTTATTTGAGCAAAATTTTTGAATGCTCATGGGAGGAATCTTTTTGATTAATTTGATATTAAAACATGAAATGCAAAGAACCTACCGCTAGGAGGATGTCGCACTTAAGTGAACATAATATGCTTTTGAAAGAATACTCTTTCAGACAAAAAGTCATCCTTAATTTATGCGAAGACAAATTAAGGCTGTGCCAAGTGAGCATATGGATAACACAGGGGGTGGGCTGTATAAGACGGCAACGAACTTCATTTCGAATTTTGCGCTGCGACTACGGTGAATTTAAAGGCGAAATAATTTTCAAGTCTGGCGCATGCAATGACCTTGAGGTGCAGCTTAAACAAAATACACACATATTTTCGCCAAAGGCCTTACTCAGAGTCATGCCGCTGGCAAGGCAGGCCTTCAGCTTGCAATAACAAAAAAAAAACAATGTCTAGGAGCCCGTCTCATTTCAGGTTAAATGTGTTCGTAAAGTCACTGCTTCATCCGTCTATAAGAACCATCATTTATAATTGGAGCTCTTTTAATTCTCTCAGTAAATGCCTAACAGAACTACAACCACTTGCTACATTAAAAGAGTCTCTTTGGCGAGATGTAAAGTGTCGTAGACATCAACAAACGAGGAGGATAGTCCACAATTTGGCGGCGTTTGAACCAAGCTTGTGAACAAAAAATGAGGCGATGTTTCATTAGCACAATGTTGGATAATATTATGATAATCAATAACGACGGAATACATTCACTATAATCGTAAGTTTCTTAATACATTTTTAGAGTGTTATTTGTAGTTTCTATTAACCCCTAATTTTTTTCAAAAATGGCATATCTTTATAAGCAATACCCTAGGGCATGCACGGCCTTGAGCTATAACACTCCTTGAAGCCGTTCCAGGGTTAAGTAGTAATGAAAATTCCACCTCCGCAAATTGGAGCGAACTTGAAGGTGTCTTGCATGGCATTAGAAGGCGCTATCTCACACGCACTCACACACTTTAGGTTTTTGCCATTGCCAAATATGGTGAGAAGCCTTCTCAGGCGGTGGAGTAAAAAATCAACGAAAAAGCATTCTCACATTAGGCCCTCAAGACCTGCTAGACACAATGCCCGGTATAATCGGGTTCCCACGAGAATTTGCGCATTTAAATTTGCTATTTTTTTCGAATAAATACCAAACCAATAGGTTTAAACAAACTACAGTGCAAAATAGAGGTCAGTCAATTTTGTACAGTAAACAGTTTCCTTGTTAAAAATGGTGTTTTTACGTGTTATTTTAAATTATAATAATAGATTTAGAAGGTCTTGATAAAATCGAAAAAAATTCTAATTCAAAAATTGCGATCTTAATTTTTATTGCAAGGGAACATCATAACAAATTGTGCTTTCAATAATCATACTGAGACTGATATGTAGGTAAATGGAGGAAAATGTTTTAAAAAAATTGTTTGCTGAAATTCTTCAAATTGAATAATTTACTTGGTAAAAATAATTTTATAATTTCCCCCTGAAAATTTGAGTATTTGAGTTAGGCTTATTCGCCGATACCTCAAATGATGAAGCACACTAAGCATTTTTTCTAAATTTTTCAAACAAGTACCAAAAAAACCTATTGTTATGGAGCTAGTAAGAAATTCCCACAACCTGAAATCACAAAAATAAGGTAACTTGGAATCTTTTTTGTTCCTTCTCCAATAAATCAATGATTCAAATTGGGAATTCAAAACCCAACCGAAGTTGCCTATTTTGTGGTCTGGCTACACACACACACTACACTTTGGTGTGTGTTTTTGTGACCAAAAGTCCTTTTATCTAATCGCAGTCATCGCCAATAAAATCGGACTTTGCCTACTTTCGTCAGAACAAAAAGATGACAGGAAAATGTCAATCTGGCGTGTTTTATGGGTGTTGCCATTATAAAAGTTCGTCCCACTTTAGACGCTCTTCTGTCCCTCTCTGCTTCTCAACCCGGGAACCACCCACACGACTAAAAGTGTTTTGACGTCGTGTTTGTTTTAATTGTTATGAATTTCCTCCGTGAGTTTTCTCAAACCGGCAAAAAAGAACCAAATGAGTCATATTTGGAACAAGTGCAAAGGTGATGTAAAAATATTTGAACGTTTGTACTATGAGCCACCAGAATTAGTTCATTTAAACAAAGAGAAAATGGAAAGGACACGTGAATGAGATTTTTGAGAACCGTCGTTTCATATCTACCCTGTTCGCACCGATCGCTATTCTGTCAAAATTAGCGCTATAATCTCAGGGAGATTCGAAGTTCAGGTCCTCAATCAGCGCATTAAAACACCATTTGTATGAACCAAAAATCATCATTTTTTCGCTTGCTAATTGGTCAGATCTATGAAACGATTAGGATTTACCTAATTGCAATTACTAAACATTAATAATATTATAATTATTCAGGAATCGTAAAAAATAATAATTATTAAAACACTTTAGTGGTTAAAATGTGTAAAGCAGAATACCAAAAATCTTTTGTAATATGTTTTGACTTGCTGCAACCGTATAATCGTATATATTTTTCTTAAACGCATCTTTATAAAAATCTTACTTTAAATATAATGCCACCGGAAATAAAAATGTAGCCCTTTTTATTTACAATATTTTTATTGAAATTATACTAAAAACTGCGTCCAAAATTAAAGTTTATAATATTATCATATCTGCGAACAAGTTCTTGATAGTTTTTCTACAAATAATTACAAGGGTTAATATTTAACTAATTCATTAATATTTTGATTCCTGCTTTAACTGTGCTACATACGTAGCATTTAAATGTTCCAAATTTCCTAAAAAATTACCCAAAATTAAGGAATAGATCACAATTCCAAAATCGTTAAGCTAAATGATTTTCGCAACAGTTGTTGGGATATATAATGACTGCAAAAATGCAGCTACCGTTTAACACTGATCAAAAGAACTATTTTTAAATAATTTATAAATATAGGAAAGTAAAATATGATCTATTTCGGTTTATTACTAAAAGTAATAAATTATATTTTGCATTAAAATAATGACACATGGCTGCTTCAAACCTAAAACCATTAAAGCGAATTAAAACCAAATTACCCTTATTTTCTAAAAAATTGAGTATAACAATATACTGTTATTATTTATGGTTTATATGGCTTTCTTATTGCTCATTTGCTACAAGTGTGTTTACTCAGATAGGAAACCACAATTTGTGCGAAATTCGAGAAAAAAATAGTAGGTTTGGTAAAAGGCGGCTGCCTTAAAAGTGTCTGTATGAGTCGCACAGTGAGCCACATGACCCGTTGAATCGGCTAATCATATGCATCTCTATGACAAGTAATGCCGTGTAGGCGGAGGCTTCTGATTGGCTCACAAGAAGTGCAGCCATTACACATAAATGGAACTGGAACTGCCTGTGTTAGTTCACAGATTGCTTCAATCCCTCACTCCCACCGTGTAAAGCCAAGTCCTCCAAGCAATGTCTCTGCCCAGCCACTACATTCCACTGTTCCTACTAGCAACCATCTTCTTCCTTGTCTCTGGAGGATGTGCCGTCTCTCCCTTCCATGATTTCGAGTTCGAAGATCCCTCAACCTCGACTGAGGTGCCAGACCACGTGGACAAGAAGGAGTACGACTACATCCCTCTGGAACAGGACCGTCCGCGAATTCTCTGTGGGCAGGCACTGATTCACACCCTGAAGGAACAGTGTGGACAACGAGGGACATTCTCTCCATACCACAAACGCTCTGCTTGGGAGTTGATTCGAGTGGCGAGAAGCCTTCCTGGTAAGTTGGAGACTAGGAAATTCATCCAGCCCACCTCTTCTCTAGACGCATTCAGTGCCGCGGATGTTCCACGGAGAATTCGGAAACGACACGACGACATCTGTGAGGTCTACCTAAAGTACGAGCCAGAGTCGCCGTTATCTCAGTGCTGCTGTCTGGGCTGTACACGGGCATATCTGGAGAACTTCTGTGCGGAAGCCTAGATCACAAAACACAAACACCTCAGTTGTGGGTGGAAACCATCCCTACCTCAGTATACAGTCGTCTTCTCCTCCCAGCATCGGTGTTTATCACTTCTCGGAGACACAAATTTCTACCCCTCTCCTGCTCTCCTCTTCATTAACCCCACCCCACCCCACCCCGCCCCCTGTCCTTGTTTATAACAAAGAAACGCGGGTTTGAATGTGTGGTTGGTGCTGCGACAATCTTGGTATTGATGTAACGACGCGACTTTTCAGCTGTGTGAGAAATGAAAATACATACATTTTATTTTTTTTGGCCTTAACAATCACCTTTCCAAACTGTGGTATGATTTCATTGGACACAAAAATGTGAGAACAGCGGTGGTGGTGGTGGTGGCTCTATGATAGAAATTATGCAAATTTTGATGTCAATACACCTCTCAGACAAGGGATGGAATGTTTTAACCGAAATTATTTTGCTTTTTTTTTCAAATCGAGGCGGATCGTCGTAATAGTACGCTTCATCGGTGGTGAATTGTCAACAGAATTTTATGCGTAGTTAATATGCGCCTACTCAGAATCTTAAAACATTATAAAAAACTTTAATGCATTTTTTTTCGAAAAGGCTCTTTGGCTCGACTTCAATTTTTTAAACTAGAATTGAAAATATTCGAAGATTATCACGACGGAATATTTGCAAAATTGAAAATATAAAAAATAAGATATAAAAATATAAATCGTTTAATGTTTCAAACGCACCAAAAATCAGAACATTAGACCTCTTTACCAGTAAGACATTTTTTAGGTAAATAATAGAAAACGTCTAAGTTAGACCATAATAATAATTTATTTATTAAAAAAATAAAAGCTAGTTCCCATAAAATGTTGTTGTTTTATACTTTGAAAAAACTAAGGCATTTTGAGGATCTCAGAAATGTCTATTAGTGGAATTACTGTGTTAAATCATAAATGCAACTTATAAACAGTGTTTATAACATGCAAAAAAAAATTCAAATTAACTTATGATCCAGGTATGATGGCTTTGATGGTTACTTAGCAAAAATTGCTCCTACCTACAGGATGGACCAGATGATGTCTCGATCATAATGGAGTAGCAGATAGAGCATTTTTGAGAAAAAAAATGATTTACTCAGTCTCATTAGGAGAAGCGAAGAAAATGATTAATTAATTGGCAGAAATCTTTGGAGATGTAAGGAAACTTAATTGAGTTTTGCTTAAAATAACCATGGTAATTGGCGCCTATTTCAGCAGACTGTCTCTGAAACTCTTGTTTTAATCTTCTGTTTGTTTAAATGGGCTTTGTACATCTGATTGTAATTTTTCTCGGAGAAGCTGAAATACCAGGTCATTCTACGAGTTCTTTTTAAATTTACCTTTTTAAATTAAACGATATTTAAAGAACACTTCAAAAATTACAATTTAAGAACAGTTTTTTCAGCGCAAGAGGTTGAATCCGACAAGCGCGAGGTCTGAATTCTTGTCAGAAAGCTTCCTGTTCATGTGTGATTCAGGTGAGTTCGCTGACATTGAATAATCACTGGAATTTTTCGGTGTCCTACTCTGAAAAAGACAGGCTAAATATACAATGACTTTTTATCACTTCTCCTTGGGTGCAGGTGGTTATGAAGGCCGAATTTACCCAGCGAGAGTCTATCTAATTTTATGTCCTCACTGATAAGCTTGTCTTCGGGTGTCGTCTTGCCCTACTCAACCTGTGTGTTTATGGTGGTCGTAATAATAACCGTGTTTTCAATCCCAATAAAACTGAGATAGTTGCGAAAAGCAAGTAACAAACTGATAAGACTACTCATTCAACACAGAGGCATGTCAAGACAAATACGGAATAAAGTATGACCTTTAATTAGGGTTGTACTCAATTGGGACCTACGCCACATTCTTGCTCTTATCTGATGCGAAAACCTTTGTTGAGATCAAAGGCACCCATGCTCGGATCATGCATAAATTGGTTAAAACACCTAAGAAGTTTAACCTTTGAAGACAAACCTGATAGATGACTTTGTTTTCACTTATTGATTCGAGACAAGATGACTATTCAGCTCTCGCAACCACAGTGACAACACTGGGTCACAGAGCTGAGTTCTATTCTCAGAAATGCCGTTGTTGAAAGCGGCTATGCTACAGGCAACCAGCAACGCATCACATTTTTATTATCTCAAAGTGCAGGTACATGGAATGGCGTCATTAGCTTAATAAAGCCTTCTCTTCCCTTGCTTGGGCGTTGGGGATATTAAGAGGTGAGTGGCACTACCTTTACGTGCGAAATCAAATAATGCAGCATGAGCATGCAGCTTTATATAATATGGCTTTGACGTAAGACATACGGGTTACATATATATGGATATAAATTCACTACCAGCGAATTTCCCAGCAGGACTGTTCGCACCCTATTGATGTCCTGTTTTGAATATTGAGAGAGAGACATCTTGTACGTACCATGACAAGTGCTCTGGTGATGAGGTAACGTGATCACTTCGATATTTTTAACCAGCGTAGAAAACTCTTGATGGTCTTCTTCCGTTTCTAATTGAGACTTAAGGGTGTAATTTGTCTAGAGTGGGACCTAGCTGCCTATTTAACAGCTAATGGCCAATAAATTGCAAGCAAGCTCTAAAAATTGCTATTTTATCGAAATTATGTATTTCAAAGTATATATATTTCCATGGTAGCCAAAACAGGCTCTTCTCTCAGAGAGTCTTCTAAATATTATTGATCAATTGTTTTGTAAAACTTAATAATTTATTATTTGTTTATATAATCCAAGACTTTGACCGGTAGATTTTAAATAACTAACGAATATATCATTGAAATAAAGACGTCGTAAATTTATAAAATAAAGAATATCTATGTATACTTTTTTGTAAAAATTTGACTTCAGGTCTGATTAGCAACGTTGGTGAGCTTTAAAATGTTATTTAAAAAACTCTTAAATACAAAAAGACATATTTATTAATTTAAATTTATATTTGAAATTAAAACTGTTGAAACTGTCAACAGGGTGAGTCAAATCAAGAAAAAAATTAGAAAAAAAATCTTGGTTCGTTTAAATAAAATTTTATGAAATATTTTATACATTTTTGATTTAATTTTACAATATTTCTAATTGAATTGGTTGGATTTATTAATTTATTATTTGTTTATTATTTAAAAATCATGCGAAGGCATCTGTTCGGGTCAAGATTCTATCGGATTTTCTCTGAATTCTCAATGATTTGCGTTCCTTTCCTGTCGCTTGGAAAAAATCTATTTTTTGGCTGCTAAGAACTATTTTCTTTAAATTTTTGTCATTTTTTACAAAAATAAACATTTGCATTTTAACAATGTAACAGAAACGGGAGCTTGACTCACTGAAGAGTAGATGAGTTGGTAGTCTACCTGAGAAATCACACAACGTTGATGTAAAATTATTTTTATCTTCATAAACTTGAAAATCCAGTTTTTATGCAAAAAATTTATAAAAGACCTAGCGAATCAGATTTGGACCTTCTAATGCAATGATATTTTGTAAGATTTTTCCAATAAATGATTTTAGTTTCTATGAAAAATAACATTTAACTACTGTACTAAAAGGCAGAACATTAAATCGCCCATCAAACACACGTAATATATTTTTTATTAATATTTTCCACTTACCATGAGCTGTTATTCCCCTTTTGATGAGATGTTGACAGAAAAATTGGGATTTAATTAAAGATTTGTTGAATTTTTTGTTATTTCGTAAGCATGATGAAAATAAAAGTGCTTTTATTTTTATTTTTGAGAACACACTTTTTCAAACAGGAAATTTTATTTGGAAATATTTTAATTCAAGCGAGTTAAAAGCTCAAAGTCATTCAATAAGGTTTTCCCTAATTTCGCATTTTTAATTGAACGAAATTCAAACATTTTTCTAATAGCATTAATATGTTATTTATCTTTGCCACTAGAGTCTCTGTCAATAATAAATGTCTTCTTTAATTATTCTTGATGTTTTATTTCATGATTAACTATTTATTGTATAATTAGAGCCGAATTATTATCTACTTGGTTACATTTTTGCAGTTAGCGGCATACGGAGCTTATTACGAAATAAGAAAAATAAATACTTAAGAATATAATATTTGTGGGCAAAAGCATTTAGAAAAAATACTTATTTTATGAAAATTAACGAAATCATAATCTATATATTTGAATTATGGTTTTACTAGGAGTTCTGGAAAAATTTAACCAAAATACTTAAAAAATATTGAAAAAATTAATTAGACGACAAATACTGGTCCTTTCTCCTAAGCTATTTACAGAATAGTTTTGTAACAAAAGATAAAAATTTTCACTATAATTGCCAGTGGAAACTATTTTTGGAATAACTGATACGTATGACATGGGTAAAAATAGCTGTTAACCTGTTATAAGCTCAAATAACTATACATATTATCTATAATTTACCCATCAAAATTATAAATTAGCCTTGTTTTCAGCTGACATTACAAAAGGCAGTCTCGTTTTTTCAGCAAATAAAAAAAATCCAATTTTGCTTTCATGTATTATGCGTAGGCTGTATCTAAATTGAAAAGAATCACCCGGGAGCATCGTTAGAACAAACGGATTGTCTGTTTGGAAACAAAGATGGGTAATAATAAGAGTTTTTTGGTTATTAGATTGTACAGTGACACCATTTTTGCATTCACTAAAAATTGAGGCACCTAGCTTCCTATGAAAAAAGCTAAAATAGGAAATTTCAATAATTCTTTAAAAAATTAATTTAAAAAGTGGCAATCGACAGATTTTTATCAATTTTCATACTTCTAACCAGTAGCAATTCGTTTAAAGCGAAGAAATGTCGGCTAAGTCAGCATTTTGTTATTAATAAAAATGGAAAGTAAACAATGGTGATCATTTTAAAAACAAAGCATATTAATTCTAAAATATTTAAAAAGTTAGCATTAGTTTTATCAAGACAATAATTTGGTTTTTTTTTCAAATTAGCAGCCAAGATTGCATTAAAGGTCACATTGTGGAAGTTATTATGGTTGTAATATTTAATATATACATAAGTTCGTTTTATTAAAAAAACTTACGTTTTATTTTAGAATTTAACATTTGTGTTCAATCTGTAATTAGTTGTTTCATCAAACTAATAATATTCACTTAATGTTAAATATTCTCACCATTTTTTTATGAAACACTCCAACTGGCGATTATTTTAATTGTAAATGATTAGTAAAAATATTTTATATTGTATTCATTATCGATGTATATAACAACATTGCCTCATTACCAAGAAAGCAATCGCCCACGCTTATAATAGATCCTTTCTTTAGCAAAAAAATTTTGCACATTTGAACTCGACAAAAGGAAATGAGCAGGCAAAATGTAAATTTTGCACATCAAATACAAATCTGTGATGGAAATTGGCAATAATTTGTAGGCTTTTATTCGGCAACATTAGGATGCAACACTAGCTAATGAGTCATGAATTTCATTGGTTAAGATTAGTAACCTTTAAATTATTACGAATTTGATGTGGAAATGCGATTTTTAATAACAATCATTTGTGAGACCTCACAACTGACTACTGGCCTGCTTGAGGTGCGACCTAAGTCCTAAACAGGACAGACGCAGGAATACACGTCTACCCACCACTTATTGATTCATCGATTAAATTCTGCTGAATTTCTGAATTCCTATTTCTCTCAATGCCTTGTTTAACTGCATTAGGTGGCAACAATTCAAAGTGGCGAACTTCTATAAGGGCATTACCACTTCTAAACTAGAAAAAAAAATTGCGCAATTTCTTTCATGCATTTCTCTCCACAAACTAAGAGCCACTAGAAATTATAAACTTTTTATTGCTCTTTAAATTGTAAAATTCGAAAATATATTTTGGAGTATCCTGGCTATTACTTTCACTCAGTTTCAAGAAAGCTAAAAGAGCAGATAAAACATTGAAATAAGGTTGAATGCGCTTGAATTCTTGGCAATACCCGAATGAAATCGGTAACAGATCAACGCGGCTTTTGAGTAAGTTTGTGTTACTCTACCTCTCATAGTCAAAGAGTGCGCTGAAGGATTTCACTATACGCTCATGAAATTGTCTAAAAGCAAGAAAGTTTCCAATTTTAAACTTGCCACAACAATTTCTTGGGTGTTACTTTACTTTAGTCCACCTGATGCAATCAGCTGTTCCAACCCTCTAAAAAAACCACATTTTTTATCTCCATGGAATAAAACATTTAAAGATTAGGTTGAAGATTAACCTGAGAGCAAAACTCAGATGTGAAGAAGCCTGGATAAGTTGGACTCGTGTCGCTAAAATACTACAGTATACTAGGGGTTTTGGCTTCAGTTGTTTCAAACCTGAAAGCAGTCCTACAGAGAGTGACAAGTTTTTCTGCGCTTTTGGCTTGTCAGATCGAATAAGCCCACATTTCAGTTGGAACTGAAAAGGAGAGGAACGCATATCATTGGGCACTTTGAAGAGCCAAATATATATTGAGAAAGGAAGGTGGCTTTTAAATTTTGCTTCCTCTTATCTCTCGTGTTGAGAAATCTTTCTCGGGGAATATCTGGATGGGTTATTATTAAAATCTTCAAGTTGGAAGCCGAGTCACCGATACAGAAATGTCCAAGTTCGCGTTTTTTATCCAAAATGCCTTCGTAAAAAAGAATCTTGGCAAATCAACAAAATATATTTGGTATTATGTAGGTCCACCTTTTGCGGGAATTACAACCCCAGATTTTTAAACTATTTTTAAATAACTAAAAAGTATATCTTTCATAGGAATGTTAAATAACAAAGATATGATTTGATTCAAATGAAATGAATTTTCGGAAAGGATTATGGTCGACAAGGAGACTCAAAAAACTACGAAGACAGCGTCAGTACCAGACAAAAATTTAGTAAATTAAATTTGTGTAAAAGAAACCCTTAAATAACCACGTTCAATTACCACGGATCGCAAATAATCTGTGACAAATTGTTAATCTAAATGAAGTGGATATGAATGGAAACAAAAATAAAAGCGTAAATATTTCAATTTTATTATATCCGTCATGGAACATTTTTTGTTCTTGAACTAGTAGTTCAAAACCACGAATTCCTTCTCAGTGTCAGCAGACCAGCAAACACATCGTCCAAGCTCGAATATAATGGCACCATTTTGAAATATATATATATTGAAATAATATTCTATTTTAGCAACTATAAATATCTATTTACATTTGTGCTTATTTAAAAGTAAATTTAATATATTAGAAATAAATGTAATTCAAAATATATTTGTTTAGGTTTTGGTGGGTAGTTGCTAAGCAACCGAGTGCTGTTTTATTTCACTAAAAAAATTGCCCTTGACAAAATTTCAAATATATTTTATAATCCCTTTAAACTGATTTTGAGTCTGTATTCTTTTTGCCATCTTTTTTATTTTTAAAAGGAATTTTTTAGGAAAAAAGGAAGTTACATATTACTCGTTATGGTTAATGTTATACCAAGGATGAAATAAGAGAATAAGTACTTATTTTAAATTAAACTTAATATTAACTTTAACGTATTTTTACTAAACATAAATACTAATTTAAAATTATGATTTTTATAACTTGAAATCTTAAGAGTAGAAGAAAAGAGTCGAAGTTAAATGTGAGTCGATGGTGAACATTATATTAACATAATAATAATATTAATAATTAAAAAATATATATGATAAATCCTAATGATCTTACAAAGAGTCTTTTCAAATGACCTTGAAAAAATCGATTAAGGGTCTGGTAATTTATAGTCTGTCGATGCTTGTTTAGCTTACATTAATGGTATCGATCGAAGGCTTATTGATCGAGTTGGTTCAAAAATTACCATGTGGCCAATAGTGGATTCTCGGCTCAAAAGGCGACAATCACGACTTCTTACTTAAATCTCTCTAATCGACCAAAAATGCTCTCCAATAATAAGATTGAGGTCTGAGAATTATGGTGCTAAAATGAGACGCTAAACTCCGGAGTTAACTCCCGAACAGCAACGGGATGGACATAGTTGCCCGCTGTAATTTTACATAAAAAGACTCTTCCACGAAGTGAAATCAGAAATTGCACCCCAAATAGCCAAAATGCCAGCTGTTTCCACTATTTTGTCAAACTCCTAAGGTCATTATTTAACTGCTTCAAACTCATTTTAATAACGCTCAGAAATAATCTTCTGCAAATCTATAAGCTCAAGCTGAAATACTACATCAGTAGTGCAAGTCGATTTCATGCTAGGAACTCAACCGTTATCTAACTCATCGCTAATTTTGGACTCCCAGATTTACGCGCATTGGTAGTTGCATAAATATCTGCGATTGTAAAATATGAAGAGCAAATTGGGGGTTAGGTGCAGGCATAAATCAACCAGTATCCAAAAATAATGTTAAGATAAAATTAATAAAGCACTCTGGTTAAAAAATGCTTAATAGATTTTCTCAAGGACGGTTAGAAGCCGATATTCGTGTCAGTTCTACCAAAACATCACCACGACACATTAAAAGTAATTCTTACACAATTTAAAAATACATAAATAAAATACTTGATTTCAAAAACCAATAAAAATAATATGTATTACTTAAAAAGGAAAAATTAGTATTTATTGTAAACGTTTTATTGAATACACAAAAGAAATGAATTGGATTATGAGAAATATGTGGAATTACCGATTGCCGTCTTCAGTATCTTATAAAATTAATTTTTATTCTTCTTGCTTTTTCTTTAAATAACAGTTAACAAATTATTAAACTCAGAAAATTTCATCTGTTACATTTTTTGGCCACAAAATCCATTCTATTTTAATGCCTACAAAAATGCGATGCTTTCAGAGAAAGATGAGAAACCAGCGATCGACTTCTGCAGTCTCATGAAACATCTTCTGATTCTTGCTTCAATTTCTATGAACTGAATAAATATTAGAAGACTATTAATAAAATTCCTATCAATCTTGCAGCAAAAAATCTTCGTTTTGTGCAATTAATTTATGCATCGTATGAGAGTCTCATGAATTTTGTGTTGATTCTTGCTTTATTTTCATATAATTACAAATTCAAATTTTAATTGCAGAAATTGAATTTAAATTTGGCTGCCTTATTTAATCTTTTTGAAAGTACTTATAATTCCTGCTTCATCTTCATTTAAAGATTTATTCTCTGAAATAAGGACCAATCTAGTCATGCTGTATCAAAAATATATTAAAGCTAAATAATTTCCAGCAAGCATTTGAAATAAAAATCTATTGCAATTATTCTTTAGACAATTTTAGTTAACTGGTATTCAAAGTCCTCTGCATTCTCTGGTTTTACATTAGATATGAGCTCAGGTAAGATCATAACTTTCTTCGCTTGAATCAGAAGTAATCAATGATATTATTGGGTGTTAATTTTATAAATCTCTAAACAAGTTGTAATATGTTGAATAAGGCAAGAAGAGGAAGGTATATGGTCCATTTTCAGGTGAAAATAACACTTAATTTAACATTTGTAGTCTTGGAACTTGAGTTTGTATTAGTAAGTTCCTGAAAATGCCGAAATCATTCATTTACTGGGCCAACATGCTACGATTCTCTATTCAACTAGAGGTTCTACGCTATTGCTCTCTGTCACGAAAAAGTCCACCCGATACTGCCTTGAGGTGCGTCAACTTCGAATAAGGTCCCCGGCATGGAAGTAAATGCAATTTTTGTGTCTCGATAAAGGGTATTAGGCTTAAGCTGCCTCCAGAGGTTAGTGGGAGAGATGCTGGGGCAGATAAGGGGGATGACGGAATTAATAGCCATGGGGTGCTCAAATATAGATTCCTCCCATGTTGAGGTGGGTGGACTGCTCACCAGATACCCTTTCGCCCACCAAGAGAGCAGTTATCCTATGGGACAAAACCGAGATTCGCCCCAAATCGACTAATCAGCCTCAGGCATCGCCTGTCTACCCCAATTTCTGACCAGTGTAATCAAGTTTGTAGAGCCAAAGGCTCTGAAGAAGTGTCAGCTTCAATCTAAACATGCTTTTTCACTAACGTGTCACATTTCCGTCACTGATATCTCATTTGTCGTCGTGTATGACGCAGTAATTATTCAAAGCGGGACGTGGAGCATGATCTTATTTAATCTTATTTGCACTCTCCTGTCGAACATTCAAGGCACAACTGTTCGAAGTACGAAATACGTCGTAATATGGCGCAGGCTCACCTCCTGCAGCATTTACAGCCTCAATTCTCCCAGTTTCTGAGTCATACACACGGCAATTCGCTTGTTCCAAGGGCATTTCAGCTCATTCTTCTTGAATCTCACAAACCAATGACCATAAATGCCCACTCACCCGTTAGTATGATGTTTGATCCACCTCTGTCGATCAGTGCGCCATTATAGTCTGGAAGGACGGCAGCGCTTTCCTTCGCACATCCCAGTTCTTCAGCAACCATATGATGAAATTGGTCGCGCCAAATCCCCAAATAATCTCCGCTGTTGATTCTCCTTCCATGAAGGGGAATCAATGGTCGATCCGACGAATCTCCCAGAAACCGCGCTCCGAGTCGTCAGCCTAGATCATCCTTGCCGTGGAATCAAGATTTGTGCAACTCGTGACGAGGCACATGCCTTGCGGAACCTGAGTTCTGTGTAGGTGCTCATGGAGGAGCTTTGCAGTGATTTCAGGAGTTGCGATCTTGCCGTCCTCTCTAACAATTCCACGGTCTCTCTTAGCCAACATCATCGGCTTTCGACCAAACCTGTTCTTTCTTGAGAACGACATTGTCAATGCTCTTTCAAAATGCGGACAGTTTCTGTTACACTTGCGCTAGTCACAAGCGTACCAGCAATTTAGCCATCCTAAAGTGAAAAAAATCAAAAGAAACTATGTTAAACAAGCATTAAGGGCGGAGAATTGTGGATTTTCCTGAAGAGGTTCGGAAAAAAATCACGTTTTCTGGGGCACTGGCTACATGGCTTGAATGGAATATTTTAGCCATTTCGGGAAATTCTGCTGAATTCAAAAAATGTCTAGCTACCACTCACACAGGCATTGAAGAGAGCAAATTATCTCTCACACCGCAGGGAAAGGAAGGATTCGCTCTCCCCTAAACAACTTAAATTTGACGACTAATCGATTTTGTTTAAATGCTGTCGAAAGAATAAATGGAGTGATGTTTTTGCTAAAATTTGACAGTATTAACCGTACTTTTGTGAAATTAGCATTTTGGACCATAATTATAATCACTTTTATGGAATATCCTTAAAAAACAATATTTTAAATGCACGTATCGAACAACAAAATAATAATCAAAAATGTTTATTACCATCAAGTCTTGTTTGTTAATACCATGTTATAATGGTGTTTCCAACATTGTGCTTTGCAGTTTCGAGTTAAATTTCGGTTGAATTTTGCCGAATATTCTTTAAATTAAAATACGAAATATATATATTTATATGAAAATTCACTTCGTCAACTACCAAATGCATCTAATTCCGTCTTCAGACTTCTGAAAATGGTTTGGCTCTTATCACAATTTATTTAGGCAAAATGTATGTAGCCAAAATTCATATTTCAGTTTTTAAGAAAATGAACGTTTTACGTCTTTAGTTGCAGGTGCTTCTTTCATAAAATGTGGCTTCATTTCCTCTAACTACCAAATGAAGATATCTTATTTAAAAAACCGCCTTCTATTAATCCGTATAAATAATATTCGTTTGGTCAAATAACAGATTTATAGATTTTGGTTTTCTGTCTCCCAAAAATTCCTTCTGTTTGTGCTTAATTTTTTGATTTTTAAGACTTAATTTTTATTAACAAATTTAAAGTTGTATCAGTAATGATTTCCCAGATAGCCAAAATTTCAATATTTCCTATTAATTTGATAACATTTCGACAAACTTAAGAGACACTTAGGTACCTTTTTGTAAAATTTCTAATGATTCTTTTAACCTTTTCTGGCTAAATATTCAAAATTCTATTTCAAAAATACCATTTTTGCCATTTTAGAGAAAAATCTCTATTATATAAATCCGTATTGAAAGCGCATGCGTTTCAAAAACTGTCGGAACCATCTGTTGTAGTCTTCTGTCTCACATCAAATCAATTTTAAAACTATTTTACTTTTTAAACAGTAATTATTTAATATTTTTTAAAGTCGGAAAGCAAGTCCAGTTTGGATTTTTACATTATAGTAATCTGGTATTAATCTGAGAAAATTCGTCAACCATCCGATGCAATCGACCGCCGTCTTTAAAATATTTCTAAACTGTTTCTAATTCTTAATTAATTTTCTTCCAATCTTACATTTAAGGTGTCTTTTAAGGAAAATATTGTCACGTAATCCATATTATAGTCATCCATGCAAATGCAATATGCGTTTTGACAACTATTAGAAAAAACGTTTGCCGTATCCAATCTCTCATGATTTTTAAATTCTTGCCTCATTGTCTTTAAACTTATATTAGTGCAAATTTTTAGAAAAGGGTCAGTACTATTTGTGCGTGGGAAAAACTGCCAATAAGTAGATGGATTCGTGTTTATGTGATCTGCGTCTCAACAATTACTGCAAACAAACGATTCTCCTCTTCAGCTAATTTCGGATTTTTTAATAAATAATTGTATTTTTAATTATGGACTAAAATGCTAATTTCACAAAAGAACGATTAATACAGTCAAGTTTTAGCAATAAACATCACTGCATTTATTCTTTCGACAGCATTTAAACAAAATCGATTAGTCGTCAAATTTAAGTAGTTTAGGTGAGGACGAATCCTTCCTTTCCCTGAGGTGTGAGAGATAATTTGCTCTCTTCAATGCCTGTGTGAGTGGTAGCTAGACATTTTTTGAATTCAGCAGAATTTCCCGAAATGGCTAAAATATTCCATTCAAGCCATGTAGCCAGTGCCCCAGAAAACGTGATTTTTTTCCGAACCTCTTCAGGAAAATCCACAATTCTCCGCCCTTAATGCTTGTTTAACATAGTTTCTTTTGATTTTTTTCACCTTAGGATGGCTAAATTGCTGGTACTCTTGTGACTAGCGCAAGTGTAACAGAAACTGTCCGCTTTTTGAAAGAGCATCGACAATGTCGTTCTCAAGAAAGAACAGGTTTGGTCAAAAGCCGATGATGTTGGCTGAGAGAGACCGTGGAATTGTTAGAGAGGACGGCAAGATCGCAACTCCTGAAATCACTACAAAGCTCCTCCATGAGCACCTACACAGAACTCAGGTTCCGCAAGGCATGTGCCTCGTCACGAGTTGCACAAATCTTGATTCCACGGCAAGGATGATCTAGGCTGACGACTCGGAGCGCGGTTTCTGGGAGATTCGTCGGATCGACCATTGATTCCCCTTCATGGAAGGAGAATCAACAGCGGAGATTATTTGGGGATTTGGCGCGACCAATTTCATCATATGGTTGCTGAAGAACTGGGATGTGCGAAGGAAAGCGCTGCCGTCCTTCCAGACTATAATGGCGCACTGATCGACAGAGGTGGATCAAACATCATACTAACGGGTGAGTGGGCATTTATGGTCGTCGGTTTGAGATTCAAGAAGAATGAGTTGAAATGCCCTTGGAACAAGCGAATCGCCGTGTGTATGACTCAGAAACTGGGAGAATTGAGGCTGTAAATGCCGCAGGAGGTGAGCCTGCGCCATATTGCGACATATTTCGTACAGCAAACAGTTGTGCCTCGAATGTTCGACAGGAGAGTGCAAGTAAGATCATGTGGGGTAAAAATGCTAGTCACTTACAAACTACTTGCATCTGAATCGTGTGAAACCACCTCTTAGTCTTGATAATTATGCTGCTCCACGTTTCGCGTTGCATAATTACTGCGTCATACACGACGACAAATGAGATATCAGTGACGGAAATGTGACACGTTTGTGAAAACGCATGTTTAGATGGAAGCTGACACTTTTACAGAGCCTTTGCCTCTACAAACTTGATTACACTGGTCAGAAATAAGAGTAGACAGGCTGATTAGTCTATTTGGGGCTAATCTCGGCTTCGTTTTGATCCACACGACAGTTACTTTTGTTAACGTGAAGCATTCTAATGGCCACCGCACACTCCACCCCTCAACATCATTATTACGGAGCATTTGTGGTCTCTTTTCGTTTAAAACCGAAGAATGACCTAAAATTTATCTTAAAAGCAATCAGAATTTGTTTAAATCAATGCCCTAAGTAATCGAGACTATAACTGCCGCAAAAGTTTGACCTTAAATATATTATAAGATATTATTCGTCTATTTTATCAAATTTTTTCACTAAATTGTTCAACCTTTTAGTAAAATAGCTTTTGATATTTCAAAAATGATGAAATTGGAGTAAGAATGCCCAGGAATTTCCTGATGAACGGACGACGCCACACGAGATCACATTAATACAGGTTTGCGTATTGTAGCATTGCTATAATTAATTTCATTTCGTATTTAAAACGTTTCACTCTATCAAAATTCTTAAGGGCCTGAAGAAGGTAGTTAATCAGATAGTTATCCGAACGCATATCAATCTCTCTGCTCTAAACAAGAAAGTCCATTCGTTCTCTTTGACATCTCCCTATATATCACTGTTGGAAATCAAATTGTTCTTATCTATCATGCCTTCAAAAGATTATGTACTATAAACCTTCACATATGGCTTAGGGTCCAAATTAAGTGCGGACGGAAAGTGCACACACTGAGGTGTCACGCATGATTTGTGTTCCAACTTATGTGTAATGAGAGTCACCTTGAGCAAGGCTGGTGTTTACGCGCACTTGGCAACCGGTGTGTTGCGATGCAGTCCGTGTTTACTGCGACAATGCCGCCGGTATTTGAGGATGGGGTAGGCTGGTGCTTTGGTTTTGTTTTCGTCGTGGTCATGTCAGGAATCTTAATGCACTCTTATGCCGGTAGCACGTTCACGATTTGAGGTATAGCGTTGCACACTAGCTAAAAAGAGCCACTGGTAAGTTGTCAAGACATCGGAGTTGGGTTTTAGGTTAAATATGTGGTTGATCTTGAAGCGGAAATTTAGCTGGGGCTGCAACTATCACTATAAAGTGTCGCTCGAATTTGAAATCATGTCTTTATATCCGTTCGTGTTTTCGTGGTTTGTGGGCTTAGGTGGTGGTTAATGCGTTCGTTCATGCCACGAGGGTATGCAGGGTAAACAGTGTACCACACGGTAAAAAGTAAGCAAGTAATTTCTAACAAAATTCTACCGAAAACTTCTTGAAAGCGCTATTTAAGAAAATAATTTCAAATATTTAACGAAATTCAGCAGGAGGTGAACAGCACTCACTAATGAGATGCAAACTTGGTCACACTACGAAACGCGTTGAATGCAATAAATGAAAACATTTTTTGTATTTTCAAAAAAATTATTCATGTAAAACTACAGAACCAAGAAACTGGACAAAACTAAATTCAAAATCGTTGCAGCTGCATTTTACCGAGAAAAAGTTGTTTAATTTACATTTTTTAGGTTCTGAAATGAGTTGTGATCTTATTTAATATGAAAAGGTCATTCTTGATTCTGGCCGTTCATTTATACTGATTAATTAAAACAATAAGGAAACAATGTGGAAATAAAATATGCAGCAAATGCTGATAAAGCTGTTCTTATTCTTAGGCAAACACGAGAGCATTTCAAAAATAAATATAAGATTTATTTGCAGGCTGCTTTTATTAAAATTTATATTTTGTATTATATTACGGTATAATGCCAACTGGGCATTAATAATCCAATTTTGATGCTAATGTTAGTACTTATATAAAAACAGTAGTGGATTTCTGAAAAGAACACAATTTCAAACTTATATCGTCAGTCGGCAGCATTTATTGTTTTATTACTAAATAATTTTAGTTCTAAATTTGAGCTAAGAAATAAAAGAATTAAAAATAATACAATTTACTTCCATGCCAGTCTAATCCATAATTTCAGATTCTTAGTTCACTATGGCTATGGAAAAAATTAAATTTATTAGCTTGTTATAAAATACTTTTAAAATTTAAATGACATAAAAAATACAAACTACGAGATCGACTGACTCTTTGAGTTAATTAAATAATTCTTACCCATAAACAATTTTTAAATAGCTAATTTGGCTTCATTGACCTCCAAACAATAATCAGTCATTTGTCATTAGCAATTGATTTGAAATTTCTAATAAACAAGTTTTAATTTTGTATGTTATGTAGGTTTCTTACAGTAAATGTAATAAATATGTGTTTGTCTACAGTCTACAGTCAAAAAATAATTTTAATAAATTAAAATAAAATAAATATGTCTTAAGATTGAATTTAAATATAAATTTTTCATTGGAAAGCTATTTCTACCGTCTGATAAATTAAATTTTAGCATCAATATAAACTTAAAGCGAAAAATATTTAAGTACGGATAAATTCAACAAACGAACACAAGAATAAAGTCCAGTTCCTTTGTAATTATTATTTATAATAACTGGAAGTTGTTAATTGCCATTTTTAAATTTCTGGCTCATAAGGTCTCTTATAAGGTGTCTCAATTTTCCATGATAAGTTGAATTATCCCTAGCATTTACAGAACGGTTACTTACCGGACCTGTGCAGAATGTTTGTACTAAGTCGATTCTTAGCCCTTTCAAGGAGTGATGTACCTTCTATTATTGTCTGCAACCATATTCTGGTGATAGGCAAACGTGTTTTGAGTCGTTGTACAGGACAGCCATTAGATGAACTCAAATAGGAGATAAATATGGGCTCCCAAGGCCTAACAGTAAAAGGAAAAATTTTGCAGGTTCTGAACTAAAATCTGATGTTTTTTCGGGCTCTGATCATTAAACCATCGTAGAAATAGGCGATTCTTTGTTGATTCCTCCATGCGAGAACCGTTGTATCCGTGCCGTATGATTTTTATACGCTATGGGTGATTTTGGTAAATACTTCAATCTCGGAGACAAACGCATGGTAACTGCGAACGCACATTGCGTCATAGCAATGACTTAAACAACCATGCAATATAGTTCAGTTTATAACGTAAAGGGGATATTACATTGGTCTAAATAACTAGAAAATTGTAAACACGATTTTCTTGAGTTGCAACATTTCAGCAACTAACCAGCCACCATAAGAAGGGCGTCAAATCTCGATTCTGATTAGACTTCATAACACAAATACAGGACCCACAATCTGAAAGTGACGCCAATAAATGCTGGGAACGCATACGGATGTTCAAACCCACGCAGTCCTACCCACGCCGTAACGCGGTCTAGACCAATAAACCTGGTCCGTCTTGTGCTCTACTGCATATATCTCTATGGTGGTTAAAAGAAGATAATTATTTAGAGACGGACTTGCTTTAAGTTGACCCAAAATAGGCCGCCAATTACGAAATGGACGGCTCGATAATGGGGACTTTTTCGAATCAATTTTGCTAATTATAGCAGTTTAAGTAAACCACGAGATTAGTTGTGCAATAAACTCAAACAAACTGTCCTTTTATTTTCCTATTGAATTCTAAACTTATTTTTCTCAATTCAAAACTGAGAGAGTTTAAAACAAGCAATTAGATTTATCTCCCAATTTTCAAATATGACTTTAATTTTAAATTAATTTCTTTATAATGAAAAAAGCAGTTTTAAAAGAAAAAGCACTGAATCTTTTCCAGATAAATATGAAAGATTTTTTATAATTTGATTAGATATTTTCACTAATTTTTCTACCGCTTTTGGAAATTTCGAGAATAGAGGACTATTGTTTGAATCTTTAATGATTTTTAAAGTGTCAAAATTATTTTTAAATCACCCCTTCCCGTGTTTCTAAATTTCATAGTTTTACATTATTATCCAGGAATCTTAAAATATGCCCTCTTAAAAAACGGTATTCAAATAAATATAAGCTGAAATCTGTATTTCTTCGAAATTGAAATCATCGGAGTTTATGCCCTGTTTTGTGACATTCGAGTGTGTTTTCAATTTTTAAAATGAAAGAAAGGGAAGGAACCTAGGCTTGTTTATGTCAATATCCGTCAATATATTTCACTACATAAACCGAAAAAAAGCAATATTGTTGTGGTTGCGGTTAGAAACCGTGAACAAATTATTAATTTTTAATCCCAAAAAATATTAGAGAGGATTTTATTAAAATGTAAAGTCTATTTGGCAGTTGATCTCCTGAAAATTAAATCATCATTATATATTTATTAATTAATGTTAACACAAATAAATGAGCAAATAAGTAAGTTTATTTTTCCTACTTTCATTTTTATTTTGATATTAATTAAAGTTGTTAATGTTATCTTCCTCATAATAATAATAATGATAATATAAACACGGTCTTACACTTTAATATTTAATTTACAAAAATTGATCTAGACATTTATTTCGATTATTGAAACTATTAATTACTCATTTTAGTAACTTTTTATAAAATTAATATAGTTTCATAATATTTATAAAAGCAAAATTAATCTCGCTTTAAAATATGCACAAATGTGTCTAAAGACTGAGGTCTTTGTTATCCCAACACGAAGAGTATACGTTGGAGCTGGAAAATATTTTTTAGGCCAAAGCTGGAATTGTGATCATCCAGATTTTGGAAGTGTGTATATGTTCCATTTGTTGCTTAATTTGTGGAAATGGCTAGTGGATTCCTCTGACTAAGCTGACCAACATTCACCTCAGAGCTATAAAAAATGAACACTAGAACACAGCCCACCAAATTCTTGGCGAATTTAATGTTGGAAAGGAGGGTGCGGAACGCGGTGGACAGTCATCTAACTTACCGGGGAAAAAGCCAGTTATTCCTGTTGAGTTAAGTTTTCCGCCAAACTATCTAATTTAAACACAGAATCAAACTTTAGTGATTTGCAACTAGTTTGAATTTAAATTGTAGCCTACTTGAGTTTGGACTACAAAGTAGTAAACATTCCCACATACATACTTTTAATTAGCCTAGAATTTCTGTTTCTGAATTAATATTTCAAATAATTAAGAATAAATTATTTGTATCAGATGAAAACCCTCCGTTATTTGTATTACATTTTATTAATGGTAACGAATTTTAGCATGCAACTTTATTTAATTTTTGTAATATTTATCTTTTATTGTTCATGATTTTTCTTGATCTTCATGGAATACTAAAGTCGAATTTGTCATTGATGCCTTGTGGTTTTGAGTACGATGACACATTTCATGGTAGGTCGTTACCAATCTTTTGTGACCAAGTAAATTAACCGGAGACGTAGTAAACATTTCGGTCACAAAAATTGTAATACAAAAAAATTTCCTCACACTTCTTCAAACAAATTTTAAAAAATCTCCGATTGAATTTTCGGGAGCTTTAGCGTGAATTTTCTGATCCAAAATCATCTTCGATTCTTTTTTAGCATCATCAGCTCAACTCCAAGCTTATTTGACGTAGTGCAGTGTCATAGCAACCACTTAAAGAATAGTACATATTTAAACAGATAATAACGAAAGATAAATGAATTACAGTTCAAGATAATCAGGAAATTATTAACATAATTTTCTAGACATGTAACAATTCCGTTTGAGGCAGTACCAAGCATTCGAGCAATTTCTGTTACAATGTTTTAATTTGACCTTATCTTGTAAGGCCAAAATTTGGATTTAAACATAAATATAGAATATTTCCATTTACTTGGAAGAGTGACGTTTTGTTGGTCGAGACAATTATAAAACTCAAAATGTAAAATATCCTGGGTACACAGATCTTTCAGGCTTCTAAATTGAGCTCAGTAATGATGAAGATATGCAAAATTCATTCTAATAGGACTGAGCAATACGATCGTACTTTTATTGTGTCAACTCAAAGCTCAACGTTTTAAATTGTTGTTTTTTTACCCTATAAAAATTCTAAATAAGATTTATTAAATATGCAAAATCAGAGAATCCAAAAATGCATATTTTTGTAGATATATAGAGAAAAAAATTCGGATACAGGGAAAAAATCAAATTAGAATGTAGAGTTCGGATGCGCTATGATACCGAAATTGGTAACGCGTGGTAACTCCAAGTTTATTCAACGAAGTGCTAGAAGAAGGATAAAATCAAAAATGTAAACGAAAAAGTCTTTTGCCAATTTCTCCCTTGTTTTCGGCTAAAAAAGCGAGTTTAAGGTATCAAATGCAAATGAGTTCAAAAGGCGGTCTTCGAGCAATTTAGGGGAAAATTTCGAGCTAAATATGGTGACGTTTGGATGACCTGAATCCCGACCGAACGACCTTTTCCGAATGTGATTATTTTGGGAGTTTTTTGGCAAAGAAATTTTCGTTCTACTCCCGCCTCTGCTGCTACTGCTGCTGTTGCAGTTGTTGTTGTTGTTGTATCGAGGGTGGACTTTGAATTCAACACGAAAGGTGGACAGCTAAAGGGACAAATATTTTGGTTGTACTTTTTGGGCGTTCGACAAAAAGGGATTTTATCTTATTTTTAACATACACAGTTTTGGGGAAACAATCCACTGTTACTCAAAGAATGAGGGGGTTTTAATACTATCGTGATGACTTTGTAAGAACCACTTTAGATGTGCATCCAAAACGGCTTAGATAAATCATAATAAAAATCGATTTTTTAAAAATTATTCAAATTTATGCTGTTAAAATGATGGAATGCAATAAAGATCTCTGTTTTATTTCCGATTTTAGTTTTTCTGCTTGGTGTACAGATCGAAAATAAACCAAAGCCAAAAAATCGTGTTATGTCTTCTTTCTATTAAATTGAACCTTTAAAAAATAAATTATTTTTAGTTACTATTTTTTATGCTAATCGCGAATTCTCTAACTTAATAGATAAAGAACTTTTTTAAAAATTATTTTTTATGCATTGCATTTTGCATATCAGACCAGCGAATACTTGGAATATCACAACAGCCCAAAATAGAATTATTTGAATTTCTGCAAAATCGTTACGTTGTAAAAAAATACTTTTTTAAATAATTGGAAAATTTCGTTTCAATTTTTCTATTCTATTTCTATTTCTAAAACGAACCAAGACGCTGATTGGATAGAACTGGTTTGTCGATTTGTTTTCAACCTGATCGACATGCTGATTGGTCAACGATAAATGAACCTTTCCTAGGACCCACCTTTCTCATCAAGAGCAATAACTCAGTCATTTATTGATTTCCGTTAATCAGAGGCTTTGAGGTTGTCTGTCTGAACTGTTGAGGCCAATTTCAGCCTCAAAGTGGACTTGTTAATGGGCTGCGTTGATGTTCCCTAATCGATGGTAATAAACTCCCATTATTCATGCCACAGACAAACGTCACTGTGTCGATAAAACGGCTTTAAATTCCCCCGAAATATCCTGTCTTCAAAACCAGCCTCCACTCGCCAAAAGTTCAAACAGTGCTTTCATAAAGTGCGGGCAATTTTTCCGAACTCAAGCCTTTGCTCTGACATATATTTGAATGTTAATAATAAATTAAGTAATAAAGTTAAACTGAATATGCCTTTGTTGCCAAAATGTCAAAACACACATTGTTAAACTTAGCAACTGCATACGTTTGATTGATTTATGTTTAAAAATAAAAGACATCATTTTGGCAGAATATTTGTGAAAATGGTGGTTCCCTTTATGGTTATATCACGATTGACTTGGTTCAGTTGTCAAGCTCAGTTCTTTGACAACGGTGACGTTGGCATAACTCCTTGCCAAATAACATCGAGTCGCTTTGAAGTCAAACGGTATCAGGCGCTCCATCACTCATTTAATCCCTGAACGATGTTTTGGTAGAGCACATGCCAAAACGCTGATTAGCAGACAACTACCAATTTTTTGTCAGTGATACTAAGATGAAGATCATTTTTTAACGAAGCTCCACCTAAGCGTCGAATCTTTGCATTGCGCTCAAGAGCTCATTTTGAATCAAAAGGGAATCCACTCCGAGGACCAACACCATATGGTGCAATTAGCATTTCTAATTTAAAATTTAACTGGGACTTCTATTTTTGGTAATATCTTCCACGACTGCACTATTATTTAACCCCTATCATATTTCATTGTTTTCCTTAAAAAAGATGCACTCTTAAGTGACACACAATCACGAAAAAACAGCTGTTAAAATGGGTCCGATTGAGCCAATTAGACCCAGTGCTCATTGCGATCGATCAATCGATGAAATGACCTTGGATTGACCAATGAGGTGAGCCGAGTTCGTTGTAGCTTTAATTATATTGTCTACAGGAGGTGACGAGGTAATTCGATGAGTAAATTTAGCATTTGCTAGTAAGGTGTGGCTATTGGTGCATTAATTTTACCCAAAAAGGTGGAGAAATTTTTTAAATTCTTTAATTTTTCCAATTTCTTATTCTTTTTTCAGCGAGCGTTTTTGCATCACCTTATATCTAACATTTAGTTAACTAAAATTTGCACAAAAAAAGAATAGTTGATACATTTGATGCAATTTTTTTGAAGAATTTATTTGAACTGCATCTAGTTTACTCCACTGCATTTTCTCGAAAAGTACTCTTAATGAGAACTTTCGACTCCAATTTAGCATCTAAAAGCAAAATAAAAGTAATTTTTAATTACCTTTAAATTCAGAGGATGAAAATCTTTTAAATGAAATAAATATTTCATCGATTTTCTCAAATTCAAAACGAGAATCGATATTTCACCCTATATTTCTTCCAGGCCAAACAATGAGGTCCACGATGATATTTTCAAATTGTGTAGCTTTAATTCCGTGGGTCTTCGAATAGACTCTCCAAAAAACTCTCAAAGAAAAACCATTTCAAAGTCTTTTCCCTAGACTCTGTGAATTTCTCTACTTCCTGAACAGGTGGACATATTCCAGGCTCCGCGACTTCTCCGCATAAACTCAGCAATAACTCGGTTACTTTTTTCTCTGAGGCCACAGAATCAAAGATCCGGGCACTGGGAGTGGCCCTGAAAAGGCCTCACACCAGCGGTGGTGGTGGTGGTGGTGTTGGGGGGAGGTACAGAGTGTGTGGAACACACCATAACATGTGAAGCGCACACACCTTGCACGCAGCACGCTAATTGGTTGAGTGGGTATGGCTCCAACCTGGTTACCTCTCTATCTCTGTCAGGGCAGCGCGAGGACTGCAGCAGCCGCACTGTTAATCGTGTTAGGGGACTCCGACTTCTGCCCCGGCACAAATTACTTCTCCGGCAACGCTGACGGGAACCCGGGGGGTTATACGTGTGCCAGTGGATGTCTTGCGACTGCTCGGTGGTGAATCTCAAACCTCTTCTTCTCAATCTCACGTCAACGGTTCGGAAAACAGCGAGGATTTGCTATTGGCCTCACATCTACACCATATCTGGACCTGTTATTAATTCAACTACCCATATTAGGTAAGTTTAGACACTTGCGGGTACAAATTAAAAAATATATTGACAGTGCTTCAATTTTGTGGGTTTTTGGCTATTTTTTTCCTTTTTAAAAGACCTTTAATACAAATATATGCATCCCAATTGCCTTATCCAAAGTCTAAGGCTGGATTAATTTCTAAAATTTTTCGTAACTTGTATATGGAACTCGCAAAATTTCTTTTCAAGTTCACGCCTTTAGATTTTAATTTTCTTACTGTTAAATTTGACATTCCATTTTAAGGTCGATTTCAAATACTCATCATTTTTTAAACAAAGTATTGATCTGTTTGATCACAGTCTACTTCAGATCGTAAACCATAATTTACTAAATCGAAAAAAATACTCTTTATATTTTTTTTCCTCTATCAAGAGTTCCGTTTTTAAATATCTTTTAGTGTGTAGTATTTTATTCCAATTCTGGTTCTCTAGTAACGTTTTACTAATTGTCAGTTAGCAACGATTAAATAAATACAACTTTTGAAATAAAATTAATAAATTATCTTTTCAATTTTTTTTACATCAATCACTCAAAATTTATGCACATGTTCCGATAAAAAACATTTGAATTTTATGATATTATGTGAATATAATTTTTTTAAAGTGTATTCAATGAAAAAGATAAAGACGAGATCGCGTGGTGGGAATGGTTTTGGCTAATTGCAGCAAACGGAGTTGTTACCAAGCGCGAACTGGATGTCATGCCCACCAATTTCGAATCTTCCTAGAAGGTAAAAGTTTGGAAGTCTACACATCAGGATCCTATTCTTCTTGCTTACCTCCAACGTCTAGAGTAGTGGATCTATCTAGTAGGAGGCGGAGAAGAAGGAGAAGGAGGTAGTGGTGGAGGCAGTGGTGACACGTGCGCACCAGCGCGCCAGCACGCAGGTGACACGTCCGCACGCCAAGCACCGAGCCACTTGATTGGCTACAGGTGGCTGGCACAGTCACTATAAAGCCTCGCAGCTGCGCCTCCTGGCAGCAAGGGTGCCCTCAGCCCTCTCACTCCGTTCTCCGTTCTCCCACCACCATGTCTAGATCTAGATCCCATTCGTCAACATCGCCGTCTTCGTCGTTGTCACCATCGTCATCGTCAACCAATCAGTTGGCCTCAACATCGCTGCGAATCGATCCAGGGGTAACCAGTTTCCATAAAAGCGGGTGCTCCCTCATCTCTTCCCCAATCCTCCCCTTCTTCCTCCTTCTCCTTCTCATGGTCCCTCCATCCGTTCTCCCCTCACCCGTCTCCACATCTTCCCTCGATCAGGAAGCGACTCTGAGTCCCTCCGCTGAGCTAGATAAACGCGCAAACGCCTCCGACCCGAGACGAATCATGTGCGGCTACCAGTTGATCGTGAACCTCAAGCAACAATGCGGAGAGAGAGGAACGTTCTCGCCCTACGAACGCGGTCCCCGGATACGACGCGGCTTGCGACTGGGTGAGCAGAGTTCTTGATGTTTTAATGTTCAAGGCATTGATTTGTTTAAATGTACGCGCGGTTTTTGCCTCTAGGCCGACCCCCATCCATAACGGCAAAGTCGAGGGGTAGAAAACCGGACGACTTCTGTGCGATCTACCTCCGCTATGAGCCCTACACAATCGTCACTGAGTGCTGCTGTCGCGGCTGCACACGACGCTTTCTCGAACAGTTTTGCGCGAAAGGTTGAGGTGGTAAATCGAGCCAGTTAGGCAAACCAGACATGGATGCCACTTATCCCCGTCTGAAGCCCTACAACTCCCCGTCATTTATTTTTTTAAGATCCCATGCGTGCTCGACAATCGCTCTATCTTTCCGACCGTCTCTCCCTCCCTCAATTCCTCCTCCTCCTCCACCTCCTCCTCTTGAGTGTATTTCTCTTTGTTTGGTTTCTTGAGGACGTCTACCTCTTTGCAGACAAAGACGGCAACAATTGTACAGGATCCCCATGAGATCGATGCCAACTTATCTCCCCCTAAATTCCTCAAATCCACTTCCCCTCTCGTCCACATACGATCCCCCCTTCTTCACTTCCTCCAAAGCCTGTACAAAACCAAGGGTGGCACTTGTGCATTTAATTTTCGACAAAGAAATAAACTTACCGAGATGCGGTCAAGGCGTCTGATGAGTTTTTTTCTGGTGTTGGATTTCCCGGTGCTACTGCCTCTGCCGATTCAAACAAAAGTGGCAAACAAAAGGGCAAATGATTCACGTTTGGTGTTTGGAAGTAATACAGGGTGTAAACAAGTCACCCCGGAAATATTTGTCAGAAATTGGGATATGTGATTTAGCGATTTGATAGAAGCAAAATTCCATTAAACGTGAGGCTTTTTGAGGTAAAAATTGAAATTTTTTGGTGCTGAACAATTTTTGTTTCTAAATAAATGCATGTGCTTTTTTTACTATTTCGTATATATTAGGATGCTAGCTTCCCATTTAATGATTTATTTACGTATGCCTCATATTTCAAAAACCAGCTGTTTAAAACTAAGATAAATGTTCAGAAAAATAAAATATTCTTAAACTTTCACAACTGCTTCTACTGAATCAGTTTATTACAATTTTTGAGAGATATCATTAAAAAATATTCTTCTTGCGGTTAAGGCCCGGATATATTTGCTCTAATGACTTTATAAAATCTTAAATTCGTTTATATATTATTGGATTTATAAATTAGAAAGAAAACTAAAGTTAATTGCTTCATTATTATTAATTTTGAGCCGCGGTCGCGTAAAAAACGTGCAAATTTGGGGAGCTCAAAGCCGTAATTGGTTTCTAAAATCTCCGATTTCATACTGCTCAAGCAAAATGCACTTTTTATAGTCACCGTATCAAAAAGGCAAAAAATTAAACCATATATATTTCAAGGTCGTTTCAACGAAGCAATCCGTTTTTGCACAAATTTGTACGTAATTCTACAAGAGCGTGGGTTCTCTTAGTGAGTGGAATGCCAAAAATACTAAAACTGCCAAAATACGCCCTTGAGTCCGTCGAAAAAAAAACGCTGTTCAATCTTATCTATAATTTGCTTTAGTGTATCGATTTTCTTTGTGTATTTGCATTGGCTTGAAAGTGAGTAAATTGCGTCCAATTGAGCACACGCGGTGCCTTAATACAATTTTAGATGTTTATTAAAAAGAAGAGGTGTTATTTAAGATCTGTCGATTTCTTAATTTTGACTTTTAATATACAAATCAAATTGTCGCAACATTAGAAAAATGATAAAATATTCCGATAGGTTAAACGATCAATATTTTTCGATTACCTTGAATTTTTAAAATAGCCTTATTGACACCTTTTAGTGTGTTATCTTTCGTAAAATTTTAAAAATTATTTTCAGAGATTATAATTATCCGAAATATTTAATCTCCGGTGAGATAAGAGTACTGGAAGAAACCCATTTGACCACTTTACTTAACTTTTTTTCAATTAATGCAAATAATATTATTTTTTTTGCTTTGAGTTGAAAATATATCGCGTGGGCTTTTATTGGAATGTCATAAATATCGTTGCACTAAGTTGGCACAAAAGACAGCTAGAAGTCTACTTTTAAAGGCCAGGAATAGAGCATTTTATAACTGATAAGATTGGACATTGATACACTTAATTAACCAATCACGTTCACGCATTATCCATAAAAAAGCCGATTGACTTGAAACACAACTCGAAAATTAAAGCAAATAAGACTACAAAAACTCAAAGTTATGTAATATTTTTTTGTAAAATTGCCCTTTGCTCTCTATCAGGTTTGCTTTATCATCAAATCTTTTTTTTATTACATATCAACAATTTAACAAAATTAATTTATGTTAACTAATACGTGAAAACATTAAATAAAATAGATTTAAAAGTCTTAACTTTTTTAATTTTTTTAAATTTTCTTTTTAAAATCAGTTGGAATGAGGCTGTGATAGTATCTAGTTCAATTGTCTATTATATTTTTTTTTTAATTTTACGTCAAACTATGCGTTTTTCGAGGATGAGACTCAATCCCTCAAATCGAGTTACTTTAATTCAAATAGAATATATATAAAAGACCAAAAAAGCAGGCAAGCTACACTCGAAGCACTTTAACCCGTTCCGCTGTTTCGGAAAAGCCTGAAGGTTGACTTGTGCTGCGCAGAATAAGTACACACAGCGCGTAGAGGCGGAGGATGTGAAAGATGTAACTTTGGGAGCACTTTTGACGCCATGACAACAGAGAACGCGGTCGTAGGATCGCAAAGTGCGTAGATGCACTTCCCTTCTGTACTCTTCCGTTTGGAATCGGTTCCGGGTTCTGGTAAGTTTGCTTTCTAGTAAACATGGGCAACCGGAGTGTTTACCATCACTCAATAGCTAAAAACGCAATAGAACTACTTAATGCAAAGTGATAGAGTGCAGAACCAAGGATATCACTGGTCAAAAGGCTTCCTTAATCTCATCTTCTGTTTGCTTAACCAAACTGATGAGCTTTTTTAATATTACAAATTCATATTTTGTTTTTTACGCCTAAAATATTAACACTTGGAGGAGTTTTTTTGTGTTTCTGAAATCGTGCGTGCAACTTTAATCATTTGTTACTTCGAAATTACAAAAAAAGGAATTCATTTTTTAATTAAACGTTTAAAAAATTATAAATAAATTTGACTTTGAATTTATTTCGATTTTTTACAAGAGTTCAGAAGCCACTGTCAGTAAAACCATTTAATTGAGCACTTAATATTATCAATCTTAATCATTGAAAACTTACTGAATAATTGCCGTTTTAAGCACCGAAAACGCATGAATTTATAAGTATTTTCACAGAACTTGAAGCTGAAATCTACGAATTTATAATCGACAGGCATTAGAAACCACTGGGTTCAACTGGTGCTCCGTTGTCGATCAACCAAATCCTCTAAACAACATCTTTCCAAACTCTCTATCCTGTCAGTTTGCATTTACCGGATCACACTTAACCGCATAATGCAATTTAAGCCAAGAAGAATCAATAGAAAATCGATTAATTCGAAAGGCGAATTCTTTTGGCAGCAGGCATGGACATATAAGCATCGAGGTTAACGGTCACATACCCCATTTGAAATTGCCGATCGATATTGGCCGCCGTCGTTAGGTCATTAGGTCAGCGATGGAGGTCAGGTTTGAAAACAAAATCAATAAACTTTCAAACGGGCACTAGTCTGCTGCTTGTCAGAAATGCAGCTTTGATTGGTAGAGTTATAAAAAATAAACATACTGCACACAAGTTAAATTTCTATCAGAAAAGTAAAAAAGACTTCTTTGGATAATTCGAAGTTTTAAATCAATTGAATCCATTTGCTGTAGACAGCAAACATGTCTCAAAATTAAAGTTGCCACGTATCATGAAATCGATATTCTGAACCAATCAGAATTCAAAGACCGTGATGCTTCAAAAACCTTGTACATTTTTCCAAAAGAGATCAAATTTCACTTATCCTCCAGAAATTTAGCTTTGTCTTCAGTTTATCAAAATATTTCCTTATTATTTGTTTGTGATGAAAACACTGACATTTATTTGCATTTTTCTGAGTTTTTGTCAAGCAAACAGAAATGGTCTTTTTGCAATTTCCCCACACTAATATACTCGAAAGTATTTCAGGAAAAGGAAAGTGCTGTTGTTTTAATGCGATCGGTAATTTTTAAGGCCCTTCAAAGAGGTGACGCATTCGCTGTAAGTTCACCAATATTCTATCACTTCCGAAACAGGGTATGATAGCGGATTGTTAACGTCAGATTCTGCAATAAATACCACAATTTCGAGTCATTTAGTTTGCTGTCTCGTGCTTTTTATAGACGAATTTGACATCAATTAAAGGATCCTTAATACATTAACAGCCTTCAAATCGGTTGATTGGCGTCTCCCCCAAAATCGATGAATCGGTACTGAAAAACTCATTGTGTGCTCGTATAGTTCTTTATTAAGTTTTATTATCCACAAAGAAAGATCGATTAATTTTTATAGTGTGAGTCAGCTTAATATGTGGTTATTTTGTGGGTTGCGGCAATTAGCGCTTACGCTTATAAGAAAACGAATGATGAATGATAAATTATCTTTAAGCTACAAAACAATGTATTGAAAATATCGATTTTTGGGTTTGATTACCTCATGACTGACCAATCATCATTGAGTTACGTTATCGACTGAATTTCCTATATTATCTCGGCTCTTTATTCTTAGTTTATAAGGGAATCGTTTCTCATAATTTTTCCTCAGATCTGATTCATATAATAATTAATATTTTATTTTGAGTAACTCTTAAAGCAATCACACTTTAAGAGCCAGAATTTAATTTGAAGTTAATTCACTCTTTTTGACGAAGAAATAATTGTCGTCAAGGTGACTAACTTGGCACAGTGAGTAATGTGTGGAGAAAAACAGCTTCATGTGAGGAATTACCTAAAATCACACGCTTTAATTCCTTCAAAATAGCTTATCCTACATAAAATTTAACTCATGTAGAGATGGTTAATTATTATTCAAGGATTTTAGTTATGCTAATTGTAAGTGTGCCTCAAGAACCCCGCATTTTACCCCAAATTTGAGGTAGGTCCAAGTCCAGGAACAGTTAGTGTTTCTACTTCTATTATTAATAAACTTTTCGTTAAATTTGCCAAAAGTCGACGTAACTGCTTCGATTTATTGTTCCTAAGTGAGATAAGGCCTTTCTCCAATCTTTGTGCTTTTGTTTACCAGCTGACAAACCAAGTGATAAGCCGAGGTCATGACAGGCAATTTGATAACAAACAACACATGGTTTCGCTTCCAAACAGAGGTAGATGACAGCGACGGCGGTAGAGTATATCTTGACTGAATTGATTTCACAGGAATGATTTGTCATAATGACATCGGGGCATTTGCAAACAGACAATGACACAAGAAAGAAATACGGGACATCAGTTTCTGCTAAAATTTATTTATTTCTCTATTGAAAGTATCCCTTTAAGAAACAGAGGATACTTAGTTTCGTAACTCATTCATTAACAATTGTGAATATCCATACACCTGTGCTTGGCAATAATAATTTTTAAAAATTACCCTGTTACTAATTAAAAACTATTTAAAATATATTAAATGCCTTTAATTTGCTTGTTTACTGGTGCATTTAGTTGTAAAGCTGAATTTCTGCTTAGGGTCATCACTTTTGCCGCAACATTTAAAATTCTGATATTCACGATAACCCATTAGGTTTAATTTGTCCACGGTGATATGTGAAAATCTATAATTTTCCATCTTTTAAGTAAGTGATGAACAAATCCCCTCTTATAATGGACAGAATTTACCATTTTTTTAAAAAAAGTCTCCTTACTGGGTAGAAATTATACCTCATACCACATTACTGATTACGGGTTATGAAAATTTGATTAATTTTAAGAAAATTGGCTGAAAAAACGCACTATTTTTTGGAAATGACAATAATTTCATGTGGGCTGATTAGAAGGCAAAGAGCTGAAACCGTGTGGTGATTCCGCTTCCCAAGGTCACCTAATCCCCAATCAAAACAGAATCACATTTTGTCCTGCAATTGTGATGCCGGGAGGTACAAAAAAGGAAGCATTACATTTGCAGTTTGCAGAGTAAACAGCCTAACTCAGCACCACATTCGAAGTTTCGTTTTTTTTTCACTTCTGCTGTGTTCAAAATACCAACTGCGCACACGCACGAACAGGAGAAGTTTGCTGTCATTGTTGTTGAAGAAGGCGGTACCCAATGTGTCGATGGGGCTCTGAATATATTGATGTTATTAAACAGATCGTTAAGATCGTATTATTCTCTGAATGGTTTCGATTAGCTCAAATTAAACGAAATTAGAGAATCCTACTAAATACTACTTTCGGAAGGTGATTGTTTCATTTTTAAGAAATTCAGGCTACTGATTATTGGTCAAACTTCGATTTTTTGAAATGTGACTCACCAAGAAATAGGCGCAGTTTTCAAAGTAAACAATATCGGTTTTTTATGCAAACCCTAAATTTATTTTGCGTTTTTGAGAGAGAATAACAATGAAGGAGCTATAAAATTATTTATTAAAACCCTCGGAATATTTATTGTGTTTGCGTAATCAGTAATTAATCATCACAAGAAAATATTGCAAGAATTAGATAGGTACGACAAATTGCATACTGACTTTAGGTTTTTGCAATGAACGGCTAAGAAAATGACTTTTTAAGACTCTGAAATACAAAAATCAACAAAAGAACTGGACATTGAAAAAGCGCTTGTTTCAAGGCTGAAAATTTTGGGAGAAAAACGGAAACAATTAGGAGTAATTGTATTTCAAAGAAGTTGCAAATGCTTTGGAGGTTAAACAAAGTAAATTGTGAAATCGGCTAATGATAAAAGGCACCATTTGATTATGATGGATCTCGATTTTTCCCATCTTACAGAATTCCGCGCCTTAATTACATTATATGCAGCAAAAGCCTTCTTTGGGTTCCAGATAACAAACGGCCGATATTCATCAGGCCTGACAAGTTAGTAAGCTTAATTATAGCCTTAAAAATGCCAATCTGCTAGTTATGAGTGGTAACTCATGAAAATGACTGAAATTAGGGTATCCCTGTGGGTAATAGGCAAGAGGTTAAAATTTGTGCTTACAAGCGAAATTATCTTAGCTCTAAGGTGGTGATATGAGCACAACCGCAGTAGCTATTTTGGCACGACGCTGATACAAAAACGCGCGCGCAGTTCCAAAGCTTTGGTGTTTATAGGTTAATTAAGTGGCTATTTTAGTACCTTGGATCGTCTCAAACCCTCTTCAGGCAGATATAAACTTCTCGGAAAGCCAACGCTTTCACCAAAAAGGGAAATTGACCCAACCAAATATCCACAACACATTAGACGTCATTCAACACACTACAATTGGTCATATCTTTTCGATATTCACAAGAAAAGCCATCTAAAACTACAACTCTGAAAAGCAGAGCCATACAGGGGATGGGTTACTTAATGGCCAAACAACGGGAGACACAGACAAATCGAGACTTGAGTAGCAATCGATAAATGGGGCGTGTTTCGTGGGAAGAATCAGTGTTTCACAGCCGATTGGGGAAGGGGGGAGAGGGTGTAGCCCTCGTCTTCACTTCGGCGTTAGCATCGGTTCCGCGAATTCATTGAAGAGGGCGACTTCAATGATCTGCTTCATCGTTGCCGCCTCCACACAGGGATCCCGCGAACTGGCCTCGGTTTGAGCGCGTCTCTCGCCAAGACTTCAAAAAGAGTACACATGGAAAAGGCGTTAAATTCGGTAATGCCTCGCTTTTGAAGCAGAGAAGGAAAAGTCGAAGTTGTTGGCTCCTTAAATTACAGCAGAGCTCTTCAATGAGCACCTACAAAACCCAGTTTCCACAAAAACTGCTCCTCTTCGAGATTCCCAGAGTGTTTCCACTATTTTGTCTCATCTGTGAGTCAACGGCAAATTGAAATTTGGGACTGTGGAAGCTTTCAGAAAGATGGGCTCCAAAGGCGTCACTCCGTTGAAAGTCATAGCTGCCACCGTGAGTTCAAATTGGCTCCGAAATTGAACAACACGACTTTGTTGGCGGTTTTCGAGGCTGTGATACTGATAGATTACCTCGAAAATTGATGAACAGCACCAGGAATACACTAGATTTCCCCAAATAAAGACAGTTTCGATCCAAACTATGAGCTTGTCCCTCACCTCCGAAAGAAAAGCTCCAGGCGGTCGAAAGAGGTCGCATTTTGGGTAGAGAGGATGAGGAGACAAGCACTGGGTACCGGCAGCAGCTGAGTTGTGTAAATCTGCTTCGCCCGTTGGTAGATCTGAAAAGCAAAACGAGCGTGCAGCAATAAGAACCTTCAAAGCTTCAATTCTTACTCGAACTCATGAAACGTTATGTCTCAAACGACGCGTTCAATCTTCATCTTGATTACATATAAACTATAGAAGGGGTCATTTAAATACGGCGCCCGTGTGTAGATAGTAGCATTAAAACAGAATTTTCCTTTTCTTCATGCAATATGGCTTTTGCATTCACCTAAAATCATAAAGTTTGAGCGATTTCGCCTCCCCAAACAACAATTTCCTCTCTCCATGAAAGTTTTGGCAGGGATGATTCAAACTTACCGCGCTGGCGACTACGCATGCATTAAAACAAACTCAGAATTCTCACAAAAATAATAGAGAGAGAGACTTTAAAAACCATGTCGGTGACGCATGGTGACAGGATAGGACGTTCTTTCGGGGCGTGAATAACCGGTGTTCTGTGACGATGACTCACCGAGGTCAAACCCGAGGAGATTTGCGTCATGAGGGGCTGGAAGGACCCGTCTTGCGTCTCATTGGTGTCGCTGTCTGCCACTGTTGTCACCGCCTTGTCCCCTGTCTGTCGATTGACAAACACCCATCGATAACTGGATTAAAAGAGAGAAAAGGACGATCACTATTTTGGGATTCCGCCATCTTTTGTAGCAGAGAGACTCATGAATGCCTGGAATTCGCAGTGCCCATGGGAGATATGAGCTATTAATATCCCCCCAACAGAGACTCGCAGAGTAACATTCTTCAACAAACGGCGGTCGACGCTGGGTAAACACACACACACACGGCGTCTATTTACAGACGAGGCCAAGTGATTAGGGGGAAGAGAGGGGGTTGGCTAGGGAAAGTGGTAGAAGTGGTTTATTTGGGGGAAGGACAAGTTAATTTAGGGGGAAATGGAATATTTGGTCGGATCTCGGACTGAAGTTTCACTAGAAATGAACAAGATCATTTCATGTCATTTCGCATTTCCATAGATTAATGAAAATAAACTTTCTTCAAATAAACATTCCTCACTCCAAATCTTTGAAACATGCGGTAAAACAAAAACCATAATTCAATCGAATGGCCTGGAAGACTGCAGTGCTATTCAAGAGAAAATCACGAATCCGTTTCTCAAAATCTATCGAGATTCCCATAGACATTCCATGGAACCTTGCACTTTTTCTGGATTCCACGATTGGTAGACTTACAAGAGAAGCTGAGGCACTATTGTCTCTGGAAGAAGCAGAATCGTTGCCAACAGCTTCGAAGCCGCTAAGAGGAGTGTCAGTTGTGCCGGTGGTAGGTTCTGTAGACCTTCGTAGTTCAAGGCTGGATGCTTCTTCGACCTAGGAGGAGAAATCGCAGGTTCAATGCACAGAACTAGAATGAAGTAGACGGATTTTGCTGCCAGATAAACGCACCTCCCGTTGCAACGCTCAGCAAATATCCGAAACACATTCAACTGAAAGAAAAAAAAAACAGAATTTAACTTTTTGTATATGTACCGTTTCCGTTTTACATTGAGCTTGTGATTGCATGAGTTCAGATATAATCGGTTAAAAGTGAAATACGACAACCGAAATCGAATATAAAGGAGCACAATTTAAGTTTAAGAAGCACATTTCAAGAAGTTTTTATAGTCCATAGCCGTTTAGTTATCCAAAACGGTGCCGAAAGCGTACTAATTCCGGAATCACGATGAACCAGAGAGAAGCCAGCGATTCAGCCGAGATTCGGGCAATCAAAACGCGGGTACAGAGGAATAGCTGCGTCAAAATCGGTACGTTAACATCCGTCATCGCACGCAGATTGTCCGTAAGACGCTCTGAAACACAGAAATTCACAATTAGGGTGTAGGGGGGTGCATGCTACTTAAATACTGATTTCAGTAGCTGGCGCCACTCACCGAGGATGTCAGAGACCGAACGGGCATACTGCTCGCGTTCGCTGGCGAAGACGATAAAGTTGATTTTCTTGAGGTGCGCAGCCCTCTGTTCGCATTCGGCTTCCTTGGAGGAGAAGATATTGAGCCCCGAGCCTTGGGAAACCGTTAAACGGGCTAAGAGGAAAGCGACGGAAGCATGGAATTAAGTAGTGTCGATTAGACGCTTCAGATCTTCACTGATTGTCCCTCTACATACAACACCATTTTTGTCTAAGCACTAATTTAAGTAGGTAGTGGTGTTCAAGTCCATACCACTGATACTCATATGAATCTGAATACTATTAATTACATTTGCACTGATGTCGATACTACTGATTAATCAACAGTGATTTAAGTAGGTGAGGATGTTGCATTCCCCAACTACCTATAACCACCACTTAATTCCAACTACCTGTAAAATCGATACTACTGATAAATCACCCCGATTTAAGTAGGTGTTATTATTTTCGTCTATACTACTGATAATGGGGGCCGGATTTCAGTAGTTGGGACTGACTTAGGGCCTCCTTGAAGGTATTCTTCTCCTGTGTCATCAGGTTGTCGACGAGAGCAATCCACGCGACGAGGGCTGGAGATGGAGCCTGGAAGAAGGCGGCGTCAACGACGAGTTCGAAGACGTCCCGACGCCACGCGCGTCTCGTGAACTGGTAAGAGCTCAAACTGGCAAGAACCTGACTTGCTGCCGTGTAGTGTGCAGAATTCGCAGCACTGAAACGCGCAAAAAGGGCGTTGAAGGTGTTTAAAACGCTGCCTCGTCATTCACAGAGATGATGAAAGCGACCCTGTCGTTGTCTCTTGGCTAAAAGGTCCATTTCTCCTAGACTGAATTATGAATAAACGGTAAAATAAAACGCAGACTTTAAAATATGGTCATTCGAATATGGATTACATACATGCACGTGCTTAAACCGATTTTGCATTAGTAATAATCTTCTCAAGATTGTTTACCAATGCAGTCTTGACCGAACAAAACCCAAAACTTACTTGTGCGACTTCAGAAAGGGGAGAATATTCGTCAGAATCCCGTTATTTAGAGCCGATGGTACCCTTTCCTTCTCCTCACTCTTGTAAACCACATCAAAAAACACCGCCATGTGCTAAATCAGAAAAATAAACATTAATATCAATCAAAAAACCAATAAATATGTAATTTTATTCACCTCAGCCAAAATTTTCAGCGCCAGGACCGATAAATCCACATCTCTCAGTGTAGCAGCTTCACGATATTCTAAAGTGAGGGATAGTGAATCCAATAAATCATTGCTACTTATTCCAATTTAGTAGCAACTATTTTAACAAACCAAAAACACTGAGGTCGTATGGCTCGATGTTTGACGTCAAACTGCCGCTGAGTCTACCACCAGTCTCTCCAAGGGCTGATTCTGAGGCGACGGTGTGTAGGAGGGTGCTGGACGGTCTGAGGGTCCCAGAAATCTCCGCCGAAGAGCCTCCGGAAATGATGGATGCCGTGGTGCCCATGGCTCGAACTTGAAGTCCCTTCCGGAACCAATTTGCCTGTTCTAAGGCGGTTCCCGCTATCGATGCCGTGGATTCCATCAACCGTTGGCAGATATCCTGAAATGGTGGTAACTTACTACTTATACAGCTTCGATTTAAGTAGGCAATCCTGCATCACGAAGATGTTAAGTCAGTTCTTGAGATTCATAGACGTTTTGAACATACTACTTTTATCACTTTTGTAGTCGAGTGCAAATTTACCAAGTTACTTAAGCAATACTTGGGAAGAACAGATGCACTTAACATACTACTTATATCCCTGAGCCCATTTAAGTAGTACTTTTAACAGTATAAAAGAAACCATAGGTTCTTTTAAAGGCATTTTACCCACCAGTAAGGCTATTTAGCCAGTTTTTGAGATCACGATTTGTGCTAAGCATACTACTTATATCTCCGATTCCATATAAGTAGTACTTATAACAAACCTGAAGATCCTTTTGCTCGCGTTTCTCCTCCTTGTTCGACAGCGCGACAATGAGTTCGTTGAAGATTCTGGAAGACACACAGAAAATAATTTTAGAAAAAACATTCCAAAGGAAGGTAGGAGGGAAGAGAATGACCCACTTTACGAGTAGGAAAACTGCCAGTGGAGCTGTGATGGCCGTAGTGGAGGAATTTGAGCCTCCAGAAGTCGCAACCACAGCCGCCGAGATGGAAGTGAGAGGAACTACGTCCCTGAGGAAGCTCTGAAGACTCGACGAGTTGAAAGAGCCGGTTGAAGCGTCGCCTTCAGCTGTTGAAACCATCCAGGCGTAGAACAGGTGGAGCAGACAGGATTGGGTCAATTGCGGTGCCTGGGTCATCATCTGCAATATTTGGAATTGATGTTGCAAAAGTTAATATTGCAGTGGTTTTTCACGGGATTCAGCACATGACTTTTGAAGGGGAGCCTTGATTACAACCTATTTTAGGACAAACCTCTATGCCATTCGGAATATTTCCATTCTCACTGGCCGGCAAATCCATCGAAAGAGCCACAGCCATTGAAACCGGCGGTGACCTCAGTAAGCCCTTCAGGGTCTTCACCGCTTGAGAGGGTTTCATCAACCCCACGGGTCGCTCATTTTCCCTTCGCGGACTCGCCAACGTCACAAAACGGCTGATTTTGTCACCACAGCGACGGTAAGACCACCGAATACCACTAAGAAGGCTAACCAGAGCACATTGGCGAGGGGTCAGCGGTAAACCACCTAAATTGAGAAATACTGACTACTTAAAAGAAATAAGTAGAAAATCCTTTTGCAATGGGGGATTCGTTTCATTGTCGAAATTGTAAAGACTACTGAATTGCAATGAGTAGCGCACCCTTGGGAGAAGAGGAGAGAAGCCATAATAGGTCGGAGACGCTCGTGGGAGCACCAAGAGGCGGCCAGACAAAGGAGAAACCGCTGAGGAGGAGCGACGGGTGGGAATGGGCTATTGGCTCGAGGAGGCCGACAATGGCACATCGGATGACCTCTGGATGTCCCAGAAGGGTCAAGGACGAGAGGAGTTCGAAGTGGCAGCGATGACGCATGACTGGCCTGGGTCCTGCGGTACACACACCTGGAAAGAAAATAGTAATACTGTCTGAGGTTCTTAGGCATGGAAAATGAGGGACTGAGTTGAAGGCGAAACTGTTTAAAACGTTGAACAGCTAAAACTTCCGGTCGGTTAACTCACTGAGAACGTCGGTACTAGCTACGGTGGAAGCTTCCAGATCCACGGAATCTGCAGGCGGGCCGTCACAGAGTTTGTTGAGGGCTAACCAGACACTGGCAAGACTGGAGACAACGATTGGGAGGACGTGGCACGTCTCGGCCCGCCCTCGTGCCCAATCAACCGCTCGAGTGCTGCTTATCGGCATCACCTCCGATCCGAGGAGGTCCTAAAATGCGGGAAAGACAGGCCACATAGCTCTTTAGTATTGTTCCACCACATCAAGTCATCAGCGGAGCTATGTGGTGCCTCCGGGATACTCTGAATCTCTTTGGAATTGGCTGAAATCAACGCCAGTGAATTTTTTGAGTACCAAGTACAGTATGCGATATGCAAGTACTCGAATAAAATAAGTAAGATTGTTTAAGATGTCGTTTCTAAAACAACCATTACTGAATTTACCTAAGTAGGAGTTTCATAGCAAAATAAGGATAAGCATGGGGTGGGAATCGAAGAGTTAGTATTTATTTGCATTATTAGCGAAAAATCCCACAAATTTTATAAATTCATAGATCAATGCCAAGATTTTCGACGCGTTAATCGCGAGAGAGAGAGCATCCAACTGAAATCTAGAATTTACGATCAAAAATAACGTTTCTATTCAACGGATCTTCTTTATCTATCAGAAGCCAAACCCTCTAGAAAAAAATTTATTGACTCAAGGTCAAAGATCTGTAAAGTTGCTTATTTGTTTAAATTAATGCACTTGTATGGCTGCTAACAAAGCCAAAGGCTCACCAATAAAAGCATTAACTGCATCTCAAAAAGATCAGTTATTTAAACATCTTCATTATCGAATCGAAGCTTTTATTCAACAAGAACCAACGCTAGTTAAAAAAATGATGCTACTCAAATTAATTAAGTAGAGATTCAACCACGATAGTGCTTCTAGATGTGGTTACCATCCCAGGACGGAGTTCAAAAAAACATCCCCACGCATCCTCCTTCGATTATCCGCAGGAATAAACCGCAAAAACAACAAGAAATCAGTAACTAATGACACCGATGCCATATTTTGTTGGGCTCATAAAAAGCGCTACTGAATTTACTAAAGTAGCAATTCAATTACGGGAGTAGTCCATTTACAGATAAGTTACGGTAAATGTCACAATTCCGCTTCTTATCATTGAGAAAATAAATGTTTTTTTTCAAATTTTATAGACTAAAACATCGACCAGTGTAGGAAGAGCCTTACGACAGTTCTTGTTCCCTTTTAAAACCGTCAGTTACTAGGAGAAGTAGCATTCCTAAATGACCCCAAACCCAATCTAACGAGGGTTAAAATTCGATCCACGAACCTTGGCAGCGATAAGAAGCGCCGGCGGCAGGCCGGACCGACCGCCCCGTCCCTCTGAATGCCCCGCGTCAATCAGGCCCTGTTGGATGCGCTGAAGAACCGTCGATACAGGTAGAATGTCCAGACATTGGGCCTGATACTGAGCGTAGAAGTCGCGCAAAGCATCGGCAACCAGGAGAGCATCACGAAAGGCCTCTGGACTTGACCAGGCAGTTGTGGAACTAATGAGCTGCGAGGGGGTCCCGCCTGAAATAAACAAAAGTGAATCAGACTCGGGGTAACACAGATGTTAGTTCACTTCTGCGATAAATGTGAAATGTACTCTTTGAGATGGGTGTATTGCTATGCGATTTGTCCTTGTGTTGCGGTGACAACCGCGTATCCGAAGGTGACCAATCACGAGCAAAGGCCGTTGCACCGAAGGTCATTCCGTGCCATAGACTCGATTTCGATTGGCCGAAGGGAAGAACAAAGGTGTGAATTATCCCCTGAAGGCACGCTAAGAGCTGGATAGTGTAGTCCGGTGGATATCCCCTGAGCCTAAACACGAAGTGAAGATAAATTTAAACAATCCCCAGTCTGGACAGAAGATAAGACATAATCAAGAGTGAAATTCACCCAGATGGTGCCTCAGAAAGCATTTGTAGACCAGCCGAGAGCTGCGTCACGGCAAGATTGATGAGCATCGGCGTAGCCGTTCCCCAATGAACGAGACTTCCTCTCAGGAAGCCGAACCACGTCGGCTGAAGGTCCAGACGTCCCCCGGGCATCACACCGACTCTCAGCGTGTTGAGCAGGAGTGTCTGAGTTGCCACATGTCTCAAGCCATGTCTGCTTCCAATGAAACGCGAGATTTGCAGTGCTTGAACACAGAGAGGGGGATTGAGGGCTTCGAGGGAATTCAGGACGACGCTTGGAGAGTGGGAGACGCTGGAGGGGCACCATGGAAGCGCTCCAGAAGGTGGTGATGATGCAGGGGAAGATTTTGGGGTAGACGCGGTGTCTGAAGGAGGTGTCTTTTTAGGAGGATTTGGAGAGGGAACTTTAGCCCCTGCTCGAGTGGAAGTTGGAGTCGCGGTGTTGGAAGAGGAGGCGAGGGTTGTAGAATGGATCGATGAGGAGTTGAAGGGGGAAGTGAGCTGGAGGAGGTTCTCGGTGAGTCGAAGAAGACATCCCAGCTCAGTGGAAGTGTTGTCGGTAGCGGAAGAATTGGATTTCAGGAGGCGTAGACAGAGGGGAAGACTGCTGCTGTCATCGGCTGTTCTGAGACTGAAAAAGCAAATAGAACAAGTCTAATTACTGGTGCACGGGTAGTCCCGGAACACTAACTAACACCATGTTGTTGTGAGAACAAGCTGAGACGCACCCAGGTCAGCCCAAATTTAGTCTAGCAGCTACACCTGAAAAAGTTCGAAATTCTTCAGAAGGACAACAATTGCCGCACTCAAATTTGATCATTTTTTTAGCCCTTATTTGTCTGATCCTCAAGGTGATCGTACCTTTCTCTCAAATGCGCCATTTCGGTTGTGGTGGCCAGACAATGGAGAACGGCCTGCGATAGTCCGGAACGCTGAATCAGGGCACCGATCCAGGCTGTTCCAGACTCCTCCAGGACTCCAACCAACGCCGACATGCCAGAGTCCTCCTTGAACACCTCCAAAGAGCCCTTGCGTGCCTCAGACGTAGGTGAAAGGACTTTGGTGAGTTGTAGGAGCCTCTACAAAGACAGGGAGTCAGGTGAGAGCCAGTTTTAGGCAGCTGAGAGTTGGGAAAAAACCGTTCCTCACCTCAGTGATGAGCTGTAGCACCTCGGAGGCAATTAGACGGACACTGGCGTTGGCAGCAGCCGCAGCAGAGGAAGAGGTCCCACAAGGTGGCATTATGGAGGTTAGGAAGATGAGACAGACAAAGACAAGGACGTCGAGGAGAGAGGGGGTGCGGAGGGTGAGGACGGCGTTGATTTCCTCCATTGTGGCGTCCCGTGCAAAATCGTCAGTGCCACCCGACATGAGACAGCGACAGTGACGTGCCAAGAGGTCGGGAAGGCCTACGAAAAATAAATATGAAAAGTAAGTAATCGCAAGTACCAAAACATAATAAATTAATAAGTAAGGCCGCTCTTGATACTAAAAACACCACGGTTTAATGCAGTTAGTGAGCTTGGTCTTTGCGCTAGCGGCTTGCCCAAGTCATTTAGAATGCAGTTCCAATGTGGGTCCAATTAACAGACATTCAACCGAAATCTCTTGCGTATTTAAGAATCGCAAACTATATCGCTACACAAACTCAGATAACCCGTCTTTGCAACATTTACCCCATAAAACAGCCTTATTAAAATTCCCCGTCCTACCAAAGTGAAATGTCAGTGCACTAGCGGCTTACCCAGATTGACCAGAAACAAAACTTATTTTACATTTGAAAATCGCTATATAGAGATTGATTTTTAAAGATAAATCGACTTGCGTCTGATGTGGATACAAACTTTTTTGTCATTGGTTTTGGGTCTACAAACTTACTGGTTCCAAAGATCTGTGGAAATTCACAAGCCGATCCAAAGGGCATTCTCTCTTTCAGCGTTGAAGGTCCAGAAGCCGTCGGTGTAGCAGCCAACGCCAATACGAACATGACGCCAACTTCAGAATCGTGTCGCAAAATCGATCGCAGTCTCGAGAACGCGTACATCACCTGAAAGAGGGGAGACAGGACCTTAGATAATTTGGATGATTCTAACACACCAACCAATAGAGAACAGACAAACCAGACATTGGAACTATAAGTAATTTTTCAAATCTCACCTGATTAAAGTCGTACTGGTGGAGATAAACGAGAAGATGCTCATGGACTGGAAGAAGCCTCACCGGTGATGAAACTGCAGAAATAAATCAGATAAGGTGTTATTTGATTTATAAAATATCATGTCACTGCATAAAAAAGCCATTTTAAGGGGTTTAAACTCACGAAGTTGATCGAACGTAGAGAGATTCAGCTCTGCCTTAGTCGAGTCTCCATTTGATCCCAGCATTTGCGATAGGAGAGCTGTACAATTCAAACCAGATCACAAGTCATTGGAAACCAAACCACCACTTAAGACGACGAAAGACAATTCGAAGCATTACAGGCATTTTTTTGACATTTGTGCTACTCAAAGCGAAGCCACGGTTTTACAATTACAACACCGCGTTGGTAGGCAAGAAAGAGTGTTTTTTTGAGGTGCGTAAGTGCTGCAAACTCACCTTTGCACCGCGTATTGGCTAGCAGAGACAAATCAATAACTCCAACGAAAAAAAAGCCAATCCCACCACCCCAAAAGCCAATCAGATCGTTAGGACCCCCCAACTGACCTTGAATCACGTCCCTGCGAGCCCTGTTGAGCGAAATCTGCTCAGCTTCAGTGTTTGTATTCCCGTTTGCATTTCCGGCCTTCCTATTGGTGGAGGACTGAAGTCGTGTCATGACATCAACGGGTCGATAAGTCTCGTCGAATACGTCCCCCTCAGTCGCCGCTGCCTCCCGTTTCTTGTCGCGGCGACGTCTGCGAAGCATCAGCTGGGCCAAACGCCGTCGTGTACGCGGTGTGGCTGACCCAGTCTGCTTTGATTCGGCCGTCTACCGACAATAAAACGCCTCAACTACTTAAAAAGTATAAGTAGGTAGTACTTTAAACTCATCAGGATACCTGAGAGTTAGAGGCGGAAGCGGTATAGAAGTGGAGTTCTCCAGACGGAGAACCACCAGAAAGCGCACAAATGTTCCGGTCGTACTCCTCGTCCTCTGCATCGCCTTCATCGGCGTCGTAGAAGTTGTCGTCGCCGTCGTTGAAGTCACCAGTTTCGGCGTCACTATCAAGGTCCCAGAAATCCGATTCTGAGTCGTCGTAACCCTCATCAAGTTCTGAGTCCTTTTTCGATGCAGCGGAGTCGAGAGCATCGACATCGGAGCCGTCTGGGTTACCTGATAGAGAGGTGACAAGGAGGAGGATTAACTTGACGATGGAGTGTTCAGAATACATTTTCCAAATGATTTAAAAAAATAATCGATGAGAGGAATCCCACAGTTGCCTGTAAATCCCCCCGAATTACCATCAGCAGTAGGCGGAGCGATGTGACCGGCTCTGAGTCGCTTCTCCCTCCTCATTCTCCTCCTCAACGCCCGTTGAATGTGCCGTCGACGTCGACGAATCGACACGAGACTTGTGCGCGCCGTGGTTGGATGGAGGAGAGTGGCAAAGATCGGTGCCACGACTCTTCCCACCTGTCCCTCAGTTAGGACAGTGGCCAACCACACCCGAGTGGACCTTCTGATCGCCTCTTGACAACTCCTGTCACCTCCCGACGCGTTTGACGTCACCTTGATGGAGGCCTTTTCCTTGTCTGGCGATACACGGCGTTTCGACGGCGAAGCCAGCTCGAGGGACCGGCGTTTGGCGGATTTCGGGGGAGTAGCATCAGAAGAAGTCGTCATCGTCGTCGACGACGACTCAGGGAGATTGAGTGCATCGCGGTAGAGTAGAGAAGCAGACTGACCCGGAGAAATCGATTCTGTCTCGTCCAGGTTATCCAACAGCAGAAGTAGACACCTACAAAATGGTAAGGGAAGCCTCTGTTTAACTGCTCTTCCACCTTAAAAACCTAAAACGTGTTTTTTCCCAGACGTAGTTCTGCCACTATCACGGAGGAATAACTAAACACTAGGCAGTGCACAGACGAATCGAAAGGCAGATATCGAGCTGAAACAGTCGTGCTTTAGGCACAAAGCCCTTACCGATTGAACGCAGCGGAGTTGGAGGCTCCATCGTTACTAACCGGAGGGAGACGCATGGCGGCCCTCCGCCAACCAGCCAAACCAGACGCGTCTAGACCGTTTGAGGTAGAAGAGCCCGTCCTTGTCGACGTCTGCAACTCCTCATCACCGCGAGACACTGACGATGAAACGCGATGAAGCAGCTTCCACAGGAGACTGAATCGAAGCTGGAAGTTACAGAAGGAAAGCACTAACGAACAGACTCCACAACTATATTAGGCCATTCCATAAGTCCTGTCCGCTTTTAACTCTTAAAATTTGTGGTTGAATGAATTTAAATGTCCAGCGTACGTGAGCGGTTAGTCTCAGCTTCGCGTCGGAAGAGAGCATCTGTGTGAGGAAGAATTCCTCCACCAGGGCTTCTGTGGATGTCCTGTTGGATGCCAGTAAGAGCAGACGAATGAGGAGTGAAGCGACGTCTTCAGCGACTGAGGCGTTGTCAAGGAAGAACCACAGCGATATTCCTGAGACCTGGTGGAAAAAAATGATCAGCATTTTAGGGACTGTGATGACATCATTACTAATAGAGCCAATCAAAAGAAGGCTTCCAGGCCTCTGAGACATACCGGGAAGAATTCCAACGTCGAAGCAATGTGCCAGAGGGCGTCAGGAGTGAGAACTGGAAGGAGGAGACGACTAGAAGGCCGGGAGTGCTTGTCGTCTGTCGAGGACCATCCGTGGATGGAGGTGGAGGCTTCCACGAGGTCGAGAACCGTGTGCAGACAGATTGACTTGATGTCAAAGTCCGCGGAAAGCGCTGCAGCTGCCAACAGGCATGCCAACCACTCGGGGAGGGCTGTGGTGCAAAATAAGTGCCTTTAGATTCGTCGATAACAAATTGGAAACTACAAAACGTCTACAGTAATACCTCGGAGTAAGAATACTACTTTTAATGATATCTTTCTACCTCTCACATGCCATTCGTTGGCTGATTTCGAAGAAGTATGAGATGTACTACTTTTAGAAATAAGTGAATCGGCGCTCAGAGAACTAACCCTGGTGACTCATCTCTTTCGCTATCCCTATCTCACTTTTTCCTGTCAAATTCATCAATGCAGCTAAACAAGACATCGACTCACGGCTTTGCTGTGTACCATCACTGCAAAAGAGTTGATTGAAGTCCACCTCAGTGGGATTCGTGGAGGGAATGAGTGGAACGTTGCACATTTCCACCACGAGACGACAGAGTTGACCCAGAAGGTCCACCACAGCTGCTCTCTCGTTCTCCGATTCTGTGGAGGGCAGGAAATCGTGAAAGTCCTCCTCCAAGTCATCCAAAGGAATACCGTCCTGATGTCGACGACGAAGGGTTTCGAGGCACGAATCAATCTGGTCAGGAACCAAAAGTTAATTGGTTATAATTTCACCGAAATATTTTAAAGAATACCAAGAGGAGCCCTCAAACAGTGTTTTCAAGCACAGAGGTAACCCGACTTTCCCCATCTGAAGCTAATTCACACATTGCAGAGACGAGTTAAAAGTCAGATAGGTCCTGCACCTGCCAAATATATCACCAGAGAACCCTAAAACAGGAATTTTTTTCGGCTTATATTACGGGATCAGAAGTTCCAGTTGGCGCGATCGTAGGATTCGAGAGGAACCGCTTGAAGAACGCCGCCAGGAGCCCACGAATGTCTCCCACTACCGCGGCAATGAGCGTAGTCTCCTTGTTTCGCTGCATGATGACTGCGTCTGAAGACGAAGAGGTGGCCGTATGGCCTGCTGTCACTGCACGGGGAGTCTCAATCATCGATTGGTCCAGCATTGTGGCCATATGCTGTGATTGGGTGAAAATAATATGGCAAACGATTAGTTCTCTCTTATCCTGATTGGTGGAAATAATAGTTCAAAGTGAGTAGGTGATTAGAATAGAATCTCGGGAATCGTTTCTGTAATTCTATTGACAGAGATAAGTAATTTTGAGGCTAAAAGAGGTCGAAACCAACCTCCTGAATCTGCCCAATCAGGAGTTCTATCAGCTCCACCAGTTCGCCAATCTCAGCCAGCGACAACGTGTCCATCCGCTTCCCCATCTCCGCACAGAGACCCGACACCATCTTCGGCAGATGACAGCCTCGCACTTCAGGGTACGTATCGATCGGTAGGTGCTCCACCAGGAAACGCACTGCCCGCACCCACCCCTCGGTGACAAAGAAGCGCGCTTGAAGGAAGGGCCACAGGAAGTGCGACTCGAGGTTGGAGAAGAAGAGCTCGGCCTCTCGCATGAATTCGGCCTCCGTGGGAGCGTTGAGAAGGCCTGTGGAGCCGCGACGCCCCCCGGAAACCTTGGTAACACCGCCCGGGCCGACAGTTGCATTGGCGCTGGCGTCGTAGAAGAGATCGCTGGGTGTGCGGTATCTACCGCTGCGGTAGGAGTCGTTTCCGCGAGAATTGGTGCTGCCGTTTGAACGACGGGACAGTACACCACCGGCAGAAGCGTCTAAGCAACAAAAAACGCACAAAATGGTACTTCTTATAACACTGTACAAACAGACAAGGGTTCAAAGGCAATATACTACTTTTCTTGTTATCAGTAGTTCAAACTGCCAATTGGCTAAAAGCCCACTTTGTTTCCGTAATTTATTAGTTCCCTGAAAAATTTAATTTAACATTTAATAAACCCACATCTAGGTTCCATAATTTATAAATTTCTTAAAAAACTGTATTTATTTCATTTGCTAAAAACCAAATGAAGGGGTTATCGTGTCCACCTTACCAGATCGATACCGGTAGGTTGAAATACTACTTAGAATCATCAGTAGTTTAAACCACAGAGCCAATAACACTAATCGCCTCCACAGTTTAAAAATTCCCTATAAATGCCAAATGAAGGGGACTTTTTCCGATTAAATGTGTCAACCAATCGGATGGCTCCACGTACATGACTCAAACTGGGTGAGCATTTCCAGAGTCTGCTGTGGAATCGCTGAGTGTCGATTCCTCAACTCTCCAGGCGATGAGGTGGCGGAATTCGGGGGCGAGGGCTTCTCGTCCACTCCACCACCACCACTGATCCGCTGCAGTCGGTGGTACATTCGGAGGGTGAAGAAGATGAAGTCCACCAGCACCTGTTCCACCAATAGAACACCGATTTCCGGTCGATTGAGGAGACCGCTCATTAGACGAAAGGGTCGGAAACAGGAGCTGCGGTCTAGACAACGAAGAAGGACATTATGGTGGCCTCTGAGATTTGAGGGATAAATTTTTTTATAAAAACCTCTCTAGTGAAGCCTTCAATCGATACTTTTGGTCGAAAAAGGCTCGACTTACTTCCAGACTGCCCGTCAGCACCGATTTGGGAGACGAGAGTCGACTTGAGGATGCCTTGGAGGGCCTCTTTGAGCACTTGCAGACCGAAGGTCTTGAAGTACTGCAGCTGAATCGCCGTGTCTGAGTCGTTGTTATTCTACAATTTATGAAAGAAAAAGAGAGTTTATAAACAAACTGATCGACCAAGGTGAGCTTGCGTCGTACTCCCTCAGGGCAGCCAAAGAAGCTATAAACAAATGCCGCTTGTGCGTCGGTTTGGTGCTTAAAAACATGCCCTACAAAGTCACGATTTGACGGAATGTTGAGTTTAACAGAGTCACAAAACACAATCAGGCCACTTTTGGCCATCAGAATAGTTGAATTGTACCAATTGGAAACGTTTTCCCATCGACAGTAGGTAGACCATTCACATACTACTTAAAATCAACTATGAGTAGTGTGTTGAATAACAGGATTTTTTTCAGTTCGACTCCCTCAGCAGGTTAGATGTGATTTCCACTCCTCATCTTGGAATTATCTGGTTTTTTTACTTTCCTTTCGTCTAAATAGACCACACTCTGCGCATACTACTCATACGTCAACAACGTCACGTCCACACATACTACTTATAATTACATTTCAGTAGACACTCACCAGGCTATTGGTTTGCAGCAAAGCCAGTCTGGCCGTGGTTGTGGCTTGCTGTGCCGCGTCCGGATACTCCACGGGCTGCGAGCCCAGCAGCCAAATGAAGAGGCGGCGATTCAGCGAAGCGTCTTTGCGCATCAGCACAGCCAGTGCCGCTGTCACTAGGTCACGCATCTCCGCGGTGGAAATGCAGCCCTCCAGAGGGTGATAGCTGCCCGATAGGGGTGGGGTTTTGCGGGTCTTTGAGGAGGCGGTGGTGGTGGTGGCTGTTCCAGAGGCCAGATGGACTGGCAAGGTGAGGATAACGAAGTCCAACGTGTCGCGTTGAACCAGGACCACGGTGTCACCGAGGAGACAGCGAATACTCTCGAGCTACAACAGGGCCGGACAAAGGAATGATTAAGAAGAGGAAGAGGACGAGGTAGCTATAAATAGTCCTCCCATTGACCACTCGTTCATTTAAAATTTGAGGAGCCTCAATGTTTCCATCACTTCTGGGGCCTCTGACGATGAATTTTTATCATGAAGAAGAGGAAGAGAACACTGTGAGTCACAGTAGTCGTTAAGAACCACTCATGACCTCATATGATCAGAAACCCCTAAAAGTTCATGTCACGCAAAACCGCTGAAAATGAAACCTCTGATACAGGCTAATGGGGTTTCTATCCAACTAAGAAAAAAGAGATAGCCAAAACTACAGTTTTGGTTTAAAACCAGAATCACCCGTCTACTTATATCCACTTAAGTAGAATACAAACACAGGCACCTTGTGGATAGCTATAGACATCGACCTAATTTTTATGCTTAAATAACGCGTAATTTGATTGACACCCACACAGCAAAATGGGGTTGTTAAAAGAGAAAGTGTGTGGGAAGAGTACTCACCAGTACCGGAGTGGATGTTCCAAAGAAATCTGCCTGTGTGGACAATGCTCGGCGTTTGTTGAAGTGGTTCAGAATGTAAGCAGTCCCAAAGTGGCGAACTGACGGCGCTTTGATGAGAACCTACGAGAGACAATGTTCAGACACAATTATCGATTAACGTCGTAGAGAGTTGAAGGGCACTTGGATCAAGAGGATTTGAGGGAGCCATTGATTTATTGTTCAGTTCTTCTCCATAATTGGTTCCTTGGAAATTAAACTACAGCAGTTGAAAGCAGTGAACAGAAAAATCAGAAAACCGAAACGGAAACCTTCACTCTCTTTTTCGTAGAAATACTTAAAGCACACACACATCCGCTAAATATTCCCATTTCCAAATTAGCTCAAATTTCATCGTGCAACCTTTACACTTGACTGGAACATAAATTGGTATTTTAAGCCTTAAATCCAAAAGCACACGAGTCAATTTGAGATCATTGTCGCGCTACCTATGAATCGAAATGACTCACATAAAGTAAACACCTCAACAAATGCTCTTTCGTCGAAGGAGAGGGCGGCACAATGCCATAAATATGAGAGCCAAAATGGCGTAGGATGGGGAGAAAGATTAACAAGGCGGAATTTTATTAAAAATTTTTGAAATCGGGTGACTAACCTGCCACAAGCAAGTGTAGAAAAATCCAGATCCAACGACCTTGCAGAACTGCTCAATAATGCTGTTTCCGCGCTCAAAAAACTCAGATCCCTCTTCGAGACCAGGCAGAAGACCCTGTAAACACAGAATAAACACGTTTGATCTATTTTCGGTAGGTGGTTATTTATATATGTGTAGTGAATTCAGCCACCTGTAGCAAACCAACGAAAGAGGTTCTCAACTTATCACCGAGGGGGAGGAAGTAGGTTTCGAAGATGTTGAAGAGAATCGGTTTAACTGTCATGGCGGAGGGACCAAGCAGACCAAATAGACATGGTCCATAAATGCCAATATCTGCTGCCAAGTTAACAGGGCCCATTACACGAAATATGAGGTCGAAGCATTCCAGGGTTTTGACGTGAACACCGGGAGGTAGGGCTGGATGTAGGCACTGAGCGAGACGCTTGCCCAATAAGCGTTTCTTGGGAATCACATCATAACGCTCGTACTGTTGTATCAGCTGAAATGGTTATCAAAGACGCAAAAATCGCCAAAACTAAAGACCAAATTACCAAACCGAACAAATTGATATAAAGTATTCGTAATTTTTAGCTAGAATAGTGATAATACTTGCCTTCATAAGCCGAACAAGCGAGGAAATAAGATCAGCCCATTCATTCGATGATTCAAACGACTTGAGGCACTTATCAATTGCCACGGAATACGATCTGTATTTTGAGTCCGATTCCAGGTTTATCTTTTTACTCATTTTTTATACAATTAGCATGAGTCGTTAAGTGTATCTACTAAGATTTTAACTGTGCAATGAGGCTAGTTGCTCTAAATTTAGCAACAGGCTAAGTGCAACGTTTCTGAAGGACGAGTGGATGTTGATTACCTGATTAAACTAGTAATATCATTAAAGTATTATAGCATAAAATAAAGTTAACTATATGTATTATTTAGTTGAAAATGATTGCTTGTACCTTAATTTATCTTTTAATGTTTAGTTAACTTCTAGCAATTCCACTTAAATGGAAATCACCCAAATACATAGAACATTCGTAAACTGTGATTTAAATTACTATTTTTATTAATATATTCAACGCAATTTTGTTTCGTTTACCGTTTTATTTCCAGTGGACACCTTTAGTTCTACTTATTTCCTTCAGGCAATTTGAAGTAGTTGTATAGTGCCACACTGTCAAAAATGCTATTTTATCATGTGTTTTCGCTTGAGGCAATGATTATTCATCCTAGTTTACCCTTTTATTACATGCTGTTAGTTCTATAAGTCACATTCATTAAAAAATATGGAGTGCACAAAGCTTCCTAAGCCCCTAAATTATTAAAGGAATAGGTATTGTTAAGCAAGAGCGCTTGAACTGACTATGTCACAAATGATCATTTCACATCCTTTTGTATCAATAATTTATGCTTAACAATCATAAAAATGGATAATTTTGTTATACATTTTATTTGTTTGATGTGATTAGAGAACCCAAGACTTGATCTTTTACGTATACGGAAGCCTGATAAACTTAAGAAATCTGCGTTAACTCGAGCACTTCATCCAAGTTTAGCCAACGACAAAGATATCAGATATAAACAAAAGTGAAATTTACTTGGTAAATAGGAAAATGAAGGAAAAAACCTCAGTTAGGCTAGAGCAAGTCACTTAACATAGGTCCTAGTAGTTTGGCAACAGACAAATTTCAATGTGTAAATGCATTGACTTGTTTGATAAAAAAATGTTTGGTGGCATGGTCAATAAATTGCGCACTGAAAAGGATAGAGAGTTTAATGATCTAAGATAGCAGCAATCACGATTTCGTTACTTTAATGTTACCATGTTAGGTTGTTAACCTAAGAGTACCATCACACCTCTAACCTGGGACTTCGACTTCGACACATTTTCTTGAACATCTCTCTTAGAAACACTCTGAGGCGGACATTTCTCTCCAGTAGTGAGAACTCTTTTATATCTAATCCGAGTTTATTTGCAGTGATAAATATTTTCGAACATGTCCAGGCTGTTTCCTCTTCATGTAGTCTGTTGTTTTCACTATTTCCATAAAATTTAGCAATATGCAGATTTACTTATAATTTGGAAATAACCATTCATTGCCCACGCTTTAATTTATGCATGAATTAGCCCGTCTTATATCACTCTTTAATAAACAATGCCTGTGGACGAATATGAAAGCGGTTTGCCCCAAAACAAGGCTCTCGAAATCACACAATTTGACCAAATTAGTTAATTCTTCAGAGACAAAGCCTTCTAAACCGGAGGATGGAGGATTAACACACAACCATACGAAAAAACGAACAGCGAAGCAGCCAGCGAATGTGGTGAAAAGATGTTGCCACTTGATAAGCCATGCTATTCTAGACAATGGCTTTCTAATCGATTAAATCTAGGTTCAAATATTCCTCGCCATCCTGCTCAACAGACTCCATAAGAAATATTCAACTAATAAGGGGAGAATTCAACCCATGAATTTGAATCTGGTAAAAATTAGGAAAAATAGAAAAATGGTTTATTCCCTTTTTAAGTGGAATTTCCTACCGACCTATTGGTTATTAAAGCTTTTTAAAACATAAAAAACATAAAACAGTGATTGAACAAAGTTGTGGAAACTCCTAGTATTTTAGCATCTCAAACTTTTAAAATGTTATAAACTATAAAACCTCGACATATTTTAATGCTCCTTATTTATTAATTTTATTTAATACTTTTAGTTTAAATGAATTCTTGTTTATATATTTAAATAAGAGTGGGTTATGACCTCATAAAAGTGGTGGACTTCTCGAACTTTCAAAGATGCTGTCTCCAGAGGGGAACACAGTGAATGTAGAACACTTTCAAGTACTGAATGTAATCACCAAAGATGAAACTTGAATTACCTAAGTTGAAGAACCGCCAGCCGGGTTCAAGTTCACGGTTTTCGTGAAGCTGGCACCCTAACACTCAAAGAACAGGGAGATTAGTTAACTATGTAGACAGCATTTGATTTGATTAGGAAAATGCACCCGCAATTTCATCATGAAGATGACCTTCGAGAATTTTGATTGGAAGTGCTTCGAAATCATCAAAAGGAAAAATGAAAAATTAAAATATTTAAGTAATCATTTGCACTTGTATTTTGCATACTTTTTATTTCAACATTTCAAAATGAGTAGTTGTGGGAATGTATTTAGTGGTTGTATTTTAAATAAATACAACAATCACAAATATATGCGCAATATTGTGTCTGTTAATGTGAGTTATAAGCATTTTAATTTAACAATATAAGGCACTTAAAATGCGCAATTAAAATCCTGTGCCATCATTTTCGTGAGTGCGCCTCAAACTAACTTTAGGCAATCGGCATTCGAAGTTGAATTCTGTAACAATTGCATGATGTTTGTTGATTTTGATCAGACGTGAGATGCTTTAATATTACGCTATTTAAAAATACGTTTTGGAAAGTATTAACATCTCATTGTCATTCACCCAGTGATGAAAGACACAAGCGTTAAATCAAACCACTGAAAAACACTTTTTTAACTAATTAGAGAGTTATTTGGCTCGATAAGTTATTTTTAATAATTCCTTCATAAATACTTCTATATTTTCTGTATTTTCGCAGTGACCTGCCACTTTTCTATCCACTGATGCGACTGTTAGAGTTTGTAAGTCTAGTATTCTATTTAAACTAGAAAAAGGAGATGCTTTTGTTTAGGTTTTCAAAAAGCAAATTCATTTTTAGAACTGATTTAATAGTTCGGAATATTATCTCAAAATAAGATATGTTTTTTAAAATCCTTAAAAAAAGATTAATTGTTGATTTTTTTGTACATTTATTGCAAAAACATCATATACTCTACATATGCACATTCTCTTCACATTTTTCTCGCCTAAAAATATTTCCATGTTTCATTAATATTCTATATCCGTCCAAGAACTCCGTTAGCTAGGTTAGATGGGTGCGTTTTTATTAATATATAATAATGTTTTAAAATCTTTTAAAACTATTTTTAATAACTTAAATATAATGAAATTTCGCGAATAGGCCTCAAAAATAAAAAATTCCAAATTTTAATCTGATAACGTCTCTCCAAAAGTTTATCAGTTTTAAATTGATTCCCTTTGTTTTAAATTTAGCTCATCATTCAATGGGACCCTTAAAGAGCTCTAGTAATTATTACAGGTGATAATAGCTGTGATGATAGTGATAATAATAGTGATAATAGCTGATAATTGCTTAGAAGATTCTCCTAATACTTCGAAAGATTTGCTTATTAACATATGATTAGGTGTGGGAAGTTTTAAAGCTTCTAAGTGGTTAATCTTGCCAAGAAATTATAACGCGCAATTCATTTGTGAATGCCGAAACGAATTCTTAAAAATTCTATTAAAAATTTTATCAGTTGTTTTAAAATATTGTCACAAACCACACTTGGATCGGATTATTGGGATACTTCGGTATATATAAACCAAAACCGTATATTGGTTCTCTAGGTTCTAGAAGAAACCAACGTAAACCTTTAAAAAGCCTTTTTTGGATTCCTTTGACAATTTAATTTACGTAAAAGCATTCACACGAGCAGGATATCCTTTTATAGAATCTCATAGCATTAGTGAAGTCATCAGGCATACAGATCTTTGCGAGAGCTTTAACTTTCCTAGGAAAATTGCTGACTAGTGGCGTTCAGTTAAATCAAGCAAAACTTAATTTTATTTCGGTTTTTATTCGGAAAATGCCTTTGCAAGCAGTATAAATTAAAATATAGTTCGTTTAATTTTAGTTCAATATAGAAGGGTAAAATTTGAACAGAAGTAACTTTATGTAAGTTGCTTGTTTCAGATACTTTAACGACGTTCGCAGAATGGTGGTGATAAATACTACTGGACTTTGTCGAACTCGCCAGATTTTAAAACGACTATGAACTTTTAGCAAAGGGTCAGCACGTTGAGAAAAACGCAAATTGCCAGTGCTACAAAAGTCACCCGATTATTCAATGACAGAATAAAATAACTAAATGTTCCTTATGTATTTCAACATTTTATTTATTAAATTGCCTTTAAATTTTTATAAACAAATCAAAAAATATTACTTTTATTCAGCTTCTTAGTTATAATACCACGGACACAACCATCACTAAAACAAAATGAAGAAAAAATTATAAAGAAGATCAAAGTAAAGTAAAATTTAAAAAATAGAAGAAAATATTCAAAAATGTTCTTTAAATGTTAACATTTTTAAGTATATAAAGCCTGTCCTGTTCTCATGCGAACTATTAAAGTTCAGTGGGTGAATGAGTACATTGACATATGATTGGTCGATTGATTTATCCAATGAAATGCAAGCATTTCCAGCACCGCCTCATATAAAATGACCTTAATATGGAAACACGCCTCGAAGACCAAACAAAATCTCTCAACTTGTGCATTAACTAATTGAAATGTACATTGTAAGTAGAATTAAAAATTTTAATTGTGTCATTTCATTTATCTGTATTTCGAATAATATTTTTCATTATAGATAAGTTTCGTGTGCATATGTATCCTTGTGGTGGCTGTTCCACCTAGTGAATCAGCTGAACTAGTAAGTTTCGATCCAAAAAAATATTTTTTAAACCGGAAATAAGAAAAATTATTTTAAATATTCGCAGAGTAACTACTGGGCGCATTTGCTTCGTGGAATATCAAAAAACGAACCAAAAGTTGGAGAAAGTAGGTCTCGACTTGCATGTTTGAATTTCAGTTCTCGCACTGATGCAGAAAGTACTCGATTTTAAATCGCTTTCGTAACAAATTATATAAATTTATTGCACTTAAAATTTTTTGACGGGGAAGATAAAAATTGTCGTTAAATATTTCTACTGAAGATTGGTTATATAAAACAAATTTAATGTTATGAAAGTTTTAATTAGTTATATTTAATCAATTACTGGTGTGAGTAGATGGGAGATATTAAATTCGTTTAATTAGTTTGAAGTATCCTTAATTGTACATTATTGAGCATTAAATGATTAAATTAATTGTATTATCATTATGTATAAACTGAATAAATAAACAAAAATTAGATGAATTAAAATTTTTGACATAAAGTAACAAATTATGCGTTGCCCACACCGTTTTACAAAGCCAAACTTCGTTTTTTTTAATGACTGGCTTATGATTTGTACTGGCCAGGATTGCCGTAAAAACGAAAAAATTTTTTATTTACTAATTCAAATTGACAAAATATATCCATAATTAAAAATGGCTAACATTTTCAGATGTCGGCATCAAAAATCCTGCCTTTTAAGTAAATTTGTGATTTTCTCATATTAATAACAACAAAGAGCCCTCAAATCACCAAAAACCAGATTAAATATGGAAGAGAAGTTTAATTTATATTTATACCTTCAGTTTTTTAAATCTGACTTTTATTTATTTGTTAAATTACATGTCTGTTGCTTTGCATAGATCTAATGAACTTCGAATCCTTTGCAATAAAAAACGAACAGCAGTCGCTTTCTGGGTAGATAGATTCACTTAAAAAAACAAAATATTCAGAAGCCAAAAAATTCAGTCATGTGTCAGCTAATAAAAACAGACATATAAAAGTCAAAAAAGACTCTGATCCAATCAATTTTACGATACACACTCATGTGGTAGGTTTTGTTCTAACTTTAAGAGCAGTAAAATGACCTCGTTAAAGTGGGAAAACATCTTTAGCAAAAATTGCTTTCAAATGTCAGGTGGTAGCCATGTTTGCAACTGGCTGCAAAAAGGTTATTTTACTAAAAAAACGGAGCTTAATTTAGGAAATTTAACATATAAGTTCCAGAATTTCTTTTCAAGTACTTAAAAATGGCAATGAAGTCTTATCTACAAAATAACCGGATATTTTAAATTAAAAGTAAGTTCTCTAGTCTCACAAATTGTTTGAATACATATTCATTTGGTTTTTAAATAAATGTTTAAATTAAATTCGACTGAACTAAGAATGGTAATAAAGAAGCTCACTTCAATAAAATTTAAAATTGTGTAAATTTATGTAAAATTTGAGATTTTTAACAGTTTTTTAAGTGATTTTAATTTAAATGTATTATCTTGGCTTTTTTATTAGCATAAATCATTTTATCCTTAACAACGACACCTTTTTGGCTTTTACCGACATCAGGAGAGTGACTGCTAACAGGTCTTGCCGGAAAGTGCATTAGTAAGCCATAATGGCTTTCATATCCAATAAAAATTATCTAATTTATTATATCTAAACAGCAATAAGAGAGCACTGTGGCCGAAACCGCTATCACACCGGTGGCCTGGCCAAACGCATCATCGGTGGAACTGAATCCCGCGAATTCGAGTGGCCCTGGCTTGTCTCAGTTCAACTCAAACCTGACAATAAGTCCGACCTCAATGGGGCAGTAAGTTTACTATTTAAAACTCCTTTTATTCACAATTGTTTGATCACTAAAAGAACCCGATTAAGTACCTGAAGTTTGTAATTCATTAACATAACTCTATTTACGTCCTAACCCTAGGTTGAATCATTGCAGCATTTTAAAAAGTAATCTAGCTTTGAGAAAAAGCACAAATGCTAATTCAATCCCCATATCATTTCTTTAAATAAACGGAGGTTTCGGTAGGTAATTTAGGATTAAAATCTATATTTCCGCATAGAAATTTAATAGAAACTTCAAAAGGACATTTCGGATGGTTATTTTTCATAATAAAATAAGATAAAACTAAATAAATTTACCTATGGGAAATTAATTAGCTCCTTATGGGCTCCATTCAACTTAAAAGTGTGGAAAGTATGTTTAAATTTGAAATGTATGTATTTTTAGTTTACTTGTCCGAATATTTTGGAACAGATTGTGCCTCTGGAGGTTTTATTTATAGACATAAAAGGGTAAAGCCAAATTTTATAGCATTTTGAACATAAATACTTTAATCTGCTTAAAAGTAATATAAATTTGAGAAAAATTGCGTTTTAGTTTTGATTCTGCTATAAGAATTATTTTTAGAAAACCGGAATATGTCAAGGCAATCCGTAGTTTTGTATTAAATAGTAGTACGGTAAATTGAAAAGGCATATCACATATAATACAAAAAAAATTTTCGAGATTTTTAATGTTTTGTTTTGACAAAACGAGTAAAGATTGCTGAATAGATCAAGCAGTAGGTTCAAGATTAAATATTTTTAAAAGCACAGTTATGGGATCTATTTAAAAACCAAATTTTATCTTTAAATGTTTTTAAATCGTTCAGTTGAATTTTAAAACCATTTTTAATTAAACATTGAATCTATTGAGATTGTCGTAAAATTAGTCAATTTTTGTAATACTATTTTTCCAATTCCATGAACCTTTTTCATCATAAAAATAATTTTTATTAATGAAGATAGTAGTTAAGATTTAATTCCTGGCATAGGAAATTAATGGAAAATAAAAGCAGAACTTCCACTTGAAATTAAGCAGATTAAACAACTTGCTGTCTAGATTATTTTACTTTAATCTTTGTAAAGATACATTTTTAGAATTAAATACATTTCTCATGAATAAGTTTCATTGCTAGGTTTAATTTTAAATCTTTGCATTCAAATATTAAAAAGTTAAATTTCTTATCTCAAACAGCTTGTAGTTTGGCTTTTCTAAATATTCTAAAAGTTAACTAAACTTATCTTATAACTTTTAACCATCAGACTGAATTTTTGGCAAAGATAATGCCATGATCTATTCAACGATTATTTAAAATACCCTTTAGAATCTGAAAATTACAATTATAAAATAGCCTCTTAAGAAAATTTTGGGGCTTAACTCAAACGTATCAATCAAGGCAATGCAACTGTTTGAAATTGAACATAAAAATAAGCATTCGCTTCTCTCTGAAGGCCATAATAATAAGACTTCGGTTTAGCAAAATCATAAGTATAATTACTTTGGGTAGCTGCGGAGCAAACCAACTGTTAAGAAAAATTGCGATCTTTTAAAACTCAAAAACAGTTATCATCATTTTGCAGCATTATTTTGGATTTAAAAAAAGTGTACTTCAGTTTTTAATTAAAGGAACAGGAAGTGATAAAGTAAATACCTAAAAATAGATTTACTTGTTTTTTAAGTGAAAATTTTGCAATTAGCCATCAAAAAACCATCAAGGCAAAGCCAAACTACTTGTATGGCCTACCTAAATAGAATATCTTAAAAACTGCTTGAATTATTTCAAAATCAAATTACAATATTGCGGAAAAATAGGTGATTTCGCTGAAACAAACCAGTATATATTATTGGTAAATCTTTCCACTTTTAACAACAATATAAACAATAAGACAAGTGCTACTAGGATGTCAGAATGCTGGTTTTATGCAAAATTGATTTAGTCAACTTAAGTTGCTTAAATTACTTTCTTAAAACTATGTCTTAAACTTCCAGTAATATTTATTTTATAAACATTTATTCATTCACAAGCCAGCACTTTAATAAAATGGAGTAAGCTAATATGCCACTTGCATATTAAGACTTGTTATTGAATTTATAATGAAAAAGTGCATTATGTGAGAAAGGTTAAAAAGTGTACTCTACCAAATTTTACGATAGATTATAAAATCTATCATAATTGTTGTATGTTAGTATGTGGCCGCCTCTGTTTTATGCCAGCATTCTATATAATTGCCATTTCCTACTTTTTTAATGATATTAAATCGTTTTAAAGAGGAAATTGTAGAAGCAGTTGCATAATTCTAATCAACTGTATAAGTGTAAAAGTTACCATTAATCTGCTTTGATTTACGCATTATTAATTGGTCCATGAAGGAAATGTAAAAATGCGCATTTAAATTAAAAACACCTCATTTAGACTACTTTTATGATATTTATATTAAAAAGAAAGCGTTATTGATCTAAATATGGTTTTAAAAAGTGCTCAAGCCTTTGTCTATTCAGTGTCAAGTTAAGAGCAATGAAACCATGGAAACACAGGCATTATCACATCTTTATAAATAACCAGCTATTTTAAGAAGGCTATTTAGGCTCAAACTGAAAATTTCATATTTTTTAATTAAAATTATTTCGTCAAGTCCCTGAATTTTCTTTTTCCAATTGATTAATTTGTCTCTTTTGGCAAGGAGATTTAAATTTTATAGTCTAACTTGAAAAATATTTACTTTAAACCACTTTCTAACAAAAGATATTATTAAAAAATGTAGCATCTCTGACTAAATAATAATGTCACTAATAAAATACGTCCAGATAAAATGAGTTTTTGTACAATCTAAAAAAATGGTTGAGATTGTTTTTAAAACGGCTGGAATCATTAGAATGCTCATTCATAAATGCGAAAAAATAATTTTATGTAATCTAGTTGATCTTGGTTGTATTATCTGCTAGAGCTAAAAAGTAAGCAAATTTCAAACGTTGCACAAAATGTATACTACAGTGTAAATAATCACCAATTTCTAAAAAAATGTTAAATAGTATGTATTTTTGGTTGTAAAATCCAACAGATTTAATAAATGCCTAGAAAAAACATTGGAATAATGAAAAGTAAACCATTTTATAAAAACACAAAAAAGATAATGTAAATCTGTTGTGAAAAATGTATTTGGCACTTGTATAAAATTCTTGCGCTAATATTCATAAATTTTTTCATATCATCGGAATCTAAATCAGAATTTGTTCAAAAAGGCATAAAATATACGAAAGCTAAAAGGTCAGTTTAATTTGGAATAAATGACTTAAATTTTTGTTATGGAATAAAAATTTACCTACTAAATGACCATACATTCAATCTTGAGTTTTAATGATAGACAAAAAACTTAAATTTTCTAGTAAATTAAAAAATTAGATTTAAGATCACTTTTAATCAATTTAAAGATTTCTGAACTGGAAAAGAAGTCTCGCCATCTTACCAAGCGTGGCGCCAACATTCGTGAGTACATCGACCAACTCATGGAGAATCCGGAGATGCTGCAGATGATAATCGAGCTGCGGAAATTGAAGGGAGGGCGACCTGCCGACAACGGACCTACCAGAACGGGTCAGCGAAAACTCGTGGGCCATATTTGTGGTGGATCACTGATCAGTGCCCAGTGGATCTTGACGGCTAAGCACTGTTTTGAGTGAGTACACAGACTGTTGCTTTCAAGAAAACGGAAATTTTGCTTTGAATCGACAAGATAAATCAGACATTGTTAGGCTTTGAAGCTATTTTTGCATCATTTAAGTGTTTAATTCAAATAACCACTTCAATTACCATTGTGGAGGTTCCAGCCATCTTCAAATATCTATTTTAAGAAGCCGCATTTTAAGAGATAACGTCCAAAAATAACTGAACCTAAAAAATTTTGTCAAGGTAGCCTCAAATGCAGTGGTCACCTATTCATTATGAGTGCTTGAAGATGGAATAATAATGACCTTTAGAGACCCTCAAAAGTACACGCCAATTATGGAGCTAAAATTTTTTTAAACTCAGACGTTTAAGACTTTTCTGATTCGTTAAAAATGAATTTAAAACAAACGATGTGTGATTATACCTACTAGCTATTAAAAATGGCAATTTACCGAGGCAAGACCGGAAGAATTTTAAAATAACCCTTCAATAAAGCACTATTGAAGTAATAAATTCGCAATAAATGAGAAAAAATTTTTGGTTTTGACTAAAAAAATCCAGTAAATTTTAAGAAGAATTTTTGTGTAGTGCAAAAATACCGAAATTTTTTTAAGTTTCGAGTGCAAATGCCTGAGTTATCCAAGGAAGGATACCACTAAATTTGTTGCAAGGTAATCCAAAAAATTTTTTGCAGAATTTTATGAGATTTTTTTTATTCAAAATACAAAATTCATAAAACAACTCCCTTTTTAAGGAAATTAATAAAAATTCACTAAAAGTATGGCCGGAATTACTTTAAAATTACCCTTTGATGCAAACGTTGTGGAAATTTAATTTTAATTTACAAGAAAAAATTTACCATTTTTATTCTGCTTTTCTAAATTAAATTTATAATTAATAAAACTCTTTTGTAAAAAGTTCAACTAAGTTTTAAAAAATGTATGCTTGCATTAAATTAACTGCGAGCACCATTAACCAATGTACATGAATTGATGTATTTTTGGTCCTCTATAAATATATTATATAAAAAGTTGATAAATATCTAAATAAATCAAAGTCGTTTTAATTTAAATTTTATTTTAAACCCCTGTAGTTTCCTATTTACTCAGCACCATTTTTAATTTCTGAGATGATTAGTTATCACATTTATGCAAAAGTCAATTCTAAAATTCGTCTTAAATTGTTCGCATAGCTCCTCGTTGGATCCGTCCCTTACAATGGATCCCTCACGACTAACGGTTCGAGTTGGAGAATACAACCTGCATAAGCCGGAAGAATTCCAGGTTGATCACGACGTGGACGAAATCTTCATTTTCCCATCTGCTGAAAGTGAGTTGTACTTATTAAAAACAGATAACTACTTTAATTCATCATTCAATTTCAGTAGTATGTCTGGAATAAATTCCTGGTAAACCTGGGAATTGAGGAAATCAGTTGCAGAAAATCAGTATCTGAATTTGCAAAAAGTTTTGGGCATTTTTATTTCCAAAATGTTTACTTCTGTTAGCAAACCTTTAGATTTAGAAAAAAACTTTTTCAATGGCATAAGAGTTTGAGTTTTCAATAAAAAGATGCATTTCTTAAATAAATCCATACCTTATCCCCGAATTTTCGATTATGTCATCAAAAAATAATTTATTTTAAATGTTTTTCTGCCATATACAACTATCTTGACATTCTGAGCCTGGTTGATATACTATATTACTGTATAAAGTAAATAAATCTACTATTTTTTCGTGTTATTTTTAGGACAAAAATTGCAAAACTCTATTTGGGACACCCTAATTTTTTATCCAGAAATATGCACCTTTGGCGTTTATGGCCCCGATAACACAATTAAAATAAAAATTCACAATTTATTCAGATTTCCATTTTTTAGCAAAAATAACCTATACAGAGGCTCTTGAAACTGTTATTTTAACAGCACAATTAAATTTTTAAAAAAATTTTAATTAAAATTTAATATTAAATAATTATTCCATCACTAAAAGGGATTAACAATAAGCTAAACCCTAAATGAAAACAAATTTTAGATAAATTCGCATTTAAAAATCCATTAATTTCACCAATATATTTTCAAAATCGCGAACTTCTTAATGAAAATAAAAGTACTTGTGTCGCCATTAAGTTAAATGTTTCCCACAGGAACCGAAAAATTTCACTGTTTTTTTAAGGTAGTAACGAACTGATATTTAAAAGTATTTTCAAATCAACAGTTAATCTAGACGACAGTGTTATGGTTTTTCAGCTGATTACAATCAGAGATACGGCAAAGGCGATGACATTGCCCTATTGAAGCTGAAGCATCCAGTGCGGTTTAACGAGAACGTGCGACCGGCCTGTCTGCCGTACCCAGACGAAAACTTTCAGAGCGGGACTGTCTGCACCGTCGCAGGTTGGGGGATCACGGCTGAAGGTGAGTCGGGCTATCGAAAATCAATAAACGGCAGTACTCAGTCGCCAATATGAGAAAGCCAGTACACTGTTTTTGGTTATTTATGTTAAACTGGTGTGTGCATTAACGACGATGTATTTAGTTTACTATTCCCCTTTAAAAAGGGTTTTCTATTCGAATTTAGAGTATAAATGTAAACAAACGATAGTAACGAAAAGGCAAAAATCAAATTGTAGCTCAAAAAGTTACAATTATTTGTTTAAAATGCCGACGTCAGTTCAGTTGTAGTGGCATGAAAATAGAGTCCGGTTTTGCGATTCACAGATTTTGCAGATTTACATTTTTCATAGGTTCAATTAGACCTGCCCAATTTTTAAATTTATAAGGGTTTTACGATTTTTAGTTAGGTCATATTTAGGTCGCTGTACGAACGATAAACAAGGAACTACCAAATAAATCGTATTTATTCTTCAAAAATATACACTTAGTTTCTATATTTTAAAATGTCTTACGATTTACGTGCCAACTGACTAAACGTAAATGCAAGCTTGTTTGCGTTTAAAAAAAATATGACCGATTTGTGGCAAAATATCACATATTTATTTGAAATGCGATTCTTTTATAGATAAATGAATCTATCGGAATTTCGAGAGAATGAAACCTTCCCTTTGGTTTAATTATAAAGCTCAGTATCCAAACACACGAAAAATTATTTAAAAATATGAAAATTGAAGCATCGTACCACAAAAATTAACTAACTTTATTATTTGTTTGTTTTTACCAAGTTTTCAAATTTTTTAAATTCAAAAAACCACGAAATAACGATTTAAATATTCTTCTTGAGTTATATTAATTGGGAGAAAATGATTACGCTAGTTAATTTAAAACAAAGAGTAATTTTATTTCCACTGAAATATAAATGTAGTTCAAGAGAATTTCTTAATTAATAATTGATTAAGTTATTTTAGTTTTCTGCCTAAAATGATTGCAATTTTAAAAGTGGAATGTAATATTTAGTATCGAACTCATTTCAATCATAGGTATTTTCTTTTAGTAAATTTTCGTAAAAAATACGGCGATTGTATTTGAAACGCATGCAAAACTGGACAATGTATTCTTTAATAATTTTTTTGACCAAATATCATATCATAAGATTGCTGTGTTATTTTATTGTTAAAAAATTATGCTCTAGTTTTAATTGGTGTTAATGATACATTAGTCTTTCAAAATTATCATCAAATTAGGACTTTTAATAAATGTCAATAAATATTCCTAATAAATATTTATATTGTTTCTTTTAAAGACTTCATAAGTCAAACAAACTAATTTAACAAAATGGGTGAATTTTGGGTTAAGAATATTTACAGTAGATGGTTGGTGGTCTTTATTTAAATTTGTTTAAGAGAAGGCAAACTGAAAGTCAATTTAAAGATGTTTGGTTCGAGATGTGTATTTTGAATACATCAAATATATTTATAACAAACAATTTCATTATTAAAGATCATTTTCGGTTTTCACTAAAGCAGATGCTAAGAAAATTGCAAGTTTTCACAAAACAGTCAGAATGTGATGTTAAATCATATAAATTAATTCAACCGGACAACCATTTTTTAAATGAATGACTTCAAATTTTTATTTTTAAAGATTTTTTAGATATGATTTACTTCATGGAGGCACCAAATGGTTAATTCAAGATGTGACCCGCATTTGGAGCAAATTTGTGACCAAATTTCGTCTTGAAGTTATAGAGAAAAAATATCTCCAATTTCTGAATAGTTGAATTTGGAATTGAGTTACAGTTTAGTTAAGTGAACTTGAAGTTGTATTTGTAAGCTAAAGTGTCATTTGGTCTGGAATAAAATTTTAAAAAAATAATTCGAATCCTATTAACCGATTCATTAATCAAGCATGTCACGTTTAAAGCAGACTTCAAGATTTAACAATGACAGAGCTACTCTCAATGAACGTTTCATTACAAGTTAAATTGTAACTAATCTTTAAGATAAAATTTAATACTGGGAAATTTAATTGTGAATTGTACTGGAAAAATTAATGTGTTTAAGTGAGAAAATTTAATTATTTAGATTCCGAAATTTCCCCAATCCTTCGACACATCGAGATACCTCTGATCTCCTTTGAGGAGTGCAAGGAAATCTTCACTCCTCTGATGCTCTTCGAACCGGATCTTAAAATTCTTCCCTCTTTTATTTGCGCCGGTAACTCAGACGAAATGGACGCTTGTCAAGTGAGTTAGTTGATAGAAATCATTTAAATTGAATAATTTGTTAAGGCTTAAATAAAGAGTAAGTAATTTGCACTTGATTGAGGTGATCCGGGATATTTTTAAACCTTTAATAGCTTTTAATTAGAAATTCTTCCTTAAAAATCCGATTGCCAAAAAATTGTTTAGATATATTCAAATTCATGGGTCCTCTTGTTCACAACTTCATGCAAGCCCTTCGTTTCTTTTGAACTAACCTAAACATATTTTTTTAAATTGTTAAAAATCCATCATTATCATTATCATTTTAGTACTAGAAGCGTTTTACACAGCGTTATCTCAGCCATATTGTTCCTTTTAGGATTAGTCAAAAAGTTAAGTCTGGTAGAAGAGCTTGTTATGCGCCAAAAAATAAAAACACAAAAAATTATCATTTTGTCAGCAAGGATTTTGAGCGGAGAGTCAGGTAATATAATAACTAAAAATAAAATAACCCTAGTTATTAGTAAAACATTTAATTTTAGCTACGGAGTTACAATTTTAAAACTAAAGTGTAAATGCTCCCTTGAGAATCATTATGAAACACTACATTTTATTTTCTTTTTACTATTTTTCGTCATTTAAAATCAAATTTTAGCTCGCAACTTTGGACCACGAAATATAGATGAAAATATCCATATACCAAAATTAGAGCCAAATCTAACTGCATAGACAAACAAAAATCCAAACTATTAAATTTAAAATATTATGCGTACTAACTCGGGTCTTGAGAAACAATAACGTAACCAAAAAATTTTAAAATTTTAATAAAAGTCCATGTACAAAACGCAACTAATCAATTTATGGCAAGATAGTTGTAAAATTATTCAAAAATCAGAGTTTAACAAATATTCTGGAGAGGAATTTGGTTTTAACTGATAATTGATTTCCAGTAACATTTATATTTTAGGTTAACGGAGAAATTTTTAATTCAGGTTTCAAAGTTATTTTAATAATAATTTGTTTGTACATTTACACTGGCAGATAAGAGACGGTTACTCTTGGGAATTAACTTCGGCAATCTATTAATAAATTACTAATGGAAACTATAAATATATAATTAAATTTAAATTTAAAAAGAAGTTATTTATGTGCAAATTATGAGCTTTGATCTGAACCGATATTTCGTTTAGGTAGAAATCTAATCCCGATCAATTTTGTAATTTTCATATTGATGCCTCATAAAGAAGTTAAAGATTATTAAATGATTGTTTTAATGGTTAGTTGAACCAACTGCTAATCAGCCATTGGTTAATTGGCACAGCAGGGAGTAATCCCATTGGTTGTTGCCTTGTTCGCGCAGTATGACTCAGGCGGCCCGATGATGTGTCGATCAGCAGTGGATGGTCAGTACATTGTGGTGGGCGTGATCTCCTTCGGTATAAACTGCGCCAGCGGCTACCCTGGCATCTATACGCGAGTGACCTCCTACCTAGACTGGATCCACAACATCACCTTCAACAACTAGGCTACAGCTAGACGTGTACTCACCTTCAACCCCGATTTCGATCGATTATGACACCCTCACCCACCCCTCCCCTTGTCTGTGCTTGAGTCTTTGTTGCATCACCTACTCATCATTAACATCATCCAATAAATGGTGTTCACTGATTCATTAAGAAACCGAAAAATCAGTAAAGTTGATAATCTCTCGGAAGGTGACCTTAAAAATGCATTTAAAATTTAAATTTAAAACAGTTTTGTCAGTTCAGGTTTTATTAGATGACTAAACGAAACTAGCGTCAGTTAGGTTCACCTTGCGTTACGGGTGTTTACAAAAAAACATATATTAAAAAATACGTGAATAAATTGTTTAATAGATATCTTAGAATATTAAAAAGTTCCATTTTTTAAATTCTAAAATTAACCATTTATTTTTGGTGTCTCTCGTTTAAGCAGACATACTTCTAATTTGTGAGCGAAAAAGAAGTTTTTGGTTTGTAAAATTAGTGATAGGACATAAATTTTAAAACCGCTAACCAACATATAAAGGGGGTTTTTAAGGGTTTGTAAACAATGTCATAAATTTTTCAACAGAAATTCCACAAAATCTTTTATGAGTTCGACAAGATATGAAATATGAGATGGTCTATTAAGGCTATTTTCCAGAAAAATTTATGAACAATTCCCACAAATTCTAATTTTTTTTAGGAATTCTGACAAATTTTTTATCTAAAACATCTCCTAGTTCCTTTAGAGACAATGATGAGCAACTCAGATCATCTTGACAGAACCTCCGCAATGTTTTGTGGTTAGCAGAAGACAGATGTCTGTATTAGATGCTTCAAACGTCTTACACTCGACCGAAGGTCAGATATGACGTAGTAAATGATGATTCGTCAGAGAAAATCACACATTTTTATGGCTAAATTCGACGTAGGTCACGTGAGCGTTAAAACAAAATGATAAATAAATGTCAAAGTAAAATCGTTGAATAAATAAATTTGAAATAAATGTTTATCATGTTAATATCGAGGTTCATTTTAGCCATTGAGTTAGTTTAATACAAGAGGAACGCAGTATACCTACTTCAGTGTATCAAAAAGGTCTGTTTTTTCGCCAGAACAATGCACGAACGCCACAGAGTAACAATTGTCGCAAAGTATGGAGAAAATTGGCTGAGAAAATTCTCAGCAACTATATTCCACCGACTACCTTGCTCAGCTTTCACACTACCATTTGTCTCGTATCTGACGCAATCATTCGTAAGAGGAAAGAGTTTTTGATAATCTCAATATAGAGTGACCGGGAAAGCCAAAAATTCACAGTGCCTGGAATAATTTTAACAGAAAAATTGTTTAGCTGGAGGGGGAACATCAAGAAACACTTGTTAGGAGCCAATTTCACTACGTCTATATCAGTGTCTTCCAACGCTTGGCCTCCGCAAAAATGAACAATTATAACGCATGTTTTGGAGTTGTATTAGCGCCAGCTTTAGCTTTAATTTTACACTAACTGCGTTAATTCTGATGCCATTTTTGTAAAATAAATTATTTTTAAATTTGCTTGGATTCTGATTTATTCTTGAATACCAAACCTGCCTTTTAAACAGAAAATTCATCATCTTATTTTAAAACTGCTATTTTTGCCGCTTATTAAATTTTCAGATGCGAATTACTTTACCGAAAAATTATCAAAAATTATAATATTGGAGTACGTGGTTTTTTTATTTTGATATCACACTGAGAGGCCTTTGTTTAAATGCACTTATGCCCCTGCAATTCCATTTGATTTTTTAATAACTAAACTCTTTTTATTAGTTTTTCTGATGAGAATATTAAACTAATTTTCAATAATATACATATATTTTCCTGTAGTTTTACATTTACGCAATTTTTTTGGGAAAAATACTTACTTTTTTCTTCTATTTGCCCTTTTACCTTAAATTGGTTGTGCCGACGTACATATCTCAACCAGTTTTATGATTATTATTTAACTAATGCGATAAAAATTATTTGCAACAATATTTTATTATTTTATGACATTATTCAATATTAAATACCTAAAAGCAACAAGTAGAAATATTTTGTATAAATTAACTATCTAGAAAACTACTGAGATGACAAATGTCAGTCAAGCTCAGTGGGTAAGGGAATTTGCAGCGTCTCAAAAAAATCCAAAGTTTATTTTAAATACTATTGATTTAAATTGTTAATTAAAATAAAAACATATTTCCTTTGCAGTTGGCGTTTCGAAAAACGCTGTTTTTATTCAAAATTTCGCTTCAAAGTAGCAGTTATTCAAATGATAATTCCACGATGCAACAAGCAAATTTCAGACTTGTACCGTAAAGTATAAAATTTGATTTTAGTGCATTAAGTTTGAAAAAAAACAGTGTATTAATACAGTCGTTAGCAAACAAACGGAATACCTATCAATACAACAATGAAAAAATATAAGACAATTAATTCTGTTGCGATGTGATCTTTAGTCAGAATTAATAGGCAAAATTAAAATTGGCACTCCAGTTTCTGGCAAAAAATTATCACATCATATGTGGATACCGATTGCATTAGCCTTTATTCGGTCTTACCAGCTAAGGTTTGCAAGTTAATTTGTTCCAAATTAAATTAATCTTTATAAAAACACCGCAAACTTGTTTATTGTCCTGTGTTTAAATTAATTTTGACCTCGTAAATAAAACGGTTATTTAATTATCATAATTAACTCGTGGACGATAAAGGGACCGGAATAAGGGAATGAAATGTATCAAACAATTTGTTTTATTGCAATAAGCCCTTTCTTTTGAGAAATGTTTGCTTAAATACGCTACTTCAGGATTGTCAGTGGATGCAATTGAATCCAGCTGTAATATCTGACTGAAAGTAGATACTATAGCTTTTAAGAAAAGAGTGGTAAAACTCATCAACAAATAATCAAAAGTTTTTTCTTCAATCACAGGATAAAACATAAAAATTTGCATTCTCGAAGTGCTTTTGTAAACCAATTTTGACCTTAAAAGAACCACTTCCCTTGCTGACCAATGACATTTCAGCGAGGTTGATCGATTTTATCGATTGACTCAGTTCGTTACTCTGACTGTTTTCATGTAATCTTCTCAAACCGTATAAGAATGATATTGAATGAAATATAAATGTGAATTTTAATGAAATTCGTGTTTGATTTTGTAAAAAAATAACTGCGAAGCTGAACCCGAGGTCACTTTGGCATTAAAATTGGCCATTTTCCCCAGGGGCACAACTGGTCTGTGGCATTGCCCATTTCAAGTTAACCGCAAAATTTAATGCTTTGTGACGAAACAAGAAACCACAATTTCTATCACTCGGTATGATATTCCGATACCTTTCTGAATTCGCCCAATGAAAATCGAGGACTTGCAAATCGATATTGATCAATTAAGTTGGTTTCGTTCGAAAGAGGAGAAGTGATGAAACATAACTCCAAATCTCAATATCGATCGATCGATCGCATCACTTTAGTTCGAGACAATCTGCGTTACTTTCAATCCGATTTACCTGACCAATTAGATAAAGGAGTTTTTTTACATTTTATTGGACAATTATTTTAATTTACCACCTAAGGTTAGACTGATGCTCTCAGATAATTAAATACGTCTAAATTTAGACACAATATATTTGTCGTAGGCTGGTGCAATTTCGCATTAATCTTTAATTATAGAATAGAATGCCTTCATCTAATATGGCTGTTGGGTGGGCCTCAGGACTTCCAATTACCCTCTTTGTTTAAATGCACTCACTTAAAGTTTCCGAAGACAGCTTCATTGACCCAACTGCAATGCATTATTTATGTATGATGCTCATAATAAATTTTGAAGAGTGATATCTTGTTATTTTAATAACAAGTTAGTTGTAAAGTGGTTTACACTCTAAGTTTAACCTCCAAAAGCTTCCAAGATAAGAGAAAACTGAGGATAGAAGTAAAAACTGGTATTAGGAGAAATAACCAGCACGTGGTGGGTGAGGTGTTCCTTGCGAGCAGTCGAACACAAATCATGACTAAGCAATTTGTGTTTGGTCTGTGATCCTTGGCGTACTGTCCCTGAAAAGCGTATTCCGATCACCTCAGCGCCTAAGCGCTACAGTCGAAGATAAAATAGGAGAAGCGTTTTTTTAATAAAAGGACAAAACCACCTTGCTTTAGCCTTATAGAGGCTCTTATAAAGGCGAATATCGGCGTTTTTAGTCAAACTTTTTTTGAGGTAACTTTAGTATTCTCTAGAATTAATTCTCATTTAACTCTATTTAATTTTGCTAGTTAGTACCAACCACTTATTAAAATTTCACCGCAAAATCCTCAAGAAAAACCATTGGCTTTGTCTTTAAACTGTAAGGCTATATTTATAGAGTTAATAAATATATTGGCTAACCTAATACTGTTTCAGAAAATGTCAATTTAACCTTGAAACTGACATGCATGATTAGAGGTGGTAGCTATTTTGATCACTGATTTGCTCTGCTGTCAACAAAGTGGTAGGGTTTATTTGACTACCATTTGACACCATATTTACATCTAGAGAACTTCTATCCTATGAAATGGACATGAATTCAATAATTTTGCTATTTTCTGCGACCGATAATTTCTTAAAATTAACTTTCTTCAATAATATGTTAGAACTTATCAACAAGTATAAGCGCGTTTCCGGTTTTGTGGCAACATATAATCAATTCTAGCCATCTACAAAAAAAAATGACAATAAGGAAGCTGGCAAGTTGCATTCCATTTAAGAACAGGAGTGCACAACAGGAAGACTTTATTGATACCAAAACATAACTTACTGGGAAACCCTGAGTTCGTGCGTGAGTCAATATTGAGTTAAAGATAGGAGTATAACGGAAGCTTAAATTTGTTTTTGCATAGATATGCTGGATTTGTGCGACTTACTTGTTTTTGTTGCAATATGTTAGATTCCGAAGTGATGGTGAATCCTATACAAGAGCACCCATCTCAATAGCAGCTGGGTGTTAAAAACCTTTTATCATTTCAGAATGTGATGCTTTAAAGTATGTTCCTAAATCTGAGATGGTGATCAGAAACAACTTTCTGGTGATTATTGGTAAAATTAAAGACTGTCTTGTTAAAAAAGACTGATAAAAAACGCAAAGTATAAACTTCACTTCAGAACCAAAACGCAATGGTATAAGTATCTGAAGTGTTGGCCCTTACATTTTGTGAGTTGACTAATTTTCTTTATAACGTATTAAAAATAAAATTATTTTAGGCTTTTTTTACAGTCGGACATGTAAAATATGAAAAAATAAATGAACAGTTTTTTACATTGATCCTAGTGTACGTGCGAACTTTAAAAGTGTCGGGCTACCTTTGACGCGT